>JAECYV010000010.1:437230-570702 GCA_023014305.1 Lepiota subincarnata
TGCTAAGGTGTAATTACACGAAGTCCGACAACTCTTGAACAATATCAAATAAGAAAGCAAGGGTTAACTAGCGAGAGTATAATCGTAAGTGTAGCCCGTATCGTATAATTGAGAAAAGTTAGCCTGGGGGTAAATTCACAAGCATTAGGCCGAGGGAATATTAGCGCCAATTTCCTCCAACAGCTCTTGTGTGATTTTGGCGTTCGACAACTGAAGCTGTAACTCAGTATTGAGCTATGATCAGTCATAAAGAATAGACGCACTCGGAGATTGTAGTGAGATGTTGAGCCATTTTCAATTGCGCTGAATCGCAAGTAGCGGGGATCCTGGGCCAGCGTGCAGCGCATTCCAGGGAATAGTGTAATGTTCAAGAGCAAAGTGTAGACAGCCTCCTTACGCATAACTAACAGGTACATGTAATGAGGAGCACGTTTATCGATAGACAAAAGGCATACATACCAAGGCGAGCGCCAGTTCCATCGGATCTCCTGACGTTCAGCTTCAGTAGTCCGGTGCCTCTTTCTTTCCACTGATTACCGCTCAAAGGTAATAATTTCCCGTGGACTTGGTGTATTGTTTCTTCGCCTTCCTCTCCGGTGATAACTGCAGTTATGTCGAATCATGATTGAGAGCGAGTACGCTCCCCAGCCCCATGTAGTACGCCATGCCCCACTGCGCCACCTTTACCAATGTTGTTTACAAGAGAAACCACACGGATGTCGCGCTTAGCGTATTCGGCCCCAAGCTTTAAAGCAATGTCAGACGTGCCATCACTGGGCCCATCGTCGACTATGAGGATCTCGTAGGAACGTTTGGGAGAGAGGGATTCTGGATGAGCGATCGTTTCTGCCATCATGACCGGCAGTCGTTCTCGCACGTGAGGGATTCCTAACCAGATTAGGCTCAAGTTAATCAGTGTAATCCGATGCCTTGAATCTCCAAACACGTTTCAACAGATCCTTAATCGCCAAGTTTACAAGGCCCCCGTTGACCAACACTGCCTTTGCCATGCTCCTATATAAAATGTCGGTGGTCATTTCTTGTCCAGCTGCCAAGTCCTTGTCAAATGTTTGAATATCAGGATTCAGGATGTATCTATGTCTACATCTCAATGTGCTCAATGTTTGGATGCAAACCCTCAAGATTTGGCGGAGCTATTCTCGTCTCAGCTAGAGATTTCAAAAAAGAAATTCCGATTCTAAGATATTTGCACGAGATTGAACAGCACTCAACCTTGACCCAAAACCGACATTTCGAGCCAACGGTACGAGTCGACCACGGTCTTCCCATGGGGTAGGACCCTGGACCAAAATCAATGTCTTGCCTGAGTTCAAAACCGCTCCTTTCTGACTCCTCTATCATATACCAAGTATTTATCAGGGGTAGAACACAACAGAAAGATCTGTGGCTAAGTCGAGCGACTGATCAACATGTCCGGGCACATAATAGGAGTTGGTGACGAGTCTACTTCCTGAGGAACACCGTCATTCCCTGGAGATTGTTCCTATCTAGAGATGGATTAGAAGAAGTTGAATGTCGAAAGGGGGCGTTGCTCACTAATTGTCAAACCGGCAGTACGCGCAGGTCCGGAGATGTCAAGCCTTTGGACCTTTGTGGTTTTACCTGGGCCATCCAACGACAGCACATCAACCGCTGTTGCATTCGCCGAAAGAACGTACAGGAAACTAGCCATCGCAAATGAGCCTCTTGACAGGTAAATTGAATTGACAATGCTTACTCCTTGTTGCCCACTGATCCAACATCAAGATCAATCGTTCCGGATTCTTGAGGTTGGTTGTATTGCTGTGGGACAAGAAGAGGTGAGCTTCCCTACGAGCAGATAGGTCTGTGGTGAGCATGCTTACCTTGACGATTTTCGGGGTCAGGTTCTTCTTGTTTACATTCACCTCAGTTATGGTGGATTTGGTGATATCAGTGAGATAGAAGTTGCCGGTCTTCGTGCTGAATGCAGACCAGCAAGTTGCACCCTGGCCTTGAATCTCGTTGGCAGAAGAGCGGTCTCTCGCTGTGGACTTCTGTCCCCCGACCGAGGTCAAATCGAAGACATCGAAGCCAAGCCCGGCATCAGTTGCCAGAATGGCATTCGCTCCTGGGATAACCGTCATGGAGAAGGGCAGTAAGCCGCCCTGGGCCGGCGCGACAGACTTGAAATTCTGAGAGAGCGATCCATCCTTCTGGACGTCCCAGACCGCGAAGAAACCGGGATTTGGAGGTACACCTTTGACCGAAGCAACAAGGTGTTTGCCATCCTCAGTGAAGACTAGTTGGCTGGCGCTGCCAGCAGGACCCGTAGCAGGCGTGGTTTGATTCAATCCTAAGGAGCGATTCGAGTTTCGAATTGGTGTCAACCCTTTCCGTTGGTCGATTGTGTAGCAGCTAAGAAATTATCGCAATTAGCCTGCTAGTTTGCGACCAGGATGGGCGTAATGTCCATACTTAACGCCATTGACTGCGCCACCATTCAAGACACAGGCGGTGGTCCCAGCTTTTCCCAACGTGACGGAAATAGGAAATTCGCCGCCACTAGGAGCAGGCCTCCCCGTCAACTTGATGTTCGTAGGATCGGATGGATCAACCCGAAACATGGATACCGTGTTGGAGCCAGGCTAGTGAGGGAGGTTTACTGAGAATATCAGGAAAATAAAAGTTTCGGTAACTGACATTTACAGTCACGAGGACATTCGCGGCATTGGAAACTTTGACGGCGCCTTGACTGAACAGTGGGTCAGGACCGATGGGRTCAGATTGACCGTGAGCGCCAATGCCTCCCGTGCCAACAGCTCTTCTCGGGCTCTAAAATGTAACAAATTAACTCATTAAAAGACATGAGCCGACATTGAACCCCGCTCACCAGCTTACCGTCGACCCCGATGTCCGAGGCGACAACAAAGTTCCCTTTCGGTTCATTCGTAATGACTGGTATTAACGGGGTAAGTGATGGGTGCAAGTTAAAACAAAAAAAGAATCCCACAGTATGCTGCACCGACGGATTTGCCCCTGACAGGACCCATGGTTTTGCTCTGTCCTGTGGGTACTGGACCCGCAGAAACATTTGCAAGAAGTACGGACAGAATCACAGATGCCAAGCGGAGCTGCATTATTGGTAAAGGGTAGTGGCTGAAAGAATCGAACGAAGATGGCTAGTAGGTCGCAAGCGACGGTATTTGAAAAACTGGGTCCTGGGTCATGAAGAAGAATATGTATCCCTTTTTATACCTTCCTTGCGCCCCCTTCTCCCTGTTGGTATGATGAGCTTTGTCAGAAACAATGTTCCTTGGACCAAACGATACTGCGAATAACTATCTGAGAAGGCTATTTTTAGCATTGGTCGCGTGGCCGACGTCGATGCTTAGTTGTGTTTAGTCACACACTGTAGATCAAACACTTGTACCTTAGCAATTGGCTATGTCGTTGCACTGGAAACTGATACCTCAACAAATCAGTCGTCCCCTTCCGAACTTTTAACTCATTAACGTGGGTGATTTGTAATAGGATTGAACAGTGTTATTGTTCTCTTAAGAGGTCTGCGCCCGGTGTTCTGAAACTGTCCTGACCACTCCTTCAGGGATCCCTTGTATTCTGTAATTAGCTGCCACCAACGAGCAGGCTCCCTAGGTACTCGGACCTAAGCGCGTCGTTACCTGGAAGGAAGGGCGAAAACGTCGCATCTATTGCGCAAACACAGTTTTGAAGTCCCAGGTATGCCTGCCTCTCGTCATTTCTGACCGGCTGAGAGAGTTACTATCACCTTTTTTTTGCGAGTAGATGCGCTCGTGTTGTCAGTAGACTCGCTGTGGTGGTGAAGAAGCCCCCAGGTGCCCGCCGATCGCTCGAAGTCCACAGAGAGTTTTGAAAATACCCCCAGTATGGGTGTGATCGGTTGATAGTCGCCACATAGGAAGGGGTAACACTGTGAATCAGTTATAGGCCCCTGACATGGCCACAGTAATCGATAAGGTTCTCGATCAACATAAGATATGTACGACGTCTCTATGGGATCTCCATATTCCAGCGAGAATCTCCTGGCCGCTCTCACCATATTCCGCGACTCGCGTTTTATACGAGTATGACCAATGATTTTTGACAAAACTCCGAGTCCAGCCATTTTATTGCCACACCCCTGCAATTGCCTCGAGCTCAAACACACAATCCCCCGTGGTCCTCRTTATGGCCATGGCAGCGCCGGCTGGACCCTTATGGCAAACAACGTTACTTACACAGGCCCGTTTGTGTTCTCTGTTATCTCAAAGGTGTTGCTCACAAGCCACCTTCRAATGCCGTAAAGTATGCATTGGRGTGTTTCAGTGCGATCAATGAAATTAATCCACATCAGCACATTTGGTTTTCAGTGCTTCACCAAATGAGGTGCAGAAAATATATCCTCGTCTCTTCCTCCATCTCCAGTCGACACACGCAATATCGAAACCGAAGAACATGCAAGAGGATGCATCAGTAAAACTCGGGGAGAGATCTTTCCCGTAAAAATCGCCATTTTAATCCCAAGGGCAAATAGGCGCAACTTCGCACAAAGTGAACATATACGGCGAAGATGAGTTGCCGTAATGTTAAGGGTCAATGTTGTGACGTATTCAAATGGTGCCACTACCCTAAAATCCCCGGTTCAATCGACACCGTAAAACCATACGATAGATGGCACTGCCAATCATTTAAATCATCTCTCTCTTTTGCACCTATCTACCCCGGTTCAAGTCAATGCCAAGCAATGAGAGCTCTAAAATGGCTCTTTATCATTATATCACGAAGCGGGTCAGGTATTATTAACTGCTGTGCATATCAGACAAATCTTTCTCGTTGAGCATCTAAACCGGGCGCTAGTTTGAATTTAACACCTCTGTAATGGGTGAATATATGCCACGCTTTGCATACCATGGGGAGCCAGGTGATTTACTTACTGCACCATATTGGGTTTTTGCGGCCATGATCGTGGTCGCCGAAGAGCGCTCCTCGGGAGATGGGTAGTAGTAAGAAGGATGTCATTAGGCCATGGCCCCCAACTTCCCACCACGTTCAATCAGCGCAATAATTCTGACCCTCTCAATCATATCACGTTCGATGTAGTCCTATTTTAAATTGCGTGGGCGATCATAGTCCTATAATTGAAGAGAATAAGATGCCCCTTAATGTTCAGGGGGAAGTATTTATATATTTATATAACCTATCAAGTTCTTTTAATCCTGTTTCGTAGGTCGTCCTGGTCATATGTTGGCGAGGACTCAGACTCACCGTGCCGGTCGGTTCATCCATCCAATCAGGGGGAAGAAATCGAGCGCTGGCTATACCGATAAGCCCTATATTTACATGATTGTCCTCATGTCAAGAGCCATGCATCAATGAACTGACCTTCAAAATCCACAATGCACGTTTATGAATRTTTCCCCGGCGCTGTTCTGAAGAGCATTTAAGGCCCTCCTCATCCAGCTTTTGAGTCATCGAAATCACCCTAAGATTTTCAAATCATGAGGTTCAATTTCATCGTAGCTCTCACTGTGGCCATGACAGCATTGGCCACCCCCGTTCCGTCCAACGATGCCACTTGCACCGGGTTAGGCCCACCTTGCGGTACCGGTACGCCCCTGACAAAACATTAAGTCTATCGTTCGTGCCTTGATCCCCAATGCATTGTTTTGTGACCCCTAGGATGCTGCCTACTTGGCTCCGTCAGATGCTGCCCAATAGCCTTTGGGCAATTCTGTTGCTCCGTCGATGCATTTTGCACAGTGAGTCTTTTAGTCGGTTGTCTTTTCAGTAGTTGTGGGCTAAAGGGCCTTGGTCCAGGGTTGCGCTTAGGGCTAGTCAGGCGCAGAGGGGGGGGTCAATGATCGATTTATGAATGTATGAGTTCCTTCGTAAAGTAAAATTGTTACAACGTGTATGTATATGCGATGAGAAATTGAACGTTAAGCCATATAGTAGTAAACATAACAGTACGGGTAAAACCACATTGAGCAGCTTTAAAGGGTGGTGTTCTATTTATGCCTGGTATCTGTGCTTGGCGAGACATGACGAAGACATCCTCTCCTCCCCGTACCGGCAGGTGTTACTGCTCGCTTTAGCTCGAGGATCTGGATTCCTTGGAACCGACAGCATGTATTGCGGTGTAGATCCAAGCTCAGAAGTTCCTCGTTGTAATAGTCCGTGCCTTCCCCATGCTAAGGTGTAATTACACGAAGTCCGACAACTCTTGAACAATATCAAATAAGAAAGCAAGGGTTAACTAGCGAGAGTATAATCGTAAGTGTAGCTCGTATCGTATATTTGAGAAAAAGTTAGCCTGGGGTGGGGGTAAAATTCACAAGCATTAGGCCGAGGGAATATTAGCGTTAATTTCCTCCAACAGCTCTTGTGTGATTTTGGCGTTTGACAACTGAAGTTGTAATAAATCAGTATTGAGCGACCCATCGGTCATAAAGAATATACGCACTCGGAGATTGTAGTGAGATGTTGAGCCATTTTCAATTGCGCTGAATCGCAAGTAGCGGGGGTCCTGGGCCAGCGTGCAGCGCATTCCAGGGAATAGTGTAATGTTCAAGAGCAAAGTGTAGACAGCCTCCTTACGCATAACTAACATGTATATGTAATGAGGAGCACATTTATTGATAGACAGAAGGCATACATACCAAGGCGGGCGCCAGTTCCATCGGATCTCCTGACATTCAACTTCAGTAGTCCGGTGCCTCTTTCTTTCCACTGATTACCGCTCAAAGAGAATAACTTGCCGCGGACTTGGTGTATTGTTTCTTCGTCTTCCTCTCCGGTGATAACTGTAGTTATGTCGAATCAACCTTGAGAGCGAGTAGATGAATCGCCTCTTACCTTCTTGTTCAGTTAGGATCACCTTTGGTTCGTCCTCGCTCTTACCGCTATCCTCATCATCTTTTGTAGCCCTGAGTCTCTCGCCAAAGCTTGCCTGTCTTTCATCTTCATCTCCCTCCCCTGAACTTTCGGACCTATTGCTCTCTACAGCACTGATAGTCGAGTGTCTCTCTAGAGAGCTGCGCGAGGAGCCTGCTGGTGACCCTGCACGAGCACGTTTCGAGACCGGGACGGCAAAACCCTGGTTGCTACCAACGTAGGATGCAAAAGGGTTCGAGGTGATAGAATTGCTGCGAGCTGAAGGCGATTTGTGTCTGCCTAATTTGGTCGCTTGTCCCAGAACTGGCGATTTTGAACGCGCGGCAGATGAGAAGGGTGATGAAGAGGATGCAAAGGCTTCGAACCCAGAGCGTTTCAAGGCATTTGGTGGGGATGTCGATGGCTCCCCAAAGGCACTACCCAAAGTAGGTGGGGGGGTTGAATGGTTAGGGTTAGCGAAAGATGGCGTGGGCGAATTTTTGCTCGAGGAAAATATATTGAGTCCTTTGACAGTTGCAAAAGGCGAGCTTGTAGAGGCATAAGCCATGAATCCGCCCTGAGAATATGTTTATAGTGAGCAAAATTTAACAAGGAATGGCTGTTCAACATACCGATTTGGCGACTTTGGGCGAAGGGGGTGAAGGCCTGGACGAAGAAATGGGTTCGGGGGGTGGGGACTGCCTTCCAGTTCCCTGTCGGTTTGGGTCCTCATCTATATCATCTCGCAGACGTTTCAGAGGCTCTGATACGTTATTGAGGGTACCATCGTCATCTTGCGGGCCCTGACTAGTTCCTCGTTCCCCGAATCGACGCTTCAAACCTTTTTCACCGCCTTCCGAGTTGGCTCTCAGATGCGTTTGGTTATCCGGGATCACAGGGGGAGGGGCCAGTGCAGCAGCGTCAGGCTGCTCCACATCTCCATCTGCCGTATGTGCAGAAGAAGCGGGGGATTTCTTGTCGGATATCACCACGTCCTCACTCTCTGGTTGTTGTTGTTCATCAACTTCCTCCACGGGGGGCTCCAGGGTCGGCGGTGGCCCCATCTCACTGTCCTGTGAACTCTCATCAACAACCTTCACGCCTTTCCAGCCAAGGTCTTCCACCCCCTGGCTAATCTGTCTCATTTTTATCTTGATTTCCTGGCGCGGAGAGACACCGAGCCCGAGAGGGGGAGAAACCGAATGGGATCGGGAGCGTGATCGCGAGTGTGAGTGGGACTTGGGGGCGCCATCTTCTGGCTCCTCCTTTGTCGTCTCCAAATGCCGTCTGTTGCGCTTTGCGGGCGTCCGGGTATCCCGGTGTTCAGTGCCAGCAGCGCCGTCAGTGTCCTGTCAGCATACAACGTTAGCTGGCAGCACGAGTTCCGAGTCGGAGCAGAGGACGACGAATGCGGCGGGAACGGGATGGGGGGGCGTAGGGCATAGGGCCAAAGGAAGTGAGTGAGTTGAGGAGATGTACACATACCAAGGCTTTAGGGGTTGAGGCTGGTTCGAGAGAGACTTCCCTTTCGCGTTTCCTGGATARTTTCTGGTCTTTGGGGAAGGAAACGTAATGAATCACACGAAAGCGAAATGGTGCGATAAGTGAGACCCACCTGGCTCGGTCGCGTCCGGCGAGGGGGGCGTGGGTGGGGGAGAGTTCCTGGGGAGTGTCTCTGGGGGGACGGGGTGGGCAGGCGGGTCCTGTGGGCCGGGCATGGGAAGCTGGGGTTGTGTGTGGCACTTTGGTGGTTTCTTCCAGAGTCCCAGTGTCCTGCCTCTACTTGCCCTTCGGCTCGGCTATAGCCGATCCCTTAATGCTGTCACTCGCGCCTTTCCACACACACTTTGTCTCTATCTAAACACTCGTACACGACATACAGCATCGTCGCACATTGTCATTATGCCACGTAAAAAAATATCGTACACACTACACTAGAGTCCCAGCTTCAATTGCCGGAATCCATAAGTAAGTATATCATGACGGTGAGCACCGATCGCCATCCGTGCCTGTTATTTCACGGTTGATGTTTTTTCGTCTGTCATCTGCACATATCAGCACGTCACGCAGGCTCCTTTCCAGCACAGGTTTTGTGAGGACCCTAGTATCAAACGTCAGTAAAGCCCTAGGTCGCCTCGCACACAGGCCGAAACCACATACTTGTCCACACCGGCATCCAGGTACTCCTGTTGATCTGTTGGTTTATATTTAGCAGCGGACCTAGACTATCTTATCTATCGTATGCTTACCAGTCAACAAAGCGTTCCCTATGTACCGGCCGCGTTAGTCATTCACCGATCAGTAGAAAACAAACTTCGAGAAACCCACCAGTCACGCCCACGACAAAATCTTTTCTTCCCAGCTCCCTCAGTCTCTGCACCACCTTCAACCCCGACATGACCGGCATCTGATTATCCAAAAACACAACAGCATACTTGTACTCCTCGGCTTCCTTTGCCGACCCAGTTGGTGTTGAGGCCGATGTCGAACTCGGCGTCGTCTCCTGCTCCAATATCGGCTTGGCTTCTCTCTTTGAATAATCACTCGATGGCGTCAGCGTTGGTAGGCTCAGCCGCCGTCCTAGGATCATCTCCAGCGCCACCTCGCCGTTCTCGGCAACAGACACATGGCATCCCAGTCGCGTCAATATTCTCTTCATCAATGTCCGCGTTAGTGGATCGTCGTCTACCACCAGCACCGACATTCCAGCAGCCGCTTCGAAATTCATCCCAGCGTTGATCGACGACGGACTTCCCCGTGCGTGACTAGCGTCAAACATTACTAATGGTGAGTTTGACGATGAGTGTGAAGACATCGCGGAAGGTGTGCACGTCGGCAAGTGAGTGTCGATCGCGAATGTTCTCGGAGAGGGCAATTGAACAAAGGTTGGTCGTTGGATCACCCTCGGCTTCACAGGGGGCGTTGTGACTGTTGAGGTCTCCATTCTTGTTTCATTGGCTTTGGTTTCGTCCTGAGCTGCGATCGCAGCGGAAGTAGAAGCTCTATCCACCCTCGTACCAACCAAGTCTGGGTCTGGGCTTGTAATCTCGTTAATCTTTTCCAGGTGCGGCGTATTCATCGGACTCGCATGAGTCGAGGTACTTGAGGTGCTTGGCGTTGACATGTTGTCCCCGTGGGCTGCGACTTCATATCCTTGATGTTGCTGAGGCGAATCCATCGAGGGACAATACTGCGCACCAGTCGACGAGTCGCCTATAGCTCTCATAGGTATCGGTGTGTCTGAATCATGCTTCCTCAATACCAGTTCAAAGCGGCCGGCTGTAGGTAAGCTTCATGAATCTGTGTATCCCTTGAACCAGATATCCCACAAACCTTGGTCCATCAAATTGTGCATTGCCGAGTTGATCCTCGCTGAATTGGGTACTGTGTTTCTGAATCTTCTACCGCCGCCCATTGCCATTGACATATTTTCGTTCAGCGTCCCAGCACTTCCTGTGCGCATCAAGGCCTGTCCGTGCTCAAGTTCAACGTGACTGGAACCTGTCGACATTTCAGCGTCGGGCGGTGGCGGGTGATTGTTCAACGCTTCTCGCCCGATCCCTAGAGGTAGCTCAACCCAGAAAATTGAACCCCGGCCGACCTTGGATGCCACCCCCAATCTACCTCCACTCAGTTTGACAATCTGCCGCACTAACGCGAGCCCAAGCCCTGTCCCCTTTCCGCCTAAAAAAATATTGTTTGGTGGATCGTTTCATCCGAGTAATGTGATGCTCACCCTGCTGCCTTCCTTGCTCTGTCTGATTAAATGCAGCTAGTAACAGTTAGATTTTTTATCAGCACACAAGGGGCATGTTACTCACTGAAAAGTTTATGCATATCGCCCGGTTTGATTCCATATCCTGTGTCTTCAACTTCGATCCGAACGACAATTGTCTCCGATGGGGGGTGGTCAGATTTGGGTACACTAGGATGGCTGTTGATCCTAGAACCTAGCGCCTCTTGTTCTTCCTCATTCTCCTGGTCGGTATCGTGTTGACTAAGGTGTGATACAGACAGTGGGTATCGTGGTTTATCTTCGGGGCTTTCTTCTGTGGACGACGACGGTGGATCCAACGGGTCAACCCCTTGGGCTATCGTAGGAAGAAGCAATTGTGTTCGGATAGTGAGCTTGCCTCCGGCAGGAGTGAATTTACAGGCATTGCTTGGGAGTAGAATCACTAAAGGCCTAACACGGGAACCATATTGCTATGGGACATACCTGGCAAGATTCGTGACAATTTGCCTTAGACGTGTCTCGTCACCCGTAACAACTCCGTCGTTATCAGGATGCTGCTTGATATGCTTGCGGATGGTCTCCAAGTTCTCACCGAGAGCTTCGTATGCGGCCTTTCTAGCAATCTGTGGCTCATGCGTTGAGGATCGTGCGCGACGGATGAATAACGATAAAAACATACGATATCGATTTTGGGATCTAGATGGGTTTGCAGAGTGAGATTACGAGCGTCGGTGGCCAAGCGAAGTGGGATAAGGAGCGAACGCATGACCTGGTGGAATGCATACGGCTCACAAACAACAAAGATTTAGCTCGACGGTTCCTTATATTATACACTGTAACTCACTCGCGTAGCAGATTCGAACTTGCCACTATCCATCTTATTGCTGTCCATAGATAATAGGTTATGGGCTGTGAAACCACATTGTGATGGTTACTCACAAATCCAGAACATCGTTGAGAACTACTCAATATAAGCTTAGGCTGATAAACACATTCGATGTGACCTACCTTTTGACATCATGCTCAAGCTGCCAGATAGGGCGTTAAACTCAATTTCCTGGTCCTTCATGACGTGACCGGATGCCTCCATATTCTGAACGGCCAGAACTGGATTCAGGTTGTCATTGGTAACGGCTATGGCTTTGGCGATGGTCTGACGTACGAGCAGTATTCAAAGGTACTCTGACCTGTGTTAGCCAAAACGAGGTAAGCCGATATTGTGGATTACATTAGCGAGGATACTCATCATGGAACACATAACTGGATGGATGTTAGTAAGAGTCTCTCTCGGAATTGATGGATGCCTACGAAGTAAGTCTTCTCTTGGAATCTGCCGTCCTGCGTTCGTTGACCTGGGCTTTCTGAGTTGCCTGTCATATTTAGATTTAGAACGCGGGTTCATGCACTGCAACTCTGGGCGGGATGAACAAACCTTGTACTGGATCTTCAATTGATATCGAAGGGTATACAGACGCCTTTCCGACTAATTTTCATTTTAGCGTCGGTTTAAGAACATCATTACTACACTCACATTTTCCCTCATGTAGTGCACGTATATGAGGACTGGGTTGCTTGATGAGATCAGGTTCAGACCGTGGGACCATCAACCGCTCACAGAAATGGAAGACGAAAAAGTTGATCATGTCTGCAGCCAGCTTCAGAAAGAAAGACAATAAGAGCGAAGCGATGACTCACTTCTAACCCAGCTAGATTTTGCGGGTATCATAAGGACGGAGGTCCTGTGATGATATTTAATAAATTGCTTGGTAGAACAAGAATCTAGGCGGACATCACAAAGAAGCTGAATGCACCAATTGCTGCCATCAGTCTGTTCAATTTCAAGCCGAACAGACCCATTGTTTGCAGAGCCTATATTCGCGATGAGATACAGCAATTTGAAAAATTATGCGCCTGACCGTTGTATAAAAGAATAGACCAAGGAAATCACGGCTTTGGCACTCGGCGGTTCTGCGAGGGTCGCTCTTTGGCGGGTAAAAGTGGCAGAGCTTGCTGTGTGGTGTATATTTGTTGGTTCGAGACACACCGTTAGAACGGTCTAACTTACATAAAAAGAACAAAATAAAAGCCCCTGTAAAAAGATCAATTAATGCGCCTTGGTACTAATGCAAGGGGACTGACCAAGCCCATATGGCAACAACAAGGAACAGCTGGTACGACACGGGCCGGTCTCTCGGCCAATCATAGATCACCATCCACCTGTCAGAGCGAGGTAAATATCTAGTTGAGGACAAGGGCGACAACGCACAGCACTGGGAAAGCAAGGAGAGGCCCAACCTGGTAAAGTGGATATTTTTTTAAACTGGCGTTGCATAGTGATGGAGAATGACATCATACCACAAAATAGAAAACGATGTCACCCGGGATGAGGGAGGAGTCTCTGTCTCTGTCGAGGAAGGCAACGCCGAGGACCCAATTTACGATAAGCCAGAGCGCGGCCCAAATTGCAAGGGACTTTTTGAGAATCCAATCCTCCTATTGAAACGGGCGGCGTAAGGATGGCGATGGGCCTGAGAAAGGCTATCACTCGCCTGGGCATAATGGCTCTCCGACTTTTCATCTCCAAAGCGAGTGAAGAAGAACTCCTTTATCAACGGATAGAAGTTGTAGCGAATGACCACGAGAGGTTTCCATATCTTCCAAAAGCCTTCGTGAACCATGCTTTCGTGGTCGCTCACATTAGCACCAGAGGTCTGTCCAGTATGTCCAAAGACAGATTTTTCCACTGGTGGAATGATATTGGCACCATGCTCTGAGGGGGACTCGGAGGTTTTGACTTCCTCTGACCATACGCGGTCAACAACCACCTCGTCCACCTCACCATCCTCGTCGAGAAGCTGTTCTGGTCGTCTGCCGTAGCTGCCCTCAGCTGCGCTGTCGCCGATCAGGGAGCTGCTCGAGGGCGCAGTGCCCGTGCCGAGCTGCTTCTTCAGGCGTGTCCAGTAGACGCCAATACCGAGCGGTGCAGACTTGGTTTTGATACGGTGAGTGTTGGCGGTGTGCAGAGCAGGTGGGGGAAGGATATGATCAACGGCGGTGGATGTGGCTGGTGTGGGCATTCCCGACTTGCTGAAATCCTGGGTCTTCTCGCTCATGGAGATGTGGAGCGGGGGCCCCAGGTTGTCCTCTTCGTCCGACCATCTAGAGGAATTGAGGCCTATGAAGCGTCTGAACCACAGGGGCATGGAAATGCCTGAGGAGAAGAAGGAGGAGGAGGAGGRGGAGGAGGAGGAGGAGGAGGAGGAGGAAGAGGGCGCAGCGTAAGGAAAGTCAGGGATCAGGTAAGTTTGTGCACCACACCCGAGGCGAGTGACGCTCTCGACGAGGTCACAATCTACACCGACCACAAGGCTATATCGGGTGGGGAGAGACTGTGAATCTGGGATGACATAAGCCGATCGCGTTCCTTGAGCTGACATCCGTGGAGGGATCTAGTCCTGCGTTTCTCCATTGGGCGCAATGTCGCCGTAAGACCCCCGGGCCCGTCCGCCTACGTTCATCTCGCCTACCCGCAGCCCTCCTACTCGGATACTCTGGCCCTGCATATCCATCATCCATCCATCACCAGCCCATCGCCGCGCTCCGTGGACCTTGCCCTCCCATCTCCACATCCTGTCTACTCGGGATCTCCCCCAGGCGCCCGCTCGACCCTGTAGGTGCTCTTTCCTTTTCCTTCAACACCCTTCAACTCCACACTGCTGTTTGTATATCGCCTTTCAGACGACACGAGGTCTCCCCCATTATTGTCGCCGTAGCCATGGGTGGTTGCGGCCTCTGCCGTGAACGTTTCAGAATGGCGAGGTCTATTCTTAGTCACGTTTCCCTGGAAGACATGCATTCCCCTGCCCCGAGTGCGAGATCATTCGACTGCAGGTCCCTGTTGTAAACAGATATTGCATCATTAAAATAAATAAAAAACCTCTTTCATGTACATCCTTGACTCCTTGTATGTGTAGTGTCCGTGGCCGCAAAGGAGATGATGTGGTTGCGAACAAAGATTTATTCCATTCCTGTGTAGAGGGGCCTTCGTCGGAGTGTGAAATAACGATCACTCTTGTTTCCTCTCTCGTACCTCCACCTCTCATCCATCTCGCATATCCTTTGAATACCCTTAATTCTTCCGACAGATCCTTCTGTGGATCCGTAATTCACAATCACCTGCCCTCCTCCGTATCTTGGCAATTTTTTTTCCCTCGTTTGGTTCGGTTTCAGCGTTCAGTCCAAGCACCCCCTCGTACAAACACGATACAACCATACATGTCCCACCCCGTATTCCTCAAAAACGGTGACCAGGTCAAAGTGAACGGTACATCACCCACCCCCCGTCTATAAATATGGGGCTTCAGCCACTCATACCTTTCCTTATTATTTTTTTTGGCAGACCATGTTTACTGTTCGCCAAGCTGGGAGGCCCGAGATGGGACGCCTTATTCCATTGCGCGTATTATGGAATTTCTCCCTCCCGAAGACGCCCCAAAGGGGCCCGAAGGCAAAGTTTACCTATATACTCGAGTGCGCCTTGCATGGTATTATCGTCCTAGCGACGTGAGCGACCGTGCTGTCGCCGACTCTCGCCTCTTGCTCGCTGCCATCTATTCGGAGGTGTGCGACATCAATCAGCTACGCGGCAAATGCTATGTCGTTCATAGAGACAAAATATCCGACCTCGCGGGCTGGAAGAAACGGCCAGATAGGTTTTACTTCAACCGCCTCTTTGACCCATACATCAAAAAAGAATTCGAGGTCATCCAATCTACTGACGTCCGTAACAGTACGTACCCTAAAGTAGCGCATGCGCTCTTTCAAAATTTCTTCCTCCGCCTCAAGCTTAACCGCCGTTTTAATTAGTCCCTGACCATATCCGCGAGGTCCTAACATCCCGATATGAATATATCGTTGCCGAGAAGGAGGTTGTCGCAGACCTTACAGATAACATACGTTTGTGTGCCACGTGTAATGACTGGTGTCCGAGGTGAGCATTGTTTGTCTTCTAGCTGACAACTATCACCATCATAAATATGGGTTGTCATTCCACCCATCCATCAAGTTGCTGACTGCCGCTCTTTCACTTGATCCTTAAACCCTGCACGAAAAGCCCTGAAACTGTCCAATGTGATCGCTGCAAGAAATACTTTCATATGGGCTGTGTCCAGCCCCCACTTCTCGCAAAACCGTCCCGTGGGTATGGCTGGACGTGTGCCCCCTGTTCGCGCAAGCATGAGGAAGAGGTTGTCAGTCACGAAGTGCGTTACCCCACGCCAACCGCTCCCCGCAAGACAAATGCACCGCCCGCCAGGGGGCGTGGACGTCCTCGCAAGGACAGGGCCCAAGCAGAGCGGGAAGAGAACTTCCCCGTTAAGCACTTTAACATGTGGCCATTCCGATATTTTGGGTGGGTTTTTTTTATGCCTTTCGCAGATCTCTTCTCCCCGTCTCGGACACCGGTGAACTTTCTGACATATTTATGATTTTAGCCAATACACCGTCGCAGAAGATACCCTAGGTGAGTTTACGTGGCCCGTCAACGCTTGAGCTATAGATATTGTTCTGGACCTCTCACGCTACAAATAGATTCAGAAGATCTGATATTTCCCCGGACGGCGACTCGCCAAGGACCCAAATACCAGGCTAATGTCCACCCGGCACCAGATCCATATAGCTATCCTCCAGGTGAGCGCTACGTGGTAATCGGTTCTTTTACGGAACCAAAATAACTTGAGTATATCTTCCAGATGTTGACGAGCGCGGTGGAGATAATACTGTCGAAGTCCAGGGGATCATCAACAGTCTGACAGAGGCGGAAGGTTCGTGATATCGCCCATAGCTCTCTTTGTATTACGTATAACTGGGACTGACATATCCCATGTGCCAACAGTCGCGGAAGGTAAGGGCTCCCAGCTCCGGTCAATGAGCCAGTGTTGACTCACCATACTGTTATGGCGTGTCCCCCCTTTCTTGTTGTTCCTCTCTTGTGTGCTGTCTGAAGTGGAAGCATGCAAGAGAAGCTTGACTGACAACCAGGAGCTTCAGATGAACGTTGATTGGCTGACTGAAGTTATTCACCGCTTCTCTGATGCTGCGCTAGCCGCTCGGCCATTTACTGCGGTGAATATGAAGAATTATATGCGCCAAGAAAAGGTTAGATACCCAATCAGACCATTCATCACGGCTGAGATTAAGTCTATATTATCATGCTGCTGTGATTAACAGTGGAAGAAGCATGAGACCTCTTATCGAGACAAGGAATGGACCCGAGAGGARATCATTGCATTTGAAGATGGAATCATGCACCATAATGCAGAACTCCGTGCGGTGAGAGATGAAGTCGTTACTCGATCGATGCCTGAGGTTGTCCGCTTCTATGGCCACTGGAAAAGGTAAGYCGTKTCCTCTATWYGTTGTCCGCTCTTTAAGTTCTCCCCGCATYATCTAGCCAGAAGCTAGGCGAGCAGCACAAACGGATCAAAGAAAGTGGAGAGCCTCCAAAGCCTATCCGCCGGAAATACAGAAGCGAGGAGGAAGCTTCCAATGGACAACGTGTGGGACTCTCCGATGACGAAAGTTCCATTGTTTCACAACCAGCGTCYAAGTCACCGACCTGTGGTGCCTGCCGGACACGCGAATCGCCCACCTGGTGGAAGGCACCCAAAGGCCTTTCGACTAATATTCTCTGCGATACCTGCGGGACGAATTGGCGAAAATATGCCGACCTCAATGTCAGGCCTTCCCGCGAAGAATCTCTCCCATCTGCCAAGGCAAGGGCTAACGATAAACGCGAGGGRACCCCTTTATCGGGGCCAACGGCCAAAAGGGCAAAGGTAATGTCATGCGTACCCCTTCTCCTGACGCACATTTCTGCGTATACGATGGATCAAATTTTTATTTCCGATGTTATGCGTTTGCGCACTCGGGTTTTGGTGTTTATCTGATGAAGCTGATGCTCAAATCTGATTTATCTCCAGACGTCCGCTTCGGCACAATCAACACCGCCACCACCGCCCTCGACTGCACCCCAAATACGCTGTCTGGCATGCACACGGACAGGCCCATTGGGGAAGGTCTTAAAATGTCAAAAATGTGAGGTCAGAGTTCATGCCGGTGAGTTATTTTTTTTTTTCCACGGGCTTGACGTAAATAAACCGTCAACCCTCACGCGGGTTAACTTCTGCTAGGGTCTTGCGGCGCTGTTCTTTTAGACCCTACAAAACCTGAAAAGTGGACGTGTGAGCTCTGCGATAATGAGCAAACCTTGGAAGCATCTATTGTACGTACCGCTTGCCATTCTCGTTTTCTGATTGAAAGGAACCCCTCTCTGATATCTCTTTACCCTTCCGTTTTTGTTCTCCTTKACCCTTCTACCCTTTGGGGTTGATTTTTTTCTCGGGTTCCCATGGTAATAGAACCCTGACTGTGTTTTATGTCCGCGAGGCCGAAACGAAGATAGGAAAAAGAAGCCCTACCCTCCGGCGGACTCGTTCCTTCGGGTTTGCAAACAGACAGAGCAGCAATGTTGGTCACACGTGTTGTGTGCAGTCTTTTCACCAGAGATCTTGTTTGCGGATGCAGCCCGCCTACGGCTAATTGAGGGCATCAATACCATTTCCCATCACAGATGGGCATCCGTAAGTCTTCAAAACAATCTGATTTTAACGAACCCTTATCAACTGATGACACTGATGACACTGGGTCACATTTTTGATGTTTCGCGCTCGTGCTTGTTTGGTGCAGAAATGCTCAATTTGCAATGTCGTTCAAGGCGCTGTGATCCGGTGCAACGACTGTAGCAAGGAGTTTCATGCTTCCTGTGCTTGGAAGCAAGGCCACAGATTTGGGTTTGAGATCCAGCCGGTGTGTGCAAGCCCTCTTGTCACTTCCTTTAATTCAATTCATCCCCTCATGCCACCTGTACAACCCATAATTGCTTCTAGGTCAAGAGTAGTCGTCGTGACACCATGATCACAGTAACCTTTAAGGGGGAAACAGGGTGCATGAACGCTATTGTGTCATGTAAAGAACACGACCATAGCCGGAGGGCTATTTACGACATCTGTGAGACGAACGAAGGGGGTGAGGTGGGTCATGGCTACATCATTATACTACCGCGATAAACGCGTACTTACATGAGCATCCACTTCACAAGACGGCCCTTCAGGTATATGTTCAGGCATACAAACAGGCACCCGTGGGCCAAGCACATGGTTTGCTTCGTAAAGCTCGCCGGTTGGACAGCATCCTCAATGCTCGGTCCGAGACRTCTTCAAAYCCGTCAACACCCCAGTCTACYCCWTCCCCTGGTCCCGAATGCCACCAGTGCCAAACCCAGTTCTCTCCCGCCTTTTATCCCACCGCTGACTCCGACTTGTGGTTGTGTCACAAGTGCCACTTTGAGGCAGCTGAGAACACCGGCGGTCAAGCCATGGGTATGATTGTGTCGAATTAAAATTACATCTCCGAGGTCCGGGAGGGATCATAATGCAGAGCGTTACAATACAGCTACAACTAGAGCAGGACAGCGTAGATCTGACCAGGAAGGAATAATCGATAAACTATTGGTGTACTCTATGAACGGACTCTCTTGTAAAATAAGACATAGGCTTTCTGGTTCTAATGTGAAAAGTGGARGAGTCAGTTTCGTGTCCTCGAGGCGCGCCAGCAGGCATGAAGGGGCGAGGAGATAACGTACCACAACTTGTTTAGGATCAACTGCTTTCACACTGCTATCATCGCAATGTATCCAGCCACCCCGAGAAGCAACAAAGGCTGTGTCTGCAAATGAATATGTTAGGTACTTTGCCAAGCRCATCTCGGGAAGGTTCGCTCACAATGACCACTGGTTAAGTTTCCATAATGGTTAGTGACCCCATACAGATCATAACGGTACGGTGGCAGCTGGGTGCGCGGATCGTCAAGTGACATGGGAAGTCCACCATTCAATTCACTCTTGTCGGCGCCAGGGGGTAGAGGGGCCGGCATATGGTTTGTAAGGTCCAGTGACTTCATCGGAAACTCGACAAACGTGTCAACCTTGTCCGAGAAACGCCCATTGGCTTCAAACCTCTTAAGGTGAATAAGCAAGATCGGAGGCAATCGGGCGAGCGATAACTTCTTGGACGCTCGACGTTTCGCTTTACATTTTGGGCAATCCCTAGCAGAAACATACCACGTTGGCACAACRTAGGTAAGTATATTTTTAGAAGAACGTACCACGCATCGTCCTTCTCTAACACCTCCTCATTGAAAAATTCATCCAGGCACCGATCAATTTGCACCCGCCCGCTTCTTGTATGTGGGATAGGAAGCTGCAAGATAGAGAACACGTTGTATGTTGTCGAAGTCTGTTTTTTTTTAGAATATCACCAGCCAGTCAGTCAATCCTTCGCGGACTCTGAAAACTCGATGCTTAAACCGACGAACCTGATGACATGTTAAACATTCTAGCCGACTCCTGAATTGCCCTTGGAAGAAGTCGACGATCAGGCTGTCGTTGCGTGCCTTCCAGGCTCGCCATTCGCGTTCGCTGGCAATCTGGGACGGGAGCCGCTCTAGCTCWGCCTCTTGTTCAGGTGTGGGCGCCCATACGGGCTTTACCATCACACGGTTCAGGTCCTCGTGAATGCCATCCATTAGGAAGCTCAGAAACTCCTGAGAGTCATGTTGATCTGAATTGTCGTACTGTGACCGTAGCTGACATATCGATTTCTAAACACAAGTGGGTCATYGGTTTAAGCCCAAGACAGCTAATGATCGGCAAACTCACCCGGAATTCAATCGGTGTTAGGTAGGGCATGTCACCTCCCCACATTTCATACAGGAGCTTAGCAAAGGCACCGGTCAAACGACCTTTCGAGCCTAAAGGATTTGTGTAGTTGATTGCATTCTTCCACCGGTGTTCTTGGAATTGCGGTGAGGGGCGTACCGAGGATGGCCGCACAGAAACACCTACCTGTGAAAAATCTTGCAAACGGCACTGCAGCACTCAAACATTGGATTGGAGCATTCATATAGCATGTATTCCCCAGATTTTTGAGCCCGGAGAGACCAATCTGGATATCGGACCAGTACGGAACCGGATAGTCAGAAGATATTCGAGGCGGTTTCGGCCCGAAGCTGGGAGATGGTGATGTAGCAGCGGGTTGCACGCGCGGTCGGTTATCCTGCCTCTCGAGAGAGGAGGAAACTGCTGCGGGTGGGGGTCGGAGTATTGTCTGTGGTAAGAGCTCCGGGTAGTCTATTGGCGCGCGAGTGGTATAGCTGGATAAGGCTTCTTGAGTCTGATCAACATAGTCATTGCGGCGCCACGACGAAGGCGAGGGATTAATGGAAGCAAKCGGGGGAGAAGCAATATCAGGAGGAGATACAAGAGTAGTTCCAGAACCAGTCAAGGATGCACGTTGAGTGAACTGGGGGTATGTTATTGAAGAGAAAGAACCATTAACCGTTGGGGGTGGCGATGTTACTGGTAATCCCTGTAAGCAGTTAGACGAACGTGACTACAAGGGTTTAGGTCAATTGCTCACATTGTCACTGCGAGAAAAAGAGATGGAAGATGAACTGGGTCGAACTATTGCTGGTCGACGTTGTAACGACTGGTCAGGAATGACTTGATTGTCCATATGATTAATCTCAGCAGGGAATCTTTTGTCCATGCTAATCAGCTCCAAGTAAACCTATAAAGGAGCCCAAAGCACTGACCTTGAGTGAGAGGGTGTTCGGTCAAGGCCAGGTCGGTGATCTCCATTAACGAGACCATTGACTGTACGGAAYGGATTGTGGGCTTGCCGTGGCTCGATACTGGGCGTAAGCGAAGGACTTGACACGAAGCCGTTGAGTACAAAAGGGTTCTTGGGACTTGTGATTAAAGGTGGTGAACTCAGAGGCGTCATGAACTTGTCCGCGGACGGCGATAGCCTGGTGGCCTCGGGATAGGAGCCTTCGCTCTGCACAAGCTCGTTACCTCCTAGGTCGCGCTTCCAGCCTTCTATACCTCCGACAAGTAGCATAGGCATCCTTTTCAATATCTTGCGGAAAGCCTGCTCGCTAATAATGCGCACTAGAGTAGCCAGCGGTGTATTACCGACACCAAARGTTTTCGATGATTCATCGCAAACCGCAACTAGATCAAACTTGTCACGGTTCGCAAATAGGGCAGCTTCGTGCTTCGGCGCTATCACCATGGCGTCTTCTAGTGCCTCTGCAGTCACGCTATAGAAAAAAGGGTCAGCCCTGCGACAYATAGYCYTAACATACCAGCTCACTTTTCTCTCATCAGGACGGTGGGTTCAATGCAAACAACAGCTCCTGCCTTGATGTGTTCTCTGTCGAAATCTGCACGGTTACGCACATCAATTAAGAGGACATTGTAATCGCGCATATAGTTAATTAAGTCTTTTGGGAAGGCGGTGTTGGTCTTGGGTATTGGGTTTTTCAACTGTGTCGGTTGYGTTGTGGARGAAGAAAGTCCTGAAGGCTTCGGGGGTGCATTCTGGCGAGTMGGGGAAGCTGGACGGCTAGTGAAGACATTCGAMGTTGGTGTAATTGGCGTGCTGGACGGCCGTTCGATGTGAAGAGCGAAATTTCTCAAATTCACGGATGGAGATGCAGGGGAATCGCCRTTGTGAATATCCTTCACRCTGGSTTTCGTTGAAATGGCGCCGATACCTGTGGGTACTGAGGGGAGAAGGTTTGCTAGGTCCTCATCCAGCTCATCAATGGAGGGGAAGGCYTGTGCGAACCCGGCGAGCTCGAAGGTGGTGTTGATCTGYGGGGACGACGAAGGAGACGATCCTGGAGAGGGTGGGCCAAAAGAGGACGGAGGCACAAATGTGTGCGGAGGTTGCGTTGAGGACGTCGATGTCGAAGGGATAGCATTCGATAGAACAGTGGAAGGTGATGGTTGAGTTGTATTAAGTGAAAATCGGGTGGGTGAGAGAGGCGGGTTCGATAAGTTGGGGGCCTCCCGAGGAAGCAGCTTTGAGGATCCAATGGAAAGCCCACTGTCTTGTAACGCACGCATGCGATCTGCGATAGAGCCGAATGATTTAGTTGTAGRCATGTCACTACTAGATTCGGGATTATTTCTGCCACTTTGAAGTTATTCCCAGGCACATCCTGTAGGTCTAGACCACGCACGCTTGCTTGCTCGCCTCGAAGGCCTTAAGCTTCTCCTCGATGCCCTGTGTTCTTACCGTAAGGTCACCGCCAACTCCCTGCATTTGTAATRAGCCCGCGAAATCAGGATGCAGCGATGACGCTATACCTCGAGAAATTCGTTGACCTCTTTCCGAAGAGTTCCCCCTCTGCCTTTCTCCTGCTTAAACTCGGATGAGTCGAGTGTCATCCTAATTAATGTCGCTGCCATGATGTAGTTCTCCAGAGCCCCTGCGAGATCTCCTGCGMCTTCCCGTTCCTTTGCAGACACGACTTGAGCCCGAGCTGTGCGGATTAGTGTATGGGGCGAGGCCTGGTTGGCTTGCTTCAAGACGGTCTCTTTGGCCTTGTTTTTGATATCTGCTACGGACGTGTTCATATAGCCTGAATATTTATCGCTCGAGGCTGGMAGAGRAGTGTGAATAGAACGGTYAGAGTGGGTTACGAGCAACGTACACGTATGAAGTGGATCAAAGCCCCCAGGACCAGGCGAGCTTGGATGTACTACGACTCCAGGCATGGCGCAAGGGAGGCGGCACAGCTATGGGAGATATGGGATAGTCGCAGATGCGCAGAGGACAAGGCAAGTCAGTGAGTCGTTGAGTAGATAGACTTGGTGCTTACATAACAATCCTCCGACCATGGCTGCGGGTCTGCGGAATTTCTAAGCGATCTCTCCGCCTCTTCTGAGCGCAGTTATGAAGTGCCGCACAATRGCTGAACCTRTACGGCGATGTGTTGAAAGCTTTCACCAGAACACAAACACGCTTGCAGGCGCCTTCTTGGCCTCATCGAATTTCCTCGCACCACCGAGCTGATCGGCGGCCCGACCGCATCCGGGCGGAGGCGTGAACGGACACGTGACGTGACGCGTTTGGATCTCGCGTTGCAAGTTCAATGGAGAGTCAGACCGGTCAAGGTAAGTAAATGGCTACAACTCCTCCAAAGAGAGGCGTCCATTGGGACTTCAAGGAGYTCTCTCCGTCCTTGTTGGGCTCTCCGTTTGTCGAAGGCTCAACCGACTCCTATGTCTCCACATCAAGCCTTGACTATGTCAATGCCCAGCTTGTGGCACACGGTTTTACCTCCTCCCCCGGGCTATCACTGGAAGGTCTCTCCAACGCAGACTCCGAGAGAGTCATAAAGTGCCTGCTTGGAATGCTCAGTCAACGAATTGTATGTAGACCACACCCTTGAATAAACAGGCTAACCCACAGGTTTGCAGGAAGATGTGTCCAGGACCGAGGGGCTTTCGACAAAATTACGGACACTAACATACGATCATGAACGGCTCTTGACTATGCACCGCAATGCTGTTGAAAAGGCTGCCGGCGCGGAGCGGGAGATGAATCTYCATAAAGCGAGGCTAACGTGCGTYAATTCCCAACCCCTCCCAGGTCACTCTACCCTAACCCCACAGAAAGTGCAGCTATAAGAACATTGCAAACCACAGAATCATCCCATAAGAATACAACAGCTGARCTGCAGCGAACACGAACCTCTCTACAAACACTGCGWRCAACTCATCAGAGTGAAYTGCGAAGGAAAGAGAAAGACRTTGAGCGTATGGCAGARAAATGGARCAAAATATCCGACGCACAAACAAAGCTTATGACYACAGCCGCAGGCTTGCGCTGCGCAAACGCTRTRATCGGTGATGGGTCGGATGTGATAGGGAAATCTCAAAATTACTTGGAAATTGCACTCGACGACGCCGAGAATGCACGCGCTCAACTCACTGACGAGGTCATGCGCTTGCGAAGGCTCGTCCTGAAGGTTGTCAACCAAGTCCAAGCTCTCYTGCATCAAGTCCGATGCTACAGCTCAGAACAAGATGGAGAAGTGAGGCCATATGCTCTCCCCGATCCACGAAGTTTTGACTCAATTGATCTCTTTAGCCCACCCCTTTCACGCTCACCACCTTGTTCCCCATGGACCCTCCAACGCATGCCCACGATGCGTTGACGACAATCCTGGGCTCCTTGAAAGATTGTCTGATTGCCCTTCCTGAACACATCGCATCAGCTTCCTCTCCGACTACCAAACCACCTGAACCAGATAACGCAGAAATTGCGCGTTTACAAAACGTGATCTCACAACTTCGCAAGGAAGTGGGTGCGTAGTAGAGCGCATTTTTTTCAGGCCCCCGAGCTGACCGCACACCCCAGAACGATCCCAGAAGCAAACAATATCGCAAGCCGCTGAAACTCAAGCCATGTTCGACCAATTTATTGCCGGCCAAAAAAAATCATCAGAAAATATTGCGGAGATGAGCGTAGAACTTATGACCGCTCCAATGATGGACGAAGAACGAGAAAAATTCGATAGGATCAAGCACGAACTTGACGAAGAACGAGAGAARGTCACACAGGCAGCCATCTTGCTGGGGAAAGAACGAGCTGCACTCCAGGTATGCGTCCCTCTGTCTCACAAAGTCCCAGCTTACACACCCCCAGGCCGAACGAAGTAAACTCTCAGATGAAAAACGCTCCTGGCAAGTACAGATGATGCTAGACGACCTCCCACCRACCCCCAACCCTCCATCTCCTCATAAATCCCCCCGGAAGTCCCCCAAGAAGAAGTCATCCAAACGACTTTCCGCCACAACAAGCTCAGGGAGAAAGGCTACAAGAGTATCAAGGCGGTCTTCCATCACTCCAGCCAAAACCATTCCGGCATACGAAACCGAAGTACTACCCCCATTGCCCGCCCCATCATTTCCCAACCTGCAATCTACCACATCAATTCTGCCTTCCTTTGTGCTCCCCCCTCCTTCCCCCCACGCGTCTCTACCTGTCAACCCTATTCTTCTTCCCCCGCTGTCCCCCCCTGAATCAGATTGTGATCCTTCTACGGCATTCCCAAATCCAGAATCCGATTCAGAAATTGCGGGGACCCAGTCAACTATCACAACAAACCCAGATTTAACCACCCCCGCCCGCCGCCCCTTCCCARTGGCGAAGCCCTTCGCTTCGAGGATGGCACACGCCTATTCTCCTGCAAAACCCAGYCCCTTGAGCCGTATATTGATGCTCTCCCAATCCCCTTCCACACCCGAAGATAAGGACGAGGGTTCGGCACGCATGAGTCTGGGATTGGCAGCCGTCCGTGAAGAGGACGAGAGTGATGCTCTAGATGGACATATGGCTCCCCCCACGTCCACTGATTCTGTTCCGGAGACGCCTAAACCGCAGATGTCGTTAGCGGCCGAATTGGGTGTGGAATCGCCTCCCGAAGTACCTTTGCAAGAAAGAAAGGYGGTAATCAACCCAGGTGGACGACTMAAGACCAGGTTATCTAGTACAAAAGGTGGTACGGAAGMGGCTAGGAAACCCATTGTCAAGTCAAAGTCCAAAGCAAGTGAGCTGAGAAGAACGGAGGTGTCTAAGGGAGCAACAGATGGAGTGGAGAAAGAAAATGGTGCCACGAGGAAAGTGAATGGCAGAAGCTCTTCGGCTGCTGGGCTGAATGGTACTGCTGGACGAGGTGGGACGGCTGCGACTAACGGTAAGGCGGCGAAACCAGTTAGGAGTAGGTCGACCATAGCCGCCCCTACGACGACTGGTCCACGGCATAAAATATCCAGCAAAACTGCCTCGAGTTCGACAGGACCTCGCCGGGTGCCAATCGACAGTGCCGAAGCTCCTCCCAATGTGCGAAGGTCATAAGAACTGTTYTATGCTTYCCTCGTATGACGTTCAATGTCCTTTCTATGCTCTTATGCATTCGCTTCTCGTTCGCGCTTATATGAATACATCTTGTATCATAGATTAATKTYTACGTTTGCACCATATACCTACTTCAAGCACTCAAAAATATTGAAGAGATCACATATAATGTTCTATCCCCGAAGCATAAAGGAAGCAAAATAATCACCAAGCTCCTTGACCTGGTCAAACGGAGAGATCATCCCAACATAGCCATCTGGTCGGACGACGACAATAGCACCCTCCGTTTCATCTATGCCATAGTATTCGTAGCCTTTGCCACCCAAAGTTCCTCGTGTGTCACTGTCATCGATGAGCACTCTGCGAGGAGAACAGTATTAGCAAGACAAYATCCGGCAGAAACTGAAAWCTYACTTTGACCAGTGTGACCTGAACAACTTTGGCAATTCATTGTACCTCACAGTCTCTTTCGTCGCCGAGCTGATACTTARCAGATCAAACACCTTGAACACATCRCCSGACGGCGCATAAACWCCGAGGACACCCTTCATCTCGTCCGCCAGCTTATTCAACYTGACTTGYTGTTGAGGATTAGTCGAATCACCCGTGAAGATGAGGAGTTTGAATCGTGTGTCAGAAGGAAGAAGGTCTTGGATTTCATATGGCCGGCCGTCAGCAGCCCGGAGAAAGATGTGCGGGAGGACACGCTGGCCGATGACGAGGTTGGAGGCTTGTTTCTGRTGTGCGTTTCGTACAATAGCAGATTCTGCGTAGTGGATGCCTATGCCAGTTGTAAACCCGCCACAAGTTTGGAATGCTCTGCGCGAATTCTGCGTAAATATTCGAAATTATTAAATAGTATGGGAGGCTTACTTTATGAATTCTTGATGGGATACTCCGTTCTGATTATCCTCTGTGAGAGGCTTKCCAGAGAAGAGCTTGGCCCACTCTTTATCAAAGTTGATCAGATCTTGCGCGTACTTTCGTCTCTCGAGTTCGTACTGTCGTTTATGTTGTGAGTAACAATGTGTCCAGAAAACCGCACCAAAGACCCTACAGTCTTAAGCAGTGATATATCAGCCCATCCTCTCAGAACATGGGCCATCTTCCAAACTAACTAGAGCTTTAGTCCTAATCCAAATTAAATATAGTAATTACTACATACCAAGGTTGTGCGAGTCGTTCATGCTAGCATTCATCCCTTGGCCTACATTAACCCGTCCGGTCAAAACTCAAMACGGGAGGTTGATATATGGTGTTACACTCACCAGCTTTGGGCGAATGTGTGTGACATGCATCCCCGACAATAAAGACGCGTTCGCTCACAGAGAATCTTGAGGCGACCCGTTGGCCAACTGGCGAAACAAGTTATATCAACCCCCCCCGTAACCCCCCACCCCTCTAGAATCCGCAGTGAATGAAATCATCAACTCACTAATGTAAATAGTCCACCAGTCAAAGGTCTCTGGAGTTTCTATTGTGTACGGTGCAAGTGACCTGCGGGCAACCTACAAGAGCACCACTAATCAGACATTGACTGGGAAAGCCCATCTTCCTGCTCACCTCGAGTAGCTTGTGTGGTCCCACACGACTCTTATCAACTCGCCCGCTATCGCTGTCGATAGCATCCTTGTCACCCAGTTGTATATACAATCGCACTCTATCCCCTTCTCTTGGAATAACCATGCAAGAGCCGCTGTCTGAATGAATRGCACTCTTGTTCCGGATATCTGGRAAATCAGTCTCAGGTACGAGGTCGACAACTCCCCAAACATAGTCGGTTTGTTCTCCCTCCATGTCGATGCCCAAGGTTTTCCGGACCCAGGAGTGCGCACCTAGCCACCGGATATATTATATTTTTTGAAGACATGGGCAAAAAAGYTCATCCCACATACCATCAGCTCCAATGACGAATTTGGCATATACMATTTCTGTATCCGCCTCTTCTTCCAGGGGATCAAGGTTTTTCAGAACCACCTAAAAAAAATAAAATGCAAGCTCCCTTCAATATTCTACGAGTTGGCAAAGAGGTGCTTGGGTATCACTTTAACGGGGTGTGCATTCGGATTCGTCAGTTGTTTCTCATCCTCGCTTAGTTCGATTGATGTGGGCACGTATGGGCGTCCCACCGTCACGTTCATTTCTGATAATGAATCAAGAAATATGGATTCAATAGCTCCTTGGTGTAACGTGATCTGCATGCACATAAGTAGTCGGACAGCCCTTTAGCGGATAGATGTACGTACTTCGAATGGGTATCGTGCCGTTGGTGCCGTCGCATCTGCCACTCGTTCTGTAAGCTGTGCGCAAAGTCAGTCTCCCCCGTAAGAGCCGCCCGTACACCGGACTGACCTGTATACCTCCAGTCGGGCTAGGGTTATAGAAGGCCTTGACGTTACTCCAGTCAGAATACAGAAGGAATATTCCAAGAGCCACGTACTGCTAAATGCATCTGGTTTCCCTCTCTGAGTAACCTCTCTGCAAGTCCATAACTCTAATAACACTCAAGCCATGAACTTCCCGAGACGCAGGGACAAGAGCCGTTCATACCTGCAATACTTCAATTGTCCTCGGTTGGATACCATCCGCTTGACCAGCAGCTACCTTAACCGGTCTGCAAAAGACTCAGGTAAGTAGTGACCRTGTATATCTGGAAGGAGTTTCCTTCCTTGCCTTTGATCAACGATTTTGACATTCACCCCTGCCCTTGCRAGTGCGTTGGAAGCAAACAATCCAGCAGGGCCAGCTCCAATAATGAGCACATCGACGTTGGTTTCTTTGGTGTGGCTGATCAACATATCGGTGTTGCAAAGGGGGAACCGATTTGAGGGCCAGGATACCAAGGTAATATATGTACCTTGGTGTCAGCGTCTAGTGAATTGATGCAAGCCCAACCAACGGATATCGGGCCCTGTGTTACCCATGGGCTCGCTACTAGTTGATGGTTTCATGTCCTTACAAAGTCAAATGTTAACCAGGCTCCTCCATACCAAATCCCTAAAACGGCTATTCCGATGACATGTGAGCGGCTTCGGRGTGATGGTCTGGCGAGGCCTGRTGACAGGCGATCCAACGGCCCTGTCACCTGAGGAGCAGCGCCAAAATCRTACAGGGAAATCCRGAGATGCTGTATTTCGCCTATAAACCTGCAGCATATCATCAACTTTGTTAAGGACGCGCTATCGAGCCGAATAGACGAAGGGAACAGTTGAGCTATCTCACAGGCGGAGAATGGTTCTTGCGCAGACAATCGAATAAGGAGAAATCCCTGAATGTCAAGTTCGTCGTAACCATTAAAGGCGACAGATTCCCTGACTCGACCAAAAAGTGTGAACGTCTTTACTCCTTTCATCGATGACAAGGGTGCAATAATTTTCGCAGGCGAAGACATGGCTAGTGTTAAGTTAACGAAGTATAGTAGTATACATGAAGCACTAAGTGGTGCAAGTTCAGYTGRAATAAGCYGGYGCACAATAAAATGTTTCCTKACCAATAGTTGGTTCCACGACACGTCCGTGTYACACCTCATCGTAAAATACACACTCTGAGTAGCCCTTTTGCTCCAAMCCCTCACGAGTYGAGAGGATATCGCGGATCTTCGGAAGTTAATGGATAAGCGGTAYAAATGAGTTGGGAACCTGCTCACCTCAGGTGGGGGGTTTAGCCCGAGGACGTGCGCACGCTCCCACCGTTCCATGCGAGTGACGCCAATACAAGGGCCATAATCATCGTTCCTATAARCGCCGCAGGTTAATGAGAATRCGCTGATTGATAGACGAAGCAACGCACAGGTCGAAGACGCGAAGGATTTGATGGACTTGGTTCTGATCTTTCCCATGAACTTATGAAGAAACGGTTACGTCTGAGATGACCAAAAAAAGTAGGAAGACAGTAATATATGCGTACTCAGTGGCAGACCATTCCTCTTCGTTCTAGCATCRGCAAACAGCTTTCTCCATCTTGGRTCTTTGAYGTTCAGCTCCAACGGGGCCTCAGGACTCTTRATATCTTCTGCCGTGGCTTGCTGTGTTGGAACCTGAGARTCTTCGTGTGTAATGATWGCTCTGTTCAYRACTTCCKTTTCTTCTTCCTTTGGCCCATCTCCCTCAATACCRACGTCCGTGGCCCTAGACTCCACGGATTTCCTTGCACTTGGAACAAAACCGGTTTTAAGCTTCGTCGCCCCCTTTTTCGCACCAGCGGCCGACGCCGTTCGTCTCGAARTGGGGAATTCTAGTTTGACTTGCTTCATTCCGCCCGGGACTGAAGAAGATCTTGAGGATGACATGGTTATACAGTTAAGACTTTGAACAAAGTGGTTTTGGTTTGGCCAAAAGAGGAGGTTCAACAGTGGGAACTTKACTATTCCCACGGTATCGAGTCAATGTAAGGTGATCCCTTCCTGTGGGGCCGACTAGCTCAGTTGGTTAGAGCGTCGTGCTAATAACGCGAAGGTCTTGGGTTCGATCCCCACGTTGGCCACGGAAGTTTTTTTAATATTCATCGGGGAAATGATTCACTGTCTACTTCTAACACCCAGCAACCATCCAGGATTACACCATCAGCTTATCATATAACCCCTCATAATACACCTCCGAACCAACCAAACTGGCTCGGGCTGCCCATGCTGTAATTTATATAGCGACGGACATCCTGAGTGTGTGGGGACATCATGATAGCCTGACACAATTGCAATCCAGTAGACATTCCAAACCTCCATAAGGTCATTATTGTCTATTATATTCACGCCCGGTGGCCTCGACTGCTCAGCCCAAGTTGCGGCCCGGCTAATTATTAGTACGCGCGGAACGACACTGTTCCGCAAGTCCTGCTGCCACTTGGCAATATATACATATATATACCTTTGCTTGCGTGATTTTTACGCTTGAAATTTCAGAAACTTCACTAAAGCTTCAACGCCAACTCTACGGACTTGATCCTAAAAACCCACCCGTGCGATCAAATGGGTTTCACGATGCTTCTTCCCATCGAACAATTAAAAATGTCACGGCGACGACCTGTCTAACTAGCCGGAGCTAATCATAAAAAAAGACATTTCTGCCAGAATACAGCCGAGTCTGCGCTTAGGACAAAAAAGATCGGTGATATTACGGCCATCTCAGTATAGACAGACGGGAAATTCTAGTAAAATACAACACGTCGGGAGTAACGTGGAGGGGGATGGGAGATATAACCAGCTCCCGAGTGGTGGCATACAAACCGTTAAAAAACATGAGCGCAAGTTCACTTCCGCCCAAAAAGCCCACCGAGTCCAATCCTCTTCTTCCTCGCAACGTTTCCCGAACTTTGACCGACACTCGTATCCATGTCAGGAGCACCACTATCCAACGCAGTGTCACCCGAGGGGCGTAACGGTGCCAAGACAATTGTTCCATGTTCCTCCAAAGTGGAAGGTGCAGTGGCTCCAACTTTGTGGATGACCGGCTTCGGAGCAAACGAGGCTTCAACAAATTCCCTTCTTGCCTCGGCGATGATAGCACTCGAGGGAAGAGGTGAGATTTCGATCTTCTTCCAGCCTGCACTCGCAGTAGCGTTGGAGAGTTTTAACGGAGCTGGTCTCCTCCTGGTCTTCTTGCCACCCACTCTCTGTGAAGCACCGGAAGAGGCACCGAGGGAGGGTACGGCAAAAACAGAGGAAAACCTGGCTGACCTGGGTGTACGCGGGCGGGCGCCGTAAGGTGAGGAAGTAGTACGCGGCGAAGAGGGGAAGAGTGGAGACTTTGGTGAGATACGGATCTGGATGCCTGGTGAACGAGGACCGAAAGCGGCCATATCGAGGAGGAATTCGGGCTTGCGGAGATGTTTCGCTGCACGTCGGGGACGTGAAGGAAGGGAAAGCACACTCAAGCCGGGAACGGCAGGTGGGCTTTTCCTGAGTGGAGATGAAGGGGTGAAGGATAAGACAACGTCCTCAGGACCGAATTGAGCTTCTTCGATGGGCAAGACAAGGTATCTGAGGTCTAGGTCAGAGTCTTGCGTCGAGACGCTCTCGCGCTTTGGATCAGCGAGGTCAAGGAGACCAGTTTTGGGAGAGGCAACGTCTTCTTTCCCGTCGTTGCCAAACTTGACCCACTGGGCCTCGCCATTCCGGCCATCGGGGTCACCACCCAGGAGGTGAGCATACTCCATTTCTTCATCCTGATCCCACCATATTCCGCCGTTGCCGTCGCGGTGCACATCGGCAACGCCAAGCTCGCCACCGGCAGCACGGGCCTGGGCCTCCATCGCTCTACGAACATTGCTCTCGATGGACCCGCCGTCGGCGAATTGCATCAAAGCAATCTCATTTGCGAGGGTTGGGGGAGGCCGAACATGAGCATACTTTGCCTTTTTGCGTTTGGCGATGAGCTCTGCGCGGGCGCGAACGTTCATTGGAGTAGCCTTGGTGGGAGAGGGCAAGGGGTTGGCGCGGGAGGTGGACTTGGAACGAGGGCGGAGGATGCCTAGGGAGCGGAAGCGTTTGACAGTGCGGGTGGTCTTTGATTTTTTGGGAGAGGGCGGCTGGACCAAGGCCGTGGCAGGTGTGAGTGGAGTCTTCACAACAGCACGGACGTAAGCGGATGGGGTGGAGGGCGTCCTGGGAGGGATGTGAACGAAGACAGAAGTATAGCCAAGAGTAGAAAGGTTGATGTCAATATCCTGGGCCGAGGTGGGAGTGGTGATGAGGCCAGARAAAGAGCCAGAGGGTGCRCGGGAGTGGGAGATAGAAGGACGCCKKCCGAGACGGGTGAGAGAGGGACGRCGAGAGCTCGAGGTGGAAGGACGGCGGTGGGGCGACCTTGGAGCGGGAGAGCCCGGCTGGACGAGGGCAGCCCAGGCAGCAATGTTACTGGCGCGGCGGCGAAGGGGAGGACTAGGTGGGTTGGGTGCAGATAGTGGCAGGGCAATAGCAACGGTGGGAGGCAGAGCCTCTGTGGGCCGCTTCTTTTGTGCAGGAGGGGGCCTCGCAAGAAAAGAGTAGCGGGCGGATCTCAGAGCCTGCTCAGTGCTGGGGGCCATTTGATTAGGGGAGGGGCTGCAAGGGGAGAGTGAGAGTGAGCAGGAGCAGAATGGAGAGAGGGGAATGGACAGACTCTAGTAAGGGATCCACAGGTCTGACTGCTCAGCAGTCGTTGAGAGCGGGATGGGAGGACCCTCTGTATGCGCCATGCTTACTTTTATCCACAAGACGAGGTCAATTGAACAATAGATCGGGACATGCAAACATGCACAAACAGCTATTGTTGCACGCACTTCCGAAAAAGGCGTGGCGATTGCCATGTTGAGACTCCGCACACTGACAATGTGTCTACTGCGACGTATTGTCTTTTCGTGCTCGCCTGCCCCGGCCCCTTCCCACCGCCCGGGCTGGCGGAAGCAGCACGACTTCCCCTCCGCCCATCTCCACCTCTGTCGATGATCCCACCGATCCCCCCGCCCGGTGCCCCTTGCCCCGTCCCCTCCTCCCTCCACCCCGGACACCGTCACCACCCTCTGTGCTGGCCACCGCGCTTGAACTCCGATGATGACCCCCGCCGGCACCGACATGTGGAGGTATAATTCTCCCTCTCCCACCCCTGCCTCTTCCTCGCATTCCTAGTCCCCCGCCGCGCCCTCCGCGCCCAAACCTAACGGAAGGCGGGATAAGCGAGAGGGACGTCATACCCTCCGCGAGTGCGTCCATGTCGGYATCGGCTCTGGCGTTGGCTACATGCTGGGAGGTGGGTGCAGCTCGTGGGGGGCTACCAGGATGCAAAGGTCGAAYRGGTGGYCTTGGTGTTTTCTCTGCTTCCTCCGTGTCCATCTCYAGCTCCTCCTCGCTCGAGTTCTCTTCTTCTTCTTCCTCATCATCATCATCATCTTCCTCATCTTCTGCTGCTAATTTCCTTTGTCCGTCCTCTCCTGGTTTACTCATCCCGCTCTTCTTCCCTGACTCGTCCTTGTCTCTGGGCTTCCATTCGCYTCTGAYCATGCTYGCRCCCTCACCCCATTTCTTTAACAAGCCGCCAATTCCCTTGTTYGTCACCGCAAAGAAAAATTCCTTGGGGTACTTGTGTGCTTCGACCATATGCAAGCGGCGCGCTTTGGGCGTCAGAAAGAATCGAGGGCAGGTTTGCAAAAGGCAGCCAAACTGATATGTATGATAAGTCACAACAAAACACAGGTATAATTACAAAAGTATAAAATGAGACATACGATCTTTTCTCCGCGTTCCTTGCGCACGGCTGCAAGAGGATCATGGCACTCGGTCTGATGCTGTAGTTGCCAATTCAAAATCGATTGGATTGAGCGGTTAGTGAGAACTGGAGGCGCACCAGCTCGAGCAATCTCGCCTCAGGGAAGACACAACCGCACCCGGGCTGCTCACAAACGTGTGCATGATAGGTCGCATAATGTCGCTCTAGTTCCTTCGAGTCTGCGAGAGTRGTGGGTTGATGCTTGCATGTCGGTGGGAGAGTACAGAGGATCGATCGTTGCTGTCCGTGGCCGCCTTCAGCAAAGCCATCGGGGGACGTGGATGATCGCAGGATCTTGGTTTCTGGTGATGATCTGGAGGAAGAGGATGTGGACAAGGAAGAGGTGTGAGATGGCGTGCGTGCACGTTTGCCTGTTGTGGATGGGGGTATTGTCGTCGTCATTCCGTGATATTCTAWTGGTATACTTGTGAGCCTCACACAATGCTCAGTGGTACTTGGAGGGTGGACGAGAGAGATGGTGCCTGATTAGAACTGCGATCTCGCCCAGTGCCTGCACCATAAACCGTACCTATACACTCAACTATATCAGTCATCATGTGCCCCATGGCTGAGTTGGTTACAGCGTCCGACTGTTAGCAGTTATCTGCTGTGCAATCGGAAGGTCGTGAGTTCGAGCCTCACTGGGGCAGCTGAGTTTTTGATGTTTTTTTTTACCCATCACCCCTACGGAGCCAACTTCGCGACTCCTTAGGTTTTAGTTTCTTTGTTTCTCCTATTCATTTTTCTGGGAGCAACCCCTTGCCGGTCCCGACGCGTCCGAGTCACTCGACAACCATTTCCTGTATTGATCTCGTGACCTCTTTCAACTTCTGCTATAATGTCGACCAGAAGCAAATGGGACCAGCCAGGCCCCGACGCATCCGATGACATGTCCAACTCTCCCCCGCCGTCGTCGTCGGCGCCTGGCAAGGACGGCAAGAGCGCTTCAGACGCCGCCGCAGCCGCAGCCGCCATCGCAGCCAAGATTGCTGCCCAATTCGCCAGTGGYGCATTGAAAGATGAAACCGCGTTCCAAAAGGACATTGATATCAACGATGTGAGGAATCGGTATATGTTGACCAAGGGATCTACGCAGCAGCAGGTATGTTGGACTCGTCTAGCGCTTTTTCTCTCTTTTTTGGGGGGTTTTTTTTTGGTTTTTGAGAAAGTTCTTGAGGGTGTTGCTGGCTTGGTTACTCACCTTTTTTCTCTTTCAATGGTTCTATTTAGATTCATGACGAAACGGGTGCATCGGTGAGCACGAAGGGGGTGTGGTATCCTGATCGGACCAAGGCGACGGAGAAAGACCCGCCGCTGTACCTGCACATCGCCGCCGCTACGCAAGAAGCCATGCAAGCAGCCGTCGACAAGGTCAATGACCTGATGTCGATTGATCTTGGGCCGTTGGTTGAGGACAAGAAGGACCGGTTGAGGGACAAGGTATTGGATTCAGCTTTTTGTGTGCCCCTGTAAAAGAAAGCTAATGTGGACTCATTGCATTAATAGCGGAAATGGCCTGAAGAGAAACTCCCGGTTGGGTTGGAATCTATAAGGAACTTTAACGTGCGAGCTAAAGTCGTTGGACCGAGTGTATGCGCCCATTTGTACCATACTTCAATCCCTCGACTGATCCAGATTTATAGGGTTCCTTTGTCAAGTATATTCAACAAGAAACTGGGACTCGTGTACAAATCAAAGGCCTTGGGTCTGGATTCATTGACCAAGAGACAGGTCGGGAGAGTGATGAGCCTCTGTACATCCATATCACGTATGTCAAATCCTCATTCACCAAGTTTTCTTAACTCATGACGGTGCCCGTTTTTGTTTTTGGCTCGTAGCGGCCCAGATGAAGCCCAAGTCCAACGCGCAAAAGTGCTCACTGAAGACCTTCTCTTGGTTGTTCGTCAGGAGCATGCTAAAACACAAACACTCCTCCAACAGCAACAAATGGAACTTCACCAAGTTCAAGCTCAATATGCTGCATATAGTGCCATGGCAGCGGTATGTTTTTTTTTTTTCACTCATCGTCCAGATTTACACGCTTTTCATGGGATTCTAATCTACCATTTTGTACCTTCCATTGTTGGTACGCAGGGTTATGCTCCTCCAGCTCCATCCAATCCTCCCCCTCCCCCTCCAGGCGAACAACCGCCACCTCCCTCTGATGGTGCCGCTCCCCCTATCCCGACGGGCCCATACGACCCTGGACAAGCCGGGAGCGGCGCCCCCGCCGCTTCGGACCAAGATGCCTTCTTAGCGTACTGGTGCGCTCAATTTACCCTTTACCCGAACATTAGCTCATAGTTTATTTATTTAAATGTTAATAGGTCAGCTTATGGTTACGATGTAAACTCTTCCCAGTTCAAGGAATGGGCTGCCCAGCAACAGACGCAGTATGCACAATATTACGCGTCGCAAGGGCAAGGTTATGCAGGTGCTGCACCACCCGGTGGCGATGTTCCACCTCCCCCAGCCCCTGCTGGGGAAGCTCCACCTCCACCTCCGCCATCATAAGCGATAGGGGAATTGGCATTGCCAGGTTATTGCTGCTGGTCGTTTTTTATTCTCTTGCTTCATTTTTTTTTTATCGCCCCCCTCCCCTTATCCTTGCTTTCAGGGTACTACAGGCAACGGTCATTAATCACTACTGGCCTTGAGTTAACAATCTTGTCAATATCTAGAAACAATCCCAAAATTCCAAAAATTTCACACATTGSGTTAAGGAAACTCCCAAACTAAACGTGCTAAGTCTTATAATCTTTCCGACTCTCCTCCATACCCCGCCCATTTCGGCAAACCATCATTGATATCAAGGAGTCGTGTGCCATAGAATATGTGAAGGGTTGGTTTGAGATCTTCCCAATCATTGATCTCGATCCTCGCATCCTCGCCACGCTCGAGATGTGCCCCCCACACACTCCATCTGTTTCCCTTTTCGTTGAAGGACGCCACGCAGGCGCCACAGGTTTTACAGCGCCATCGYTTCTTCCATGGTTTCAGATCGACAGCGTAGAGAYCGAGGGAATCATACACAGGTTCTTTGTGTGTCCATTTGAAAGCCGAGGCGGGGTAGTGGATGGTATGAATGAATGCAGACCCTGTAAGTATTGAAGAGCGAGTTGGAGGCCCGCATGGACGGAGAAGCTCAGTCACAAATACTAAAACCGCTATTTTCTTTTTTTGAAAACATACCAGTAAGCCTCTGGCATAGACTACAGTGGCAATACGCGCTAAGAAGAGGCTTTCCAACGACTTCCCAGCGGGTAGCGCTACAGTAACAGCCTCCCTTGTATACTTTCTCTAGTAGTTGATGTTGGGTATCAGCGGCGCCTTCGGCTGACATTGCTTGCTATGTGGACCCTCGGATCTTGGGACTTTTTGATGAGGAAGAAAGATTAGCAACCTCCCACTCCCCTCTCTGGAGAGGCCCCTATACTTATATCATTCGATGTATCAAATGACGGTTGGTTGCTTCTCCGAAATAGCGCTTTCCCGAGCCACTTGAACCGTGATTGGCCTCTTAAAGCTGAGACTATTCCTGGTGGAATACCCCGTGATATTCGTGGATCAATTGGGGCGGGAGCCGTCTCCACTCTATCGGCTCTTCGGACGATTGGCCATGAGGGTAATGACACTAAGCTGTTGTTGAAAGTGCAAGGCACCTACAGAGAGGATGTAACCTATCTGGAAAAAAAAACCGCTACTTTCACATCATGTATCAATATCTCGAGAAGGAAAATATGATTGAAAAAGTGATATAACCAAAAAGGACAGCATATCTAACAGACAATTTTGCCCAATGCCCCACGATGATCATCAATCAAGAAAAGAAAATTAGTGCCACACATATTAATACAACGTAGAAGAAAAAAGGTCGTGATATCATCATGATGAGTGATCGTACGTATGTATCATGACCTCCAAGAGTTGGAGGAATGAGTATAATGCGATGGATGTGCGCTCATTGGCACACTAGGGTAATAAACACTACCATTAGAGCTGAGAGGAGGTTGGCCAGGCTTTTGGGGTGGAACGGGCGGATACAGTGGGATGGTCGGTATGAGTTCAAAGACACATTGTGCAATGGCTTTCGATCCTCTGGCTCCTCCCACCGTCTCGACGTTGTTCATCACTGCATGCACTTGAGCCTCTTGTTCCATGTTTTCGTTTACGTGTGTTTGAGCTGCGATATTGGAGCTCACACCTCGCCCATCCCATATACAACGAATATCGTTTCCTGGGATGATCTGGGCCAGCCGTCCGGTCTCGATGTGTCTCACTTCGATAAACCGAGGATCGAAAAGGAGGATGTAGGGGTGGTGCAAGGCAACACGCTCCGCAGTGCCTTCCCATTCAATGGTTCCCGCAGAGCGACTTGGGTCACCGTGCTTGTCCACATAAACCCCAAATTCTGCGCGTACACAAGTCAGCCTCTGGTGTTGGGGTACATGGGGGTTAATGTAACTCACCATCATAGCACAAGAGGAACTCATCGTCTGACGATCGGAACATTCCCATGGGACGACACGACTCACACCGCTTCGCCAGGTGACTCAGTCGTGGATCTTCGCGCTGGGGGATCGTCACGCTATTGAAGCTGGATCGCAAATGAGTAATGGAACTGAAACCGCTTTCAGCCGAATACGTACTCGTTGAGGTCCATGATTTCAAAGCCCTTAGCGCACAAGATAGCGATCCTCGCTTTCAGGAAGATCAGATCATAGGACTCGGAAGGTAAGAAGAAGTCTCGGTAGACCCGGAACCATTCAGATTTTGTCGACCGGAAGCCAAGACGTGACCCAAGACCAACAGGAGCTTTGACACGCTCGTTAATTTTGTCACCAACAGGTTCCAATACTCGGAAGATGCTGTCCATCTGAAAGAGTTTAGTTTCAAGACTATGGAGCGGAATGACAGGGTCCTTACGTTTTTCTTCTTCATATATATAATCAGAGTCCGACCATGAAGCGTGCCCACACTAAAGAAATGAACATCCTTATTTCCATTTAGCTTCTGAGGAACTTGATTCTGATGAGCCATATGTGGCGAAGAGGGCACCAGCGCCTCGATATGATAGGCAAATAGGGACTAGTGAACGGCATCAGCACGATGTTACAATTCAAAACTCAAAAACTTACCTTGTCCGCGAGGACCAGGAATATACCGAATTCTTCAAGCATGGCACACTGCGTGACCTGTTTAAGATGCAGCACACGGCGCAATGCTGAAACGGGGCAGTGAATATCAGAGGAATAGCAAATCTCTAAAGTAGGTCTTACACTTGGGATCATGCCGGAACCCAATCCATACTCCTTCCGCGCAGCCAACTGCAACAAGCCTTCGGCCATCTTGGGTATCTGAAAAGATATTAATATTAATATATGATCCGAGTGAGCTCCCTATCTTCACACTTACTGAATGGTACCGAGCAAGTCACTTTACCCGTGTATGCGTTATCCTGATTCCAGGCAGGAGTGGACGCTGCTGTGATCATTGATGGAACCAAGAACGTATCCGAGCTGAGCGTCTCAACCTCAAACACCTTGTTCGACTCCTGTACGGCTTTATGCATACCGAGTGCGTGGACAAGCTTCCCCTGCCACTCTGTCCGAGATTGGGAGGATTCTGCATAGAGAAGGTATGGTCCACCTGCGCGTCCGTTATGATGAAGGGTCATGGGATAAACGAACTTAGAGTCCGTCGCTGTTTCGGGGGATGCGCTCGAGTTGGTAGTTTCGTTTCTTTCGCCCCCGCGTAGACCTCGGAGAATGCCAGCACTTCGTTGGGTCGGGGAGTCTGTGAAGTTCACAGGCGTAAGAAGACCAAGGGGTATAGGCCGCCTATAGACCATATACTTGGTCACACCATCTCGTTCCTTGGGTTTAGTCATGACCACTGAAAAATGCTTAGTGTCGTCGAAACAAACCAAAAAAAAATCGCGTGACTCACAATAATTATCGAATAGTAACACAAATAGTTCACTCCATCCGCTCCACTCGAGACCACCTTCAGGTTGGCGAAGGAGTTTACCAGAGTGAACAAGCTGTCGCTTTTCATCAAGTAGATCCATATCCTACAAGAGCGCATTAGCCACTTAGAGGAATACCAGACTAGATTATAACGTACAAATGTCTCTCCAGGTTTGAAGACTAGGTTCGCGTTGTACCTCCAGAGCTCAACCTTCTGCTTAGCATCCTGCACACCGGGCTCCGTCTCTTTGCCCAATGATTTAATGGTGTCGATAACGCTTGGGATGTCATGTAAATCATCATTGCCCTCTAGAGTCTCATCCATGATACCCCTAAGCAATAGCTCATAGCGCAGAAGACGGGGAATCGGTCGATTGATAAAGTTTTTCATATCCAATCGATGGGCATCTGGGTGGCGAATACATGACTATGATTTAGAAATAATATAATTAGCAAAGGCTCAAAAAGTATGATCGCAGGTAATACGCTCATACCTCAACAAAAGATTTGAAAGCTGGATTGTTGGCCATCTCATCATCAATCCTGTACGCGGCAATTGGATAGTTGGGAATGTACTCCAAATAAGCATCCCGGAAGTTAAGAGCTGCATCGTAGACTGCGGCAGTGATACTTCTGATGCGGGGGTGTTCTTCTCGCTGAATTTCGTGGAACTTCTCCACGAGACGATGATGGTGTTCGTACAGCTCCAAGTAGTTATGAAACACATCGTCAATAAACTGTTCCACACGGTCCTTGGGTAATATAGGAGGATTTGCGGCTCGAAGCGGCTCGATGTACATCTGCCCGAATCGTCAGCCATTTACAAATCTGGGTCTGAGGAGAGGACGCACAACTGTAATATTTTCGAGGTCCTTCACATATGCCATCTCTCCTTTAATCAATTCAAAGATGATGCTATAATCGTGTTACCCAACCTGGCAGAGCTGCGAGATCAAATGTCACTCACGCTTGACGTTTGATCTCTTTCTTAGTAAGGGTTTTCATGAAATCGGGCGAAACTAGGTCATGCCATTCCCATTTCCCTGGGGCGCCTTTGCCCATAGCAGCTTGGAATGTCCGTAGCTGAGCGAAGCTCTGCAGGCTTTTGATAGTGTCAATAGCCTCCTTGAGGAACTCCCCATCAGGATTTCCGACAGCTGTTTCGTTATAGACGGCCTCCAGCAATACAGGGTATTTCTGCAGGTGTTCAGATGGCCGATTCAAGAAATGCTTGAGATCCAGCCTGATGGATTCCCCTTGTCGCGCTGACTGCCTTGAACATTGCTGAGGGTAAAACTTAGTTTCGGATCACTCCCATAAGCCCTCTGCAATCTCACCTCTAGGAAAAGCCTGAAGTTTGGGTTGTTTTCAATCTCATCCTTCAGGCGCTTCTCCGCAAGCGTGTGATGGCCAATATACGTAGGATAGGCGAGACGGAATTCCGTTGCTGCGTCCAAGAAGATGTCACCAATACGCTGGATAATTGGTCCTTGTTCGCGTTGACGAACGTATAGGACTTCCAGGAGACGACGGTTGCATTCGCGGAGATCGAGAATGTTGGCAAAAACATCATCGATGAACTCTTCGAGTTGCTCCGGGGGTAAAACTGGGGGATCGGTTCGACGCAGAGGCTTTATAAACACACTCTCGACAATGTCAAGGTCTTGGATGTACTGCTCCTCTTTGCTGATAAGTTTGTGGATGATCCTATGAAAGTACGGTTAGCTTGGGACTGCGTTATCGCCAACCTATGGGAAACGTACGTTTGCCTGTTGATTTCGCTTTCTGGCAAAGATTTCAATACAGCTGCGTCGACCGTTTCGGTCCATGCTTCCTTCTTTTGATCGGTGGATGATTCCACCGTGCTTGCTAAAATATTGAAGATGGGATTTCCCTAAAGAAAGAAAGCTGAGTTCTGAAGTTGTCTAACGTACAGGAGTTGATACTCACTCGCTTCGGACAGGAATGAGAATAACACGGTTTTCCATCAGGACCGCTATCCGCGCAACTTGGAGAGTAGCAACGGGTAAGCATAGTCACAACGCCTGTCGGAAGCTCCTCCCTCTCAAATACGGCTTCGGACCCCCCCTCTTGATCATCGAGAAACATGTACACGTCTTCAACCCCGTCCTGAAGAACGCGCCCTCCCCATTCAACCTCGTAGAAAAACAATTGATTTTGAAGACTCCGCGCCACCTGGAGCGCCACACGCCGATCGCTCGTAGATATGTTATAATTGATGGCCAACTCGCGCTGAATAAGGGTTTGGATGGTAGACTGTGTGGAGATAGGATCAAAGACACGTAGAAGGGGGATGTTGAACCGCTGAGGCTTACCACGATATCCTTGCCTGTAAATGCGCGGGGATATGGAATGCTTCCTTTGACATGAGTACCTCTCGGGACATTGTCGCGGAGCTGGACGGCAGTGTTTGAAAGAAGGGAATAGTTAATGAACCGGCTCTCGTCGTCTTCGTCATCTTCCCAGTATTCTTCTGCTGGCACTTCCTGCATTTCCATTGTCTCGTGGTTCCCAAAGTCGGCAAGAGAGCGCAGCATGTCACTTGGACGACGCAGGACATTAGCAGGCCCGGCTCCTTCCCCGGTGTCAATGAACTCCTGTGCTGGAGACGCCACGTAGTTCTCGTCATGGATACCATGGTTGAGTTGATTGGGACTCGACGTTGCTTGTGTTGAGGATCCACCCGTGCCGAGGTCGCTGCTGCTTCCAGCCGGCCCAACATTATTGTAAGCCAACCGAGATGAGCTAGAGGTATTTCGAGTCAACCGGGGATCGCTATCTAATAAATAAATAAATAAGTGAGTGTTGGGTACGCTAGATATGCCTAAGTCATACAAGGGCTAAGCGCTTCAGATGCAAAATATGATGTCCCAGCTTCGTATTGGCCGGCCCTGTTTGGGCTGTGGTTGTACGACTGATGCTGCGACGACGCTGCTGGCTGGGATTGACCATAATGGTGGCCATTGTTGGTTTTCCGTATCTCATCAACGTTATACACGTTGACCTGGGGAGATTGATAGCTGTAGGCCTGATCTTGGTACGGGGGACGAGCGTTGGTCGGGGAGTAGCCTGACAGATGCCCTACATTATCTGGAGGGTAAGGGACCTTTTCAGGGGGATAAGGTTTACTCGAACTAGAGGTGCTGGGGTAGCTGGGTAGGCCGTGATGGTGTGATGGCCGAGGATCGGATGGCAGGCCTGGGAGAGGTGGGCGACCGCCATTGTAAGGGGAGGCAGGGGTGTTGTGACTAGGTGCCATTGGAAGTCTGCGACCTGGCGTCGCAGAGCTTGCGGCCTTTTTGAGCAGACCATTGGAATTAGAAGATGCGGAAGATGCATACGAATCGGTGCTGTAATGGCTTGGGCGGGCCGAACGATCATAGTATGGCTCCGGTTCGGGCATCGAGAAAGAGGTGGTGGGCGAAGTGGTGGCGGAGGAGGTTCCAGGCGTAGGGGGCAGTTTTCTGGTGGCGGCGGAGCGGGAAGAAGGGCTATAAGCTGACCTTGGTAACGAATCTATGATAGTTGTGGGCGAATTCTTGGAACAACAAAAATGACGACATACAGTTCTGTGGACTCGTAGGCGATGCAGGAGCAAACTTGCTCGACGTGTGAGAAGAGTTCCGAGCCACTGCATCCACACTCCCATTCCCATTGCTAGGTGCATCGCCATACACGCGATAAATTTGGTCGAGTTCGGAACCATCTTTCAGGGCGAGTGATGGGGTGTCCGCATCAAAGCCTGCAAGCACCTGGTTGTAGAGTTGTTGGAGGTCGTCGTCGACGGGCGAACCAGATCGTATTCCGGGCGTTGCTGGTGGCATGATCAGGTCTGCGGAATCACCCAGACCAGTCTGAGCCTGGAGCTACTGTTAGGGGGGGAAGGGAGGGCTGATGTGCCGGAGAGAGCACGGACGTTCTTTTGGATGATATGGCCAAGATGGCGTCAGAGTGCGAGGCTGGGAGAGTGGGGACGAGGTGAGGTGAGAGTGCTGGTCAACAGGAGCGGTGCGAGGAGATCATATGCAACGCTTGCTGCAATTGGCCACTTGCCCGAAATGGACACTGGGCGCTCGGCGCCTATGCAAGTATGTTGGAGCCCCGGCCCACCAGTGCTCCCCCGCACTCAACAGCGACGACTGCGCAGTCATTGCAGAGGCTGCATTCATCTAGGGTGTAGCTACTAGCACCTGGGTCCGGTCCCCTAACAGCACGGATTAGGCGCAGCATGTTCCTACATTCGAACAGCAGATCATGATAAAAATGTCCAAAACAAGGTCATTCACGCATCTGTACCGGCCTGGCACAAATATCCAGTTATTTACTTTTACTATTGCTCAGAGAGCTCTCAGTGTCCGCAAGTTCAAAGCGCTGCAAAATACTGAAATTGCCGTAGAAGGCAGCACCAGGTAATAGTGACAAACACATGGGGATCAGCGGTCTAGTTCTCATTAGCGCTCCAGCTTATCGAAATACGCGATTTCCGCGTCATCGGCTTTGATCCAGACAGAGTCAAATACCTGCCCCCCTGTACACCAACCGCAGACTGACATGAACTCCCCGCATCTGTAATACGCAGATACAGGGGCTCCCAAACGGGTATTTAGCTAGAATCGTCCTCTTACGAGGGCAACTTCAAGACCACTAACTTTGCAAACGAGATCGCACTCCTAGGAGCATATAGATTTCATATTTTTCCACAGAGGCGGTTCTTTTCAAACAAAATATCTAACTAAATTTGGTCCTTACTAGTCCTCGAGTGGTGCAGCCATATGGACTTTCAAACACGGAAATTGCTAGTACTAGTCAGTAGCACCGTACGCTGGTCCGGTGATCGAAGCGCTGACCGTCGAGCGTTATTTTCAAGATTGAATGTTTTGATTATACTTACTGATCCAGGCTTCCGTCCTTAAACCTATGCCCAGATTGAAGTTAGTATTGTGTATATTTTTGTTGTTGTGTGCGCCTGGCTGGTTAGGATGGCAGAACACATAAGCTTTTCTGTTTTATCACTTTCGACATATCCGTCGCTAACTGTCTGTGTGATCATGCTTAAACCAGGCCGCTTCAGAGGGTCTGAGGGCCGCAACCCACACCCCTGTATCCTGTATCCATAGTGACGCAAATTTGTCAAAGAACAGGCATTCTCATACCGTCTTCCCATATCTTACAACCTCTCGATTGCTTTCAAACCAACAACATAGCGGAAAACCCTAGTCACGTAGATCCTCTTGTGCGAAAGAAAAATATAACGATCTTACCCATGGGTATAATACAAAAAGAAACTGTGGATTGCGGGGGTTCAAATGGGCTGTGTTTCGAAGGCAACTCAGCCTCTGCACCAGGTGGGAACAACACACCACCGTCACTGTGATGAATGACAGGCGCTTGCACATTTGCAACAACCGCCATTGCAATCATAACGGGGGCCTCGGAAGAGCTATTTCTACCATGACGCAGGTACGCTGAGATCGTCGTCTGGAAATGGAAGTTCCAACCAGTACGACAATGCAGCGATTAGCGCTGGGTAAAGTGGATGTAGCAGGGTGGGACTACCTCCTTCCTTGAGCATGTTGGGGACCGGTTGAGGTGGCTCTGGAGGCCCAGTTGCAGTGTATGCGAGGTGGGGACCACGCTACGGGATGTAACTGGGAGACCGGTATATAGTGGCCCCACTCCGAAATTCACAAGGGGAGCGGCAAAGGCTATGAAGGATGAGACGGGGCATGTCCATAATGTGATATTCGCCTTGAGAGTAGTAATTATGGTAACTGTCCCTGTGAATCAATCGTGTAGGACTATTGATCCTCGTTTTGGGGTGGCTAGTGACAGCCGCAACGTGCGTTTTAATTGGTTCAGAGAACCAGAATTAGAACCGTTCTGTCAACGATTCAATTTCCAGTTGGCCAGACGTGGAAAATAAGAATAAGGATGTTGGCATAGGGAGATCATCACAAGGACTCCAATAATACGAACTGAGGGACTCACAACAAGCCCTGACTTGACACCATCAGATGCCAATACTTAGGAATGAACATCCCTGAGTAGGGTTTCCCATGGGGTGATGGGCATCTGTCAGTGATATCTGTCTTTGGGCTCATGTGCACACAATTACGGTGCCATAGTCCATAAAAGTAAAGAGGACAATCGCCTTCTAGGACTTGTAGCATATTGCACGCGTCTTCTGCTATTCATTCGCGCGCGCTCGAATGGGTTTAATCACTGTAGTGACAGCCACATACTGGCCTGTCTCACAATAAGTATTTCTGCTTATTCATGAAACTGGCTATGATTCAGGCACGCATCTTGTACCCTACCAGCAATCAGAGTGAAAGGACCATGTCTGGTTGAGAGTGGGATTAGGCTCGAAACTCGAAATATTTGAACAGTTCATCGATTATTTTCCAGGCATCAATGCGCGCAGTTGAACCCATGATACTTTAATCAATACCATTCATATTCCCACCGAAAATATAAATGTCCAGATCCTAACCAAACTCCTGACCCTGGCACACCAATGACCAACGACCCCGTGAAGAAATAATTATATTCCTTCCCAAAGATCTAAGGAAGGAGAGAGTCAAAATCAGGCACTCAGGACTAGATCCAGCAAAGCCCAGTACCTTCAATTCATAAGATCCATTCCCTTAGTGCTTTGGGCCCCTACTCCACCCTCCTCATTGCGAAGAGATATCCGAGTAGCTCCAGGCTCAAACTTCCTCTCCTGGATCCCGATAATAATAAGCCGTATCATCACATACGTGCTAAGCGCCTCGCCTATCGCTTCGAACAGCGCCGCCACCCGCTCGGATGTGGGAATCTCGTCATCCGGGAGGATCAGCGCAAGCGTAAGCGAACAAATGATGAACGCATAGAAAAAGAGTGTCGCAAAGATACACATGGAAAGGATGCTGAACACAGTGGAGGTAGTGGGAAGGACAGGTCCCGCTTTCACTCGATTATCGGCGACATTGATGGGGCTGGGGAGCTGCTTCTCGCGCTTGCGGATGATATAGAGCTGAGTTGAGATCTGGGCAATGGCCAAGCATGCGGCGGTGAGTCCGAGCCACAGCGATGCGCTCCCAAGGTTTACAAGGGAAAAGATGAAGATCACGACGGACAGACAAAGGCCTGTCCAGAGCATGACCCTTGCCCGCCGTGTGGTGACGGACGTCCCGGCCATATTAATCTGTAGCATGTCGGTTGCGCGGAGCATTGGGCTAAGAGGGGTAGATGGCTCGGCGAAACAGCCGTGGGACGCGGTCGACCACTGCGGGTGCATATTTGAAGTTCTGGGACCATGTATAATGGCAGCTGCCGGTCCATCCTAGTCAAACATCCTGAACGGGCGTATCAAAAGATCTGATGCAAGGGGGTTGACGTGCTTCTTATAGATCAAGCAGTGAGAATGAGTTGAGACACTGGAACGAATGTCATTATCTTCCAAGAATTTAAATTCGAGACGACTTGATACCTAACACCTGGGGTGCAAGCCAGGAAGTGTTACGTTCTTGTTATCGCAAACCTACCACCAAGCAAGAGATGAGGACCCCTGAATCTGAAATCAGTGCTTAATCCGTCGGCGAATCCACGGTTGGGTTCGATCACGAGGTGATTTATTGCTTCCTTGAAGTGTTGTCGCTGATAAGGCGGCAATTGCAATCTTAGCGCGCGAAAGATGGGCGGGCACAATCCAAGGAATCGGACAGTCTGCAATATAGTGTGCGAAATACTGATAAAGAGAGACACAAGTTTGCCAACAACTACGGGAACGATTAGACGGCATGTAACGGGAGAGCTCACAGTCCAAATGTGAATTCACCCTTTCCCCCGCCCCTTGCCTTCCATTTTGAACATCCACTCTCCTCCAGAGGGTAGTCTCAGCCTCAGCCTGTATTCCGAAATGAGCAGTGGCGAGCGCGAACTTGGTGCCGATGCTATAGTCCACGCCCGCGGCCCCGACCACCACGTATAGGCCCAGTACCACGAGAAGCTCTAGCTGAAACAAAAAGGGTGAGAAATGATTTGGTTGCACAACACGAGCAGTGTACCTCTCGATGTTGAACCACGCCCTGTAAAATTTCCATGTTAGGAAGGAGCCAGTGACCAACGGTAAAGAAACATACCTCTGTTCATTGGATTCCCGCCACGGGCGTTTCTATTTGCCTCGCGTGCCCGATTCTGCTCCTCTTTGACCTGGTCAAGGAGGGTGTCAGGGACTCGCAGATACTTTATCTACGAGGAGCAAGATCAGCATAATGATCTCATAGCGAATTGGGCATAGACACACCGTGCTCCCTCGGATGTAGCATTCTTTCAGCTTCCAGAACTTTTCGCCATCCGCGCTTGTCTGGTACACCTCTCGCAGCGTGATATTCATGAAGTTGTCGCAGTTGACTAGATGCCCGTTGAACGTCTCCCCATTCTTGAGCTCCACCAGCTAGACAGTCGCATTTTCGGGTGAGGGAGGATTCGATGCATGAAAGCAAAGATCACCTGCCATGGGTCTGTTTTGTGCTGCATTGAGGAGAGATAGAGGCAGCTATCGGGCCTAGAGATCAGCAGAGCGGTCCCCAGCCCAGGACTGGATCGGCTCACCATTGTGAAATGTCAAGGCGCGTTATCCGGCGTGGGAAATTAGTCTCAGGCTACCCAGACTCTCACCTCATTAGCGCTTCAGCTTATCGAAATATGCCATCCGACAAGGAATCCCTCGTCAGCATGGGCTTTGACCCAGACAGAGTCGAATGTTTGCCCCCCTCCACACTTCACTAACCGCAGACTGACGTGAACCCCCCGCATCTGTGATGCACGGATACAGGGGCTCTCAAGGCAACCGGAAACCGAGGGTTACAGCCTGCGATGGACCACATCCTTGAAAACGAAGGAAAACCTGTCCCAGATCTAAGTGCCGTATCTTCCAGCACCAGTAATGCCCCCAGTCAACAACCGATGGACCAAGACGAAGAAGATGATCTCGAGGCATTACGGAGCCTCGGGGTGAAAGGTGCTGCTGCCGCTGCCGCTGCGCAGGCTACCGAAGCAGAGGCCAAGGTTTGCTAGCTTTTACATTCTCATGGGAAATCAATCCAATTACATCGTTGTAAATCAGAGCATTAAATGTTCCGAGTGTGGCAAGGTTTTCAAGAACACAGCACTAGCCAACTATCACGCAGAGAAAAGCGGTCACGACCAGTTTGAAGAGTCAACGGACGAGGTTAGCCCTGCTTGCTGACTCGGTGCTTTAGCTCCTAACTGATGTTACCGACCGTTGCAGATTAAACCCCTGACAGAAGAGGAAAAGCAGCAGAAATTAGTCGAGCTCAAACAAAAAATGGATGAGAAACGTGCAAGGAGAGCGGAAGAGGAAGCCAAGGAAGCCAAAGCCAACGAGCTAATACGACGAAAGGCCGGCAAAGTCGGTGGCAGTTATCCCTGTGAACCGAGTTTTTCTTGACTTTGGCTCAGGACCTGAACCAAATAAGAGAAGAGCTCTATCTCAAGGAAGCAAAACAGGAGGCAGAGGCAAAAAAACGAGGCACGAATTCAAGATACCGTTCCTACTTCCCTCATTGACATTTGACGTCCAGAGAAAATTGAAGATGCTCGCGCCAAAGCAGCCGTCAAGGCTCAGATCGAAGCAGACAAGAAAGCACGTGCTGAAAAGGCAGCAACAGAAAAGGCTCTCCGGGAAGGCCGCGCCCCTCCTGGCACTACCGCCCCAGTCACTGTCCCTAAACCGGCGGCGGCGGCTACCAGCACTTCCGCAGCGCAAACCCGACTACAAATCCGGATGTCGACCGGAGGGCTACCGTACACGACAACCCTGTCCAGCGATGCTTGTGAGCCCCGAACCACTAAGCGACGGCTTCTTTACGTATTCTCACATGTTTCCCAGCCCTACGTGAAGTAGCAGAGTTCCTTGCGGGCCAAAATCTAGCAGTCGACGTCGAGACTGTAACGCTAGCCCAGCATTTCCCGAGGTACGCCTTTCCTTTCCTTAGTTATTGGCTCTATAAACACACGCTATTTCAGAAAAATATTTACACAAGATGATTTCCCCAAGTCCCTCAGAGATTTGGGCTTGACCCCTTCAGCTGTAAGTCCCGTTAAAAATGACTAAGGTTCTCACCCTAGTTGCTCAAGTTGCATCAGGTCCTCATTGCAACACCTTGAGTTGGATGCGATGAGTAATAATTATCCGTGTATGTACATGTAGCGGCTTGAAGACTCGCTACGATATCCAATTTAGTAATGAATCCTTCGAGTCCCAGAGAAGCTTATGCATAATCAAAAATCGATATTCGACCGTCGACATAGCCGATAGCCAACTTCCCCTCCCCTTCGTTCAAGGCAACCCTCGTCCAGTCATCTCGTTCGCTGACGGTATACACCGAAGTCGCTTGTGCCACTGAATTCAAGTCTTTTTGACCCCCAAACTGTCCACTCGTCCTATTGCCCGCTAGTCGCTGGCCATAATCGCTGTGCCCAAAATAACTTTCTGTGTGGCTATCGATGTATACGATCGTTCCATGTGAGCCAATGGTCATGTCATATGTTGCCATGAGCCGAATAGGCGACCCAATCATTGGAGTGGTGGCTGGGGGAAAGGAATAGGGAAGATTTTCTTTGGTTGCTGGTTGCCTTGGGTCAAAGGAACTATTCGGATGAAGTACGTAACGGTGAATGAAGTTGACCGGCTGAAGGCACGCAAGGTTAGGCGTTGCTGAGAGTTAATCGGAGGTGACATGACTTACCCAAGGGTGAATACTTCCATACCGTAAACCAATCTGGACCAGTTTAGCTGAACCCCCAAATTTACTCGCCGGTCGCGCTAATGATATGGTATCCACCTTCCACTGCCACTTGTGCTTGGCAAGAGGCTCCATCTGTAGGTTGCACATTATCGCTGCGGGTAGTGGGTATAGCTCCAAAGTCGTCGTTTTAGCGAGGATTATCCAATCATCGACCACAAGAACATCCAAGATCCTCTCAGGCTTGTGTGTGTATCAAGTCGTCAGTAGGCGAGTCCCGGAACAAAGTGGCTAATAGGTTCATACCTGGATGCTCCCTTCGGGATCCACAAACTCCACCCGTATCTGCGGCGTCTCGAAATGATACAAAAATATCCGTCCCGAATCATCTTGTGTTAACAGATAATCCCCGATTAGAAACATGCCACAGGGTGCCCTATCCTCGATGGTCGCCACATTAACACAAGCAAGCGGGGGTGTATCCCCCGCCGTCGGGTTAATATCGATCAAACAGATCCTGTGCAGCACGCCGCGGCATGTTAAAGCACCGAGGCAACACGATGGAAAGAATCCAACGCACTCTGGAGATTTAACCGCCACGACCGCTCTGCCCGTCGACAACCTATTAAAGGCTATTCCACTGAAGTGGTGGAATATTCGACGGGCAATGCACACTGGTGGATTCTGTTCAAGGTCCCAGCATTGGATGGTGAAGGCACGGAGGCCGTTACTCCGTGTCATCGCCAGGGACAGCAACCATTGGTCCGCACCCCTCGAGAGAAAATGCAGTGCGATGATGCGAGAGTCTGGTACGGCGACTAATTCTGCACGATTGGTTGCGGCAGGTTCTGATGAAGTCCAATTCCGCCTGTACCCTTCGGCTTTGAATGTGAGGGATTCTAACTCCTCAGCATCAAGTGTYTCCAGAGGCCGATCGCATAATCTAGGGAGTGGGATGTTGTTTTGTARAATGTGTTGGCGGATGTAGGTGTGCCACAGCGCATGCGTTTTGGTGGTGTAGAAGAAATCCCTACAAACCTATGTGGCGTGCACCATCAGCACCATATATCCACGTCTGCTGGTGGTCCGCCCCACTCACCAATCTAATTCGAAGAATGTCGGGTATCGTCAAATACGAGAGAATGATAGGGAGGATGTCAAGAGGTAGAGGGGGGGCCATCCAGTCGCCAGCGACCAAGCGCACGGGYGGGGGAGGGGTGATAGCGAACAAAGGGGTACCTTTCTAGTCGGGCCGAGTCGAGGAAGCAGAAGCCTATTATATATTACGCACTGTAGGGCAGTCCTTCAGCAACATAGATCACCATTGCCACGAGGACCCTCCATTCCGGGGTTAAAAGCAAGAAGTAGTAAAACATTGCGAGTCGTGACTACGTATRTGAGCTCATGACCACGGGATTCTCATAAGACAGCACGCTTACCTTTTGATTTCGGGGTCGTGTGTTGGGTGATCGTCTCAGGCCACGGGCGTTATACGGAAATGAATTGAACCCCACCCATTTGTGTCGGGTATCATAGGCGCGACATATACACGAAATCAACGGAAACCCACGTTGAATAGAGTGGCAGTTGCCAGATCGGTCGACGGAAGGTTTGAGCGCTGGGTCTTTCGACGAAATCGCACTTTTTGTTCATGCCGGTCTCTGCCGGCCAAGTCTCTTGAGAAAATTTGATGTGGTTCTCTCTCTGAGAATGTCCAAATCAGTTCTTGGGAACGGTCAAGTGTGTCCATCAAGCCTCATGTAATATGTAAGGAGGGGAACTCAGCATGTCTTGACGAGAAAGTCTTGATGATACTATGTCAGGAACCCTATTGGTTATCTTATCTTGGAAACCGTAAAATCGGGTGGCGGTGGTATCGGTTCGAGGTCTCCGAGGGCGTGGCGTGAAAAGAGACCGAGCTCTTGGAGCCGGACAAGACTAATCAGCGTTCATAAGGTGCGAAGCCGTCGTGATTCAATCGCGCGGGTTGTCATCTCACCATATTTATTCGCATCCGCGAGCTCTCTCAGTGGCAATGAATGGCGTTAATATAGGGAAAGGATGGTCACGGAACCGCAGGGAAAGATGCTTAAATCAGTCGTGGTGGCACCCAGCTCACACAGCAAGCCCTATATCACAATCAACAGCCCTCCTTCTCCATTCTGCTACCCGAATGACGCACAARCGGGGAACGTGCGATCAAAGCGCAAACCCAAGTTGAGCATCTCCTGTGAACAGAACGGGGAAGTCACTCTTGTTCACGTTCTTGGCTCACTCATATGGGTCCGCAGCTCTCATCGACCCGAGCATTATTTCCGAAGATGTCTTGTGACGAGGGGATCTGATGGGAACTGGAATCTTTGGAGCTCGCTGCACAATACCCTCAATCTGGTCATTTCCCAGGTACTAGCATGCAGGGAGGGCTCACTGCTGACGCCATATTTCGAGAGAAATGATTATCCAGGGGTTTCAAGAGCGCTCCCCGGCGGGCCCTTGATAACGTACAAGGAGGGCCTGATTACAGGATCCATCTATTTCGCACAAATTGCAACGATCATGACGGGATCTTACTTAGGTGGAAATTAGGTATTATCTCCTGGAGATAATTGACCGGTTGACAGCCATGCAAGTCCGAAACAATCGGGTCGGCAGTGCCTAAATTCTAGACTACAAAGGGAGTGCTACTTTGCAAGAACTAAGAGGGATATGCATGCATACAGTACAAATGAATAACACCTGCTTCGTCCAGGTCGGTTAAAGTCTCTCAATAATYTTCCTAACCTCTTCCGCTCTCTTTCTAAACCTTAGTAGCTCCCTCTCTCCATCTCTTTTGAATTTATCATACTCTACCTCTATTTGATAACGAATCCATTCCTCTACGGTCATGTCCAACTCTGCTTCCGACAGCGAATGTAGAGGAGTGAACGGTAACTTGGATAAAAATGGTGTGAACTCGGCCACGGGTTCTTGGACTGGTTGCAGGTTGTATTCCGCTTTTGGTGGTATGGGTGTAGGCACAGCCTCAGGGGCTTCATGTGCTGGTGTTTGTGGATTACGAATTGGTGGCAGTTGCTCGGGTTCCATTGGTTCAGCGGGGGGGAGGTGGGGGGTGGTAGGTAGTGGAAGGGAATTTTCATGGGATAGTTGGATCGTCGCTAGCGGTGCAGGCTCCAAGGCAACAGAGGTAGGCACTGGCTCGTCGAGCTCGATCGCGGGAGACATATCTAAATCCACATGGCGTTCCGCTCCTTCCACGTGTTCCGGCTTTGAAGCCTTCTTGACACGTTTGGTAGTTGTCCTCTTCGCCTCGGAACTCTTGTTCGGCTGTTCTTCTACATCCACGTTCATAGGCTCTTGTTGGGCAGCCGTATTCTCTGCCTTGGTTTTCACCGTCGGGCTATCTCCGCCACCATCTATACTGGCGTTCTCTTCGGCCACTTGAGCGGGTGCTTTTTTGGACTTGACGCCTTTCTTCTTCGGAACAACCAAGTCCTCCATTTCTTCATCAGTAGGTAATTGGGCAGCCGCTTTTTTCGATTTAGGAGGTTCCTTTGTCGGCACCAATTCATTAACCTCTTCATCGTCGACGGCCTGCACTAACGGGGATGGAGGCGAGAGTGCAAGTTGAGTTTTCCGTGTCCCCGATTTGGACTTAGTCTTAGGCTTTCGGGTTGGTTGTTGGGGTTCTTCAACTTCTGCAGGCGGCGCGACGGTTTTCCGTGAACGAGATGGTTTCCTGGGTGCAGTAGATTTAGCGGGCGCTCCAGGCCGCTCGCCATCTTGGGACTCGAGCTCAAGCGGCCGAGATTCCTCTTGTTCCACAGGTGGCACCGTCTTCTGTGAACGTGATGATTTCCTCGTCTTGGCGGTGGCTGGTTGCGTTTCTACATCTGCAGCCTCGGATTCTTCGTCTTCCACAGGGGGGACCGTCTTCTGTGAACGTGATGATTTCCTAGTCCTAGCTGGTTGTGTTTCAATGTCTCCAGGCTCATCCTCGGATTGCCCGTCTTCTACTAACGTAGCTACTTTCCTTGACCGCGAAGGTTTTCTCGCGTGCTTACTGACTGAACGGGGCTTATCAGACTTGGTCGCTGCTACGGCAGTAGTAGCTTCCTCTGCGGGAGCCACTGTCTTGCGAGCGCGCAAAGGTCTGCGAGAGGTAGTAGCCGATTCCTCCTGCTGTTCGACGATATCTTGTATGCCAGAACGGCTCCGGCCACGTGTGTGTGTGCGGGTGGGTGCAGTAGAGACTCGAGAGCTCGGTTTGGAGGTACCGGAAGCCGATCGTCCCTTGGCTACGCCCTCTGGCGGGGAAGGTGGATTAAAAAAAGGGCATTCGCTGCCCTTTCGTTTTCGATGCTGTTCCCTAGAAGTCTACTGTAAGGACCATAAACGAGAATGAACCGGTGGTCATACAGGGGATCATCTTCGGCATCCCAGGAACTCAAGCATACTCCACAATAGAGGCATGTCGCAAGATCGTCTCCCTCGTGTTCTGGGGTGAAAACGAAGCCAGCTTTGGCCATCTACCGAAACATAAGATAGGCTAGGAATAAGATCGATTTAGACAGACCTTTCTCGAGCTAGCGCCATGATTTCGTATGTTATCATGGAACCACCCTTCACCAGCACTATATGTCTGCAATCGCGCCTTTTCCATGAACTTTGAACTCGGCAATCTATTTTTATCTAGAAATGCGAATCTGATAAAAAAAAAAATCAGTTGTCGATTTGGTTGGTTCGTATGTGCAGGGTCAACTCACCGCCCATGGCTATCGAGGTCCTGCCTGGCACATCGTACGATAGCCCAGCAGCAGACCTTTGCACATTTTTCCCAGTGGATGTCGAAGGGATCGTCATCTGCCTCCCACTCGCTAAGTTGTTTGTCGCAGGTAAAGCATGTCACGTTGTCCCGATCCTCATGGCTCGGGTTGAAGTAGAAGCCAGCCTCTGCTAGGCTGGTTGGGTTAGCAATGAAAGTATCGGGATGAGGCCATTTGATGCTTTTGCTTGCACCAGCCTTTGAGGGGTTTTGCACGCGTACTGGTTTAGAGAAGGACTCGAGGCGGTTGCGGAGGCATTCCATGGTGGGTTGGGGAACTGAAGATGGAGATCAACGTGACATCCGAGTTGCGTACGTCACGTGTTCAAGGGACCGTGAACCCTCTGCTGTGAACTTTGACTCTTTTGATCCCTCCCGGCTAGTTGCTCCAGATAATGACATGGCAATATTTGAAGTCCCCTATTATACCTGTCATTAATGCATCAGTTTGCTTCTCGTAGCACTGTTGCAAAGGGGCTTATAGCTACCATGTGGGTTCAACCTCAGGCCACAATCTGGTTCTTTCATTACTGAGCTCATCCTTCTCAACGTGATCCAGTGATTCGTAGTGGCCGCAATACAGCATAACATTCTTACGACATGGAAATCGATTACCTGGGTTGTTATCGTGCCCTCCAATCCATAAATACATGCACTGTTCCTAAAGGCAATATGACAGCGAGCTCGAGCGCGGATAGCCTACCCCACCGGAGCGTTGGAATGGTGAACTACTTTGCTGTTATACGGACCCATAACATCGCCCATTTAATGGCTGTAGCTGATGTACAAGTCGTTTGCTGTTCCGGGCGCCCTGTGCACCCATGCACAATTCCTAAGCCACACAGTCCTTGTATATCAGAGAAGATCTCTGACATGACCGAATCATCCATCCTACACTGGCATTTGGCATCTATCGATTAGTAACACCCGGAAACCATCTTGCAAGCCCAATGGAACTGTGCAGATCGGACACTTTTGTGCTGCCAGGCAAGCAACAGCTTTGGCAGATTGACACTGTTTGCACTGTCCCCTAGAGCCTGCAGCGCTATGGTACTCTTCGTCAATCGGAGCTGGCGCGTCGACACCCAATCACAACGTTGATGTTACCTTCCACCCGGCCACAAAATCGCTATCGGCCATGGAGCGCCTGGAGTACACCCTTATGTATTCACCATTTCGGAAGGCGGGACTCAGGAGGTTGGCCTTGAAATGTTTTTGATAAAATTCCGCCATTTGTTTGAGGAGCATCGCATAGGGATGCCCCTTCCCTCATCCGATCCCTACGTGAAAGCCAATCGACAACGACAAACCCGTTGTCCTCAACTTGGAAGCATCAATCRCTAATGTCGAGACTCGAGAACTACATCTCTTGAGCAAGGAAGGAAAAGGCAYCAGGATAGATGTATAGGGTGCAACTGGTATGACACTACTTTTATAGGCGAGGGGATGGTATACAATCCTGGGGCATAACATACTCTCGTTTGGTAGTTCAATTGACTGCCTGTCGTTGATAAGTAACCAAGGAAGAGTTGGTTCAGGGAAGAGAGGTGGGCTTGGGATCTCATAATTCTCGAGTTCAGATTCACCTTGGAGAGTCCAAAACACAGATGAACTGGCGAAGGAAACCATCCTTAGTCGTACCAACACGATGATAAGCTCATCACGGGAGTCATGTAAGTGGTTCGCTTGAACGTTCCCCGAGTTTTCAACATGGTCCCATTGCCAATTCTCACATTTTCGAGGAGGTGCTTTATAATCTGTTACTGTACCAATATTCGAGTAGTAGAGAGAAACGTATAGAAAATGACAAGGTAGTATAGCAAAACAATATTATTCCGTTTGCCGGGGAGCTTACTAGTAAAGGGTGCAGCACAAGCCGACCTCACCATAATACAATACATCTGCAATAGATAATCCATGATCTAAACACCAGGACCCTCGCTTTTAACCCTCCGACCTCTGATTCGTTCACTGAACCAGCTTCTGAGCACCTCCAACCTTCCYTCCGACCCAGCAGCAGGGTCTGAAACATGTGTAGATAGGGCACACACCCACAACAGCAAGGACAAATCTGCAAAGCAGCCAACGGCCAATATGATCATTGTCGGGATATCTTGTGACTCAAAACACATGACCGCAAATGCCAGGAAAAATGTGAGCATGCTACGGGATACCGTGCTTAGCGCTGCATTCCGTCATTCTGCAAGGATGATCGCACTCACGCATACATCAGGAACACATAGGGCAAACTATAGGTGACAGCTAACGTTTGCAGCCCCCAGGGATGTGCACTTCTCTCCGCTAAAAATCCTTGCTACGACTTTCTTTGAGAACCACGCTTTTATAGGGTTTATAATAAGAAAGGAATCTTACCTCGGCCGGTTTGTGTTGGCGGACGAGCAACAGGGCAAGAATAATGGTTCCGATGCTGAACATGACCGAGACATAGCTCAAGCGTTGAGCTGGGCTTCGATAACCATCGCGTCCCAGACTATCAAGCGATTGGATTGCCAGGAAGGAGACATTAGAAGTGAGTAAAACGGTGCCCTGTATATCCGGGAGTCATTTGAATGTGCAATTGCATGGGGATATTCAAGATAGTACGCACATAGAGAGCAAACTCCTTCCATTCGTCATTGAGCTTTCCGAGGAGCTTCTTCCACAACGAGTCGTTTACAATGCGATCGACTGTCACTGACTGGAGAATCTCAAGATAAACCCTCGGCAGCATAAAGAGCATGATAGAGATGACAGCCATGAGCCGCGTGGGCTGAGCCCTGTCTCCAAAGACAGACTGGTCACAAGACAGCCGGGCGTGCTTTTCACCATAGAAATCAAGGAAGCGATAATGAACTGAGTAAATTATATCAGCTATATGAACCAAATTAACCATTAGCGACCATGATAACATACAAAGTTGTCCGAGGAGGCGATCTTGTGTGATATTGTGAGTATTGTATAGAGARATTTGAACTGAAGGTGACTCACAAACGACTGTTCGGGCACCAGCCTCAAGTTGGTGGTGGTCTAGTGGGTATGATTAAGAAGTGGAGCATCTCGTGTAGCGTGGGCACCTACCACGATAATATCTAGCTATCTCAGAAACAATCCCCTGCATGGTTTTGGCCTCGTCTAAGCTATAGGGAATAGTGGACTTGGACGAAGTGAACAAATCTGGATCACGGTTTCGATCAGCGCCTAGGTTAGAGGGGCGGGCGTGACRAACCTCCAACAACATAAAACAAGATGTCTTGCAGTTCAATTACAGTCTCTCCTGTGACCTCTTTCAGGTGGGGAAAATATTCGTTGTGTTTCCTAAAAACTTCGATTACTTACGGTCACAAGTCAAAAAGATTCACCCTTGGCAAGATGCTCACCAGTACTGTGATTTGATCTCAACCCCTGCATTGTGTCAGACAATCTAGGAATCACTAAAGGCTCAGAGCGTACCGAGATGATTAGGGGTCGTAGAAGGCGTTTGAAGTTCATGGATCATGAAGCTACCAGACTTGGTATCGAGCCAAAACAAAGATCGCATCGCGTGATCTACAAAGTAATAGCCAAACGTGGGTCCAGGGCTGTTGTCGGGGTAATGCTCGATGTAAAGGTGTGTTGTTTCTTGTCGAACGTAGGCAAGTTTGTACTCGTCGGCGTATTTATAAATTCGCTGGACGTGATCTTCGAGGGCATCGTGGACATCGGGACTGAGGATATCTGCGTCTGTCACAACACGCTAGTTGCAGGAGTTAGTGTTTAATAATGGGACAGTTCATGCACGCACCCTATACGGATCCCAGAAATAAGGAGCGCCCTCGGGGTGAACATAGCGAGTCCATGGACAGGGCGGCTCCAACCTAGAAATTGATTGAACGTCAATCGATTGAGATTAACGCCAAAATCAACTTGTTCATACGTGGCATATTCACGAGTAGCATACTTGATATTGAACCCCTCTGCTGAGCCCTTCGTACTGTGAACCATTTCCCTCGATGAGTTCCACAAGGAGCTGGGGACATCTAGAACAGAATACATACAGAGTGAAGCCACGTCTGTATCTCTGGCTTAGAGTTACGTCAACAGGGCACAGGTCGTCGTCTTCGGAAGTTATGAGCTCTGGGATTTCTGAACCTATTTCGTCCTCTGTCGTGTCTTCGGGTGTAAGTGAATAGGTCAGCGATTTGAAGGGGGCGTGAGTTAATGTTTCCGATGTGGTCCCATTTAAGCCCCTCTCGGCTTTTTCACTGAGGTTTTCCGGGACTGTGCTGCAGTATATGGGCATCTTTGTCACTGTTCTCGGGGTCCAATCGTGTACTTCGGTCTTGGCTTCGGTTGCGTTCGTCTGGTCCTTTAGCTTGAAAGAGGGCCTCGTCTCCTTGGACTCGGGGTACAACTTCCTCAACAGCAGTCTAAGACTCTTCCAAGCCCACTGTATGAGTCTCGGCGAGATGGCTAATGTGTACTTGAGGTTACGCAGGATCCTTCGCGTGGCAAGCCGCAGGGATGATCGTCCAGATACGAGTGAAGCAATTAGTAGAGGTAACCAGAAGGRGCGGGGAGGGAGAGACGCCATGYTCAACCCTGAGGGGTTATAAAGGAGATAGTAGTTCAACATGAGGTAGGCATCCGGAGATGTGTAAYGGTTACAGGTAGTATGGGGTAGGAGACGCTTGTGCATAGCATTAACAACGTCCATCAATATTATTATAGGCGAGCCATGTAAAGTAGCCCTGGTAGCTGGGCACAGGTTCACCATGGCTTAGGCTGTGGCTTGGGTTGGCCCTTGGGCTGTGGCCCGAGCTTCTTAATGTCAGCTGGCCCCTTCCCTCCACTGCAAAATGATTGGTGATCAACACCACACTCCACAGAGATGCTGTTGGAGCGCTGCTACTTACGATTTGGGTCGTTCGCCCCAGTCATATCTGTGCGTAGGCGGATAAAACACTGAGCTTCTCCACTTCGTGCCAGTGAATCGCTCACCTGTCCGCCTCCTTGTTTTCGCGATCAGACGGGTTTCTGATGAGCGGTTAGTTCCAACAATTATCAGATTCGGAGCGTAGTTCTTCGTTAGTTAACCTACCCTGAATTATTCGTTCTAATGTCAGTATTCACGGATTGACGGCACGTCAGATTTGGTAGTGAAGCATACTATACAGCCTGTAGCGGCCACTCACGAATCAACCTCCGAATCGACAGAAGCTTTACTATCTGATTTAACGTTCGCCTCAACAGCCGCGCTTGAGGTATTTGCGTAATTAACTAGCAGATAGGAGGTGAACTGACAGCCACTCACCCTTCACGTTCGTCGGTGTCGGTCATCTTCATCGTTGCATTTGCAGTTGCACCAGAATCCTGAGCCATGGGTGGTGTTTAATTTGGTAATTGAGAGCGGAGAAGACCCGGATGCCATGACTTTATAGGATGCCGTGATTGCAGGGCGTTGTGAACATTATCAGTCCCATCTGCTAYAAAGATAGACCCCACGCCTGTCCAATGACGACTAGATCTCCCGGATAAGGGRGAATCGCGATGGCCTTGTATAGTTAAATTGGGCACTACGCGACGGTTTTTATCACGCTCGGGCACAAAGTGGTTGCTGTCGGATACTTTGTGCAGCCCCATAAATACTGAATAATAATAATAAAACGTGGCCARCGAACTGGTCACGCGACTGAGACTGCATGCCCACCACAGTCACAAAGACATACGGCAAAAAGGCCCCCGTAAAGCGCAAAACATCGCCTCTAAACGACGACGACGATGCTGCACTCCCAGCAACCGCAAAGAAGCGCCAAAAACTAACACCCCCGCACGCCGGCCCACCAGCGTCATCGACGGACGACGACGATGCACTCGCCGTTCTCAACCAGGCTCGGATACCCGGCGCGAAGCTCCCATCGCCACCTCCACCCAACACCAAGTTCACGACGTCCTCGCGCTCCAATCCAACACATACACCCTCTGGTACTCCTACCAAGCTCGCGAAACGAATGCTTGGCCGGTCGAGGACAGAATCGTCTATCGAGAGTCAACCTTCGACAAGCGGAGTCGTAACYGCCCGGACACCTTCTCTCCCTATCCTGCCGTCGTCCCCTCCAAAGYCTCTCCCTACTTTGGACCAGGAACGAAAGGACWCCAGGCCCCYTTTCYCAACATCTTCCTCTACTYCTAGGATCAAACGAACCTATGCAGGCCAATCTCGCTCATTTCTAATCTCACTTCCCGTAGGCGACCTCAAYACAGATGCACTGCGGGAAATCGAGAGAGRGGAAGACGGGTTTATTGAACCCGAGTCGTATTCATCTCTCCGYMTGCGCTGGGGRGTCGACAACTCGGAAGATGACCYTATGGTGCCGCCTGGATCACCACCCAATTCAAAGTCSAAGTCCAACCCCAAYRCCACTTCTCCTTCTCGCAAGGGRAAARGCAAGARCAAGGCTCCAGCGGTTTATCTGSCCCCCGGYATGATGAATCCCCTGAAGAGCATAACAGARTTRAGGAGTAAGGGCGAGTCCAGAAGATTCTTAGATGAAGTAGGCTTTTTATTTGAAGGAATGGAGCCATCAAATAGTATTGGTCTTAAGAGGTCTAGGTGAGTAATCAGTCTGTTACTCGGTGTCCCTGCCTCACTCCTATCCCCTTCAGTGCCTCGGAAATCACCACCAAACTTTGCGACGAAGATTTCGCTCAGAAAGCCAAGGCSGCCGATTTTTACCATAAAACTTGGGATGTCTTCATTCAGGCTGGCGCGGGGTCGGACGAGGATAAGGTACATTGAATTGTGAGATTTTCGATCAGGAGCTCACGCTTATCCACAGGTCCTTGATGTTCTCTTGGCTTTCCTGGCATCGCTGATCGCACGGGACCCAGAGACATTAGCCGAGCTGGCTCGTCAAGATTCTCGTGTTGGTTCTAGTGCGACGGAGCCCTCAGCCAGCCGGAAGGGAAAAGAGAGRGCGCAAAGCCCGGATTCTGAAAACCTCGTTGACACTCTATTTTTTATTCTTAARCATCTGGCAGGTGCTGACCCGCTTGCAATGAACTCGCCAAGTCATTCGGTTGCAGATTTTGAGTTTAAAAAAGTTAACTTGAGCAAGAAGGATAAGATTATGGTAAGTCATCCCTGATGTTACAATAAGCCTTATCTGACGAATAGGCCCAGTTATCAAACATACATTCTACTGTATCTAATAAATCTGGTCTTTTCCCTGAAGATACCCCAGTATGGATGTACCTCAGYTTTATACTAGCAACATCTCATCTCTCGTCAGATTACCACTGCACTTTTGGTGACCCACGCCCTGCGATCTCTTCCGCCTTCTCTCATACCATCCCGGCATTTGCCTAGCCTTCTCRCCTCCCTGCGAGAAGTGCTCAACACCTCGTTCTCCTCGAACTGTCCCTTCRATGGCAGCTACCCACCAGAGGAGGATAGAGAGCCACAGTACGAATGTATTCGCAACCATTTGCGCCTTCTCGACACATCTTTACTCGGCCAATGGGCCAGTTCTTCGAATGAGGAGATCGTCGATCGCCGGAACCTGGAGGCGATCAAGTCTGCACGGGATAGCTGGCTCGTTGACGGGCTCATAGCTATTGCTGCGTGTGCCCAGATCAAGGGAGGAGACGCTGCTGCAGGTAACTCATCCGTTTTTTTTTTTTGGGGGGGGGGCTATTATTGACGCAGCCGTAGTGCGGGAATGTCTCGAAGTCCCTTTGCGCGTTTTCGTCAATCTGACCAATGGGGATGCGGATTGGGCTGAGAAGGTTCTTGATAATGATTATATTRTTAACTTCCTGGCCCGATTACTTGTTACCTCTGGTCTTCTACCTCAAGGTCATGAAAGTGACCATCGGAAGGGGGTCAAGGTCAAAGTTGAAGTGGATGAGGAGCATTCTGGTGACGAAGACGCAATGAAYCTGTCCGAATCGAGCCATACTTTGGATACRTTGTGCCTAACTCTTGCTCTGCTCACCAATCTYATCCAAATGATMCCCGGTTTCAAAAATATTTTGAGACAGAAAAGTAAGTTMTTGGTTYAAATACTCTGCTACRCTGACTCACCCRTTSCTCGTAGAGTTCTCGCCCGCGTGTTCACCRGAGAACAAGGGATGTGTCCAAACATGTCACTGTCCAGACGCCAYGAGCGTCCTCCAAATCCTCGTCARAATATACCAGAGGCAGTCTCACCCCACGAGTCTGATGGACGGCARARGCACGAACATCCACCTCAAATCGGAACCCTCACCCTCACCACCACCCGATTTCCATTCCATTGCCACAGCCGAAGCAGACGCGTCTCTCGTCCAAGGCACGCTTGCTATCCTTTTCGGTCTCATCATGCGTGATTCCGTATCCAACCGTGTCGAAATACTCGCAGCAATGTCTACTGCAGCTGTTTCAGGCCCGCATGCCAGTGACAAAGCGAAAGTTGGAAGGTTACTTGACCAGGCTAGAGAGTTTGTGACTTTTTATAACATTTTGAATCCGGCGAGTACAGAAGGGAAGAAAGATGAGAGAGTAGCAAACGAGGTCGTGGCGTTTTTAGAACGATTAAAGGACGAGTGTTAGGTTTTTGGGTACATATTTATATTTCGGTAACGGAATCATTGGTCTGTTTCTTACAGGAGAGCGACACAAACAATATCACAGTGCGAAGTAGAAAGCGCGAAAGAAAGYAGCGATGGTAGCAATTCGTTCAAAACAAAGACAAGGTATCGCAGTTGTTGATTGAGGAGGGCCATCTTCAGGCCTCCAGTTTGAAAGCGACGTTCACTGCGATCAAGAGAGTGAGCTTATCTSAAGTAAACATCTAACGTAGTAACACGCACCATAAAGTACATATTCCCAGACTGTTTCTCGTGCAAGGGCTTGAAATTCTCCCTGTGACTCTGGAGTCCACTGACAGCTGAGGCCGTATCTGAACTCCCTCGTGGATCGTAGTGATTCTTAGCGCGCTTGCACACGAGATGTGCATCTACCCAAATAATCAGCARGGGCAATCAAGGGGCGAGGATGYCATGAAACGCATACAGTAAACTGGAGCTGGTATGGAAACCGATCGTGTGGCTCGAGCAAAAATGTGACATAATGCGAAGGAAAGATGYTGAAGACTATCGGCGCTGGAACTCAAGGTTAGGAACTCGCGTAAGTGACTGCAGCTAGAAAATGGAGCATGTACCTGAACTTATTCTCCTGGGGTATGTTTCAAATAACGAATTAGACAACCCYGAWCATGGCCGTAGGAGCAAACGACTCACGTCATGAATAACCTGTACAGCGTAGATGACGGAACGATTCGYYGGTCATCGAAGTAGTTCGTTTGAAGACTAGATACTTACAGTGTAATGAGCGGGTCGGCTTGTCCCAATCAACCCCCCGTGGCTCAACAGATAATAGTCAAAATCAACTGGGTGTGTTATAACCTGGTCGACGACCATTCCTGCTGGACAGTTYCCACTCTTGGGATCGGCTTGGAGYCTATCGGTAGGGTCTCGAGGACAGAATCTAGATGGCACGGGCAACATGAGTAGCTGTGCCCTGACGTATAAAGTTAAGGGGTGCAGACCTGTAATGATGACGCTTTCCGACAACAATCAAAGTGATCTTAGGGCTCARCCGCGCTTCGCGGCAAGCATCTGAAATGAAATAAGGCTTTCGAACAGGAATCAAACCCACACCACGGCCACTTACTCTGGATTGCCTTAAGTTCTGTCGGGGTGTGAGCAAGTGCATGATGATAGCAAAACGCAACACACCTTKATCGCGTACATTTGCAAATTCTCCTTCGGAGACACCATCTAGTGGGGGTAGGATAAGTAGCGCCAAAGGTRATRATTCAGCTCAYTGCACCTCGAAAGAATATGAGCCGCTTAGGGCTCGCAGTGTTGCTGTCTTTCTTTTCGACAACAGTTTGATAGCTCTTGTACTTTCTGAAGGCCTCCTAGGTTAATTCTCTGATTAATGCTTGACAGCGGATAGACGAGCGCTAAATGTGCTTACGGAGCACATATTCTGGAGATCCAAGATCTCTTCCTTTTTGCCCTCCTGGACGCGGGTTACTGCCACATACTTCACAGCAGTGGCATCTACGCTCGCAACCATTGAGGCGTACGAGGGCCTGTCGGAGTGTGGAGGTGGGTGCATCACGTCCGCCCCTGATTGACAGTATGGAGTTAGATGTCAAAACATTAGATATTGAGCCCTTTCTTACCCATGATAATAGTCGGCTCACGCAGAACATCAGCGGCCCGATCGGTAGGGTCCAGGATAGAATTTATTCCACCCAGCTTTGGGTTGATCCTAATGAGACGATCAATTAAGAGGAGTAGCCTAGGTAAAAATGGGGTTCACTTCAACAAGACGTTGTTCCAGTACTGGTCGTTTGCACSTATGCATTTGGATGCTTGCAAACACTGAGTCGGAACACCTTGCTGCTGCCAGATGAGAGACGGATTCAATTCAAGYGTGAATCGGAGACATACCAAAACATCACCAAAACTAGGCTTCCGTGAGCGTGAGTACCTGATCTAACACAAAGGGAGCTCACTGCTTGATAGCCGTGTAAATATCCCCAGCTACATTGGGTAATATAACAACAAATAATCCGGGTCCCTCTTTTTCAGGCGCTTGGGCTAAGCACTCCTTCCCAGCTTGCAGGAATTGCTGTAGAAATCAACATCGTTGATCCAATGATGCSCTTGGGTTTGCTCACTTGAGGAATATTCCCTTGCCCATTGAACCACTTAATCACAGGCCGTTCCATCATAACTGCCATACCTTGAAAACGTTCAGTCAGCTAACAATGTTCATAGTTGGGYTGTTAGTCACCTCTTGCGCGAGCGCCGTGAACCAAGTCCTTCACARCGCGATCCGCAGCTTTATCGTTGAAACGCTGAGGTGAGTCGTAGACAAGAAGTACCCATTTCCGAATCACGGCTGGCCGGTAGAATTTCTTATCGACCCTTGAAGCCAAATGTTAGCAGATGTTTGGGGCCATTCTGTCGCTTACATGTTCCACATCCCATTGTTCGGGCGCTTGTTTCCTCTTAGTAGTGTCGCGGGGTAGAACAYCATTAACTCACCACCGATTTCTCTCGGCTGTCATGGTGATAATGTAAGGGTGGCGTTGGCAATACTCGAGCGGGTATGGCCAATGGGTCTGACGATTGGACTTGAATTCCAAATTCGCGAACAACTTGGGACTGTTCGAAAGTCAACAACTAACGTGAAGGCAGATTAGCATCATCCACTCTCTTTGAGATAAGGGAGATGATCACATCAAGGCCCTTTCGGATATCACGGAAGCGGTCGATCGGTCGCATTCTCGAGAATTCTACCATTTCTTTCGTCTTGTCCTGGTATAGCTCCTTCTTCATGATTTTTCCAGAAGGTACCTCGCATAGTTCCAATGGAATCAACGCCCCAGTTTCCGTCTACGTATGTGTCAAATTCAGATGAAAAGGGACTCGTCGAATTATAAAGACACACCTCGATGCACACTACATCGGGATACCTGAGAGTTCTGTTGGCCTCAACACGGAAATAGGTGGCCACGTCGATCGTTTGGTCATTGAGAGGAAATGTAAGGTCTCGAGCGCCCGCCTGGGTTATCCCTTTGATTGTTCGGGTTCGACCATTGTGCATCGCTTTGACRTTGAGATTGACGAGGAAGTTCTTGAGTGCCCTAATCTTTCTCGGTGTAAAACCGTGCCTAGGCGCGAGCGCTCTGGGGTCTCGGGCATCGAAGAAGCTTAAACAAACATCTAGCAGGGGCCCAGACTTGTACATCATCGCCGTGGTGATATCCACATTGATGAGCAACCGTCCCAATGCAGGACGAACAGACTGGAAATAGCCACGCCAGAGCTCGACACCACCGCCAATGTCCCTGGTCTCCGAAGGAACAAAGAATGACTTGGAGTTGGCGGGATACTTCATGATAACTTCCATTCGAATGGCAACATTGAAAGCCTGCGAGAGTATTGGCTGCTAGCGGCATGAAATTCAGTGAAAATTCACCATGAGGGTCGTGCTAATAGCGTTATCAAACGTTTGGCGCCCCTTAAGAAACTCATCGAGGAGGCTGCGAACAGAAAATGAGTAGATGTCGACCGCCCTAGCAGTTTAGAAAGACTGACTGGGGGTTCAAGATCGCCACCTTTTGGATTTTCACATGATAAATATCGGGAGGTTTGCGGGCATTRGGATTTGGCGCCCTAAGCGTGAAAGAATACTAGATTGCGAGCCATTGAGATGCGAGAAAAGTAAACGGAACGGTACGGACACTGGCAGAATTGGTAGGACCTAATGCCAAGTCCCGCGTAGCAAACATATTCTTGCGGCCGTCATAGGGGGCAGGAGGCGTGAACACATTCGGCTCGACTACCTTTTGCAAATGGTTGATGACTTTAATCCTGTGCTTGAGCGATTCCGGTTCTGGGTCGATTGCTACTGAAATGTAAGATAAATCTAGAAACCTTGCTGTCATCACTCACAAACTATTTAGGGAAGATAACCGGTGTCTATCAAGTCTTATCATGAATATCCTATCTTCAGAAGCGTACCATCGTAGTGCCTGATATTGTCCTCTGGCRCAGTTACTTCATAGGCATTTACGTTTACAATCAATTGTCTGGTGGTTAACGTTCCATAGTTAGGTCGCTTTACGAGGTCAGATTTGACATGACCTTCAGTCGCGATTAGTGTAGATATGGCGAAATCGATAAGATCTTGGCATTGGACTCACCAGCCGCAATGCTCGGTTGACCAGTAACGACGGGAGCTCCCTGGGGAACTCCTCGTCCACGACCTCGTCCACCTCGGAATGGTTCACCGCCGCGACCACCCTCACCGCGGTGTTGACCGCGATGAGGGGGGCCGCCAGAGCGCGGAGCCGTTCGYGGAGGTCGTGGGGGCATATTGGTCAATAGCAGAGCTGATGCTGGGAAGGARACGTCAGCTTTGTGCTTATAAGCAATGGGCTAGCGCCTGGACCCTGGACACCCACGATCAGGACGAAGCTTTGGCTTCTGATCGTCGGTGCTATCTACCACGCTGAAAACCATCACTCCAGTCGATGGTGGTCCAAGGTGTCATATCTGATGCATACGCCCCCCGCTTGGTGAGTAAATCTCTTGCATATATGTTGCGTCTGCTGCTCCACTAYAGTTATCGAGGAAGGCGTAGCTTAAGCGGCTTACTCACGTGTGGCGAACGGTTATAAGGGGGGCAAGGATCAAAAGAAGGGAAATGACCACATACTGATTATTCTAGCACCACACCACGAGGCATGAACTATAATTCAAGTCATTCCTGGGTCTCCGGGGTATGTGTCTATAGACACACCGCCGCAGCTTTTGATAAGTGCTTGATGCTGCGTACCGAGTGGTTCTACGAAGTTCTAACCGTTGAGTCATGGCACAGCAGTGAAATCAGCCCTGGGTGAATTATGCTTAGTATAGCTGGGAAATACTTTGCACAGGAAGAACCAGAGGCAACAGGAAGAACCAGAGGCGACAAAGAAAGCTCATGGGTTTCAGCTTGCGTTTATTGTTATTTGGATCATTGAATATCGCCGCGATTAAATCAATGGTCATGCTTTCAGGACAATAACAACGGAGGGATGTACTAAGCTTATGCAAGTTAGAGGCGAGATATCCAATAGAAGCCCAAAACTCACCTATGCAAATCAGGTCTATTCATTAAGAATAAATTATGAGTTAAAAGCACCTTCCATCGTCGCGTACAAATCCCCCTCTCCCTCTTCTACCGTATCCTTGAAACATTGTTCGATCGCCGGCAAATACAAGTTCATCTTCCACATATCCCGGAGGTCTATCTCCATGAGATCAAATGCGAGCGTCACAAGGGGATCTTTCTTATCAGCGGAAGCTTCTTCTGGCCGAGCAACAATTGAGGGTGGCATCTTGGGGTATCGCGCAGAAAAGTGAGTGAGGAGAACATTTTTCGCGTTCATGCTGTCATTCGAATGAGACTAGGAATTTCATTTTAGCGATTAGTGCGTACTCTCGTGCCACTTGTATTGCCTGTCCTATGGTGCTATGGGCCTTCGTTCGTGCAAGTTCTTCTTGATCGTCTCCCATCGTTGCCTCGTGAATTAAGAGGGTGGAATTGAGAGCTATCTTGGCCAAATTCGGAGTCGGCATAGTGTCTCCCGAAAACCTGTCGAGGTTTAGCAACTATGGTTGACTGCTGCATGAAAAGAAGAAACGCACGCTATACTCCAATCATCTTTGTGTGCCATAAAGACCCCAAATGCTTTCGTCCGATGGTACATGTCGACAGTCTTGAATGTTCGCAACCCCAAAAGCCGACACATATTTCTGGCATGTTCTCTCGAGCTGATAAGCTATTACCAGTTGCTCGCTTTGAGATGTCCCAGAYAAACTCACAGGTTGATATCCAACCAAGACTCGTCTCCGCCAACACGCCACATKCCRGATTTCGGGTATTCGTTATACTTGAAATTCAAAGCATCACTCAAGATCTGGATRACRCCATTCTCTTTCGGATCATCACACAGCCCRATGTCTTCAAGATCTGAGTGCTCCTTGAGATACAGATGCGCGGGACGAATCGAAACCAGGTACAGGGGGTGTTTGGGATTCGGAATTCGCTTTAGGATCAAGMCGATGAGAGGCAATAACTGCATAAGCTTATTCTCAACTCACCAGCTTCCGTTGTCTGAGCAGTTTAGCCAAACCCATGTGATGATCTGCATGCATATGACTGACAAARATGCACTTGAGGTTTTCTAGGATATTGTCCACRTGCGGGYCTTCAGAGCTWTCTTCACCGAACCGACGGATCAGCTGTCCCCATGTGCCTTCGCCCACATCCAACAAGATGTTGCCTGTTGAYGYCATGATAAGGGTGGATGAAACTAGTAGCCTGCGTCAGAGAAGCACCGACGACGATAACAASTAAGCCTTACCGTTTCTATATCTATTTGGCACCGCACTGCCAGTTCCYAATGGTAGGATTTTAACGTGAGGATCCTTTACYRGAAGGCTGTCTCTCATTTTCATATACCGAGCAATGTCCGCTTTTGCTTTTTCAAARGCCRTAGYAGTCGACTCRGGAAGAGGATGAGACTCTATGTAAGTGGGATGGAAGCGATCATCGGGTAGAAAAGGGCCAGATTGCACTGGACCRGCAGGCCGAAGGGGAATAGTGAGATTTGCAGAGAGACTGTGTACATTTTGCGGTAGACCTTCTATATCTTTTGGACGAGTTAACAACCAGGATCRAATGCTCGCGCGACGGAAAGCAAACCTACCCATTAGATTTTTGGGCGGCGAGAGGTAGAACTTTGGCACAGGGAAGACCTCAGGGTCAAGATGGTTGAGTCGGTGTTGATTGTAAGCGTGACTAGTGAAGGTGACTGGATTAGCAGAATATTTGCGGGATGATATGATATGCTGTAAACGGATCCGTCAGGGAAATAAAATTTGAAAAAACAAAATAAGAGTATATACCTGCGTCGTTTTGGGAAAGCCCCCCATGAATTCGAGATATCGACTATCTTGTAGGACACCGGGACCACAAAGGTGATAGATCGCCTTGACAGTGTATCGTTCCAAGTCCTCAGATCTCGAAGACCGAAATGGCTTGTAACCGTTTCCAAAGGCACGGATGATAGAAGGTATTTGAGTAGGTAAAGGAACGTCAAGAATGATTACGACCGACGGGGGCTCGCTTTTCCCCATGCAATCCTCTGGGCGAACTGTTCTTTTTTCCAAACCGGCGGGACCCTTCACCTCAAACTCAATGGTTTCACCTCGGGTTAACTTACCCCGAAGGGCATTATGTGGCACACCGAGTTCGTTGAGTTTTTGGCCGTCAATTCGACCACGAATGCGGGGGCCGACCACAACATAAGATAGAGATGATGATGGGGGGTAATCACGACTAAAGGCGAACGGTGGTAGCTGCTTGTAGAACCAAGAGGGTATATTTTTTCGTCGGTATTCATCTACAGCCGGTGGCTCAGGTCCCGTCAAAGGTCCTGACTAGAAAAGGGAAGTATCGGTTTGTTTGCAATCAGGATGCGGTTCAACATACGTTAGCAGCTGTGGATCCCGTAGCTGATCCTTTTGGTTTAAACATATGATGCGTCGCCATCTCCCGATAATCATTGGCACTTGGCACTGAAGCCACCTGGTCGCCCTCGACTCGGGGGATTTTCGATGGCTCATCCGACGAATGAGACCTCCTGCGCTTCTGGCCTGTAATAGCTGACTCCAGCTCGGTGCCAGAAGCGGGAAGGTGGTCTGTGACGGGGATCGCATAGACGGTGATGTTGTCATCTTCGTAGGTTGCTTCGGGCGATAGCACACGTCCATCGGGAAGATGCTCGGCTATGGAAGTGCTTAATTGCTTTCTATAACTGGTTAAACATATTTTTTGGGTCAATACAAGTAGGAGCCAACCTGTACAAGTGAAAGCGCATAGACGCAACGAGGTGACATAGCCCAGGTGGCCCATTGATACTCAGCTTATCAATGGCGGCATCCGCAAATGACATAAGTATTCCTATGATCTTCAGTCAACAGAAGATGTGGGTAGCGAATGGGATCCTACCTCCGAGACCACCGGCCCTTTCGGTTGTAGCCTGAGTGAGAAAGATGCCTCTCATCCGCTTCCAGTTCTTGTCACTTTGATAGAAAGCGCGATTTGTATTTTCGCCAACATTGAACAGATACTTTGCGTTGTCGAATGTGATCAAGATCGTTGGGTCGGTGTCATGTGAGAGGGGGGTAACGACAGAAGTAGACCAAGTGTGCATGCTCCGGGTTGGTGAGAATGGCCGGCCAACCAGGGAGCGTGGGGGAAAGGAGTTGCGTATGCGCAGCCAGGCTGACCTCGGCAGCGCCAGTTTCTGCAAGTTGGAGGAGGAATGGCAGTCCAAAGATAGAAAGACAAGAACACCATGTGACTCGACGCAACATGCGTGTCGACCAACCCACCAATGACACTCGGACTGCACTCAGTCGGTAACACGCACCAGCACGATAAGATGACGCGGTACACCCCACAGATTCCCCCTTCTCTCGCACACCTCCCCGTCGCCTCACCATGGCCACGAACGCTTTCGACGTGATCAAAGCACGGTCCCATTTTCCCTCTCTCAACTCGGGGTACATCTTTGCAGACAATGCCGGCGGCTCCCAAGCCGCCAAAGAGGTCATCGATAGGATTTATGACTATCTCGTCAACACCAACGTCCAGCTCGGCGCAGACTACTCGGTTTCGGTGCAGGCGACCAAGCGCGTTCAAGAGGACGGTCCTCGTGATGCAGCCACGCTGTTCAATGCCAGATCCCCCGATGAGATCGTTTTTGGGAGTAGCTCTACTATGAATCTCGAGAACCTTGCAAGAGGGTTGGAAAATAATATCCAGCCCGGTGACGAATTTATTATCACTGGMGAGCACGAAGGTGGGCAATCCTCTCCGCAATTAATCAACGAGTGTRTTCTGAAGAATGTATCAGCAAACGCCGGTCCTTGGAAAAAACTTGCCAAACGTTGTGGCGCAATCATCAAAGTCTGGAACGCAACTCYTCTCAACCCCGAGAATCCTTACTCTGCGAGCCTGCAAATCAAGGATCTTATYCCGTTGATTTCCGACAAAACCCGCATCGTAGCATTCACCGCCTGTTCTAACATTCTCGGCACAGTCGTCCCGGTTAAAGAGGTAGCCAAAGCGATCCGCTCCGAAGCAAAGGCCAAAGGCGCAAAAAAGGTGGAGATCTCAATTGATTGTGTAGCATATGCCCCGCACCGTCGGGTGGATGTACAGGACTGGGATGTGGACTTCTGTGTCTTCTCTTTCTACAAGGTTCTTGTTATCATCTCCTTCTGTCATCCAAAATAAGTTTCCAACGCCTGCAGGTGTATGGACCACATATCTCCGGCTTATATGTTCGCTCCTCATCGCTTAGAGACTCGGTCTCCTCTATCGTGCACCACTTCATTCCCGCTGGCGATACCTCATACAAACTCCAGCCYGGGGGACCAGGCTACGAGCTTGTCTACGGAGTCACAGGAGTTATTCCGTACCTCCTCTCTCTCACGCCAGCTAGCGACCTCCAGGCCTCCTGGGATGCAATAGCACAACAYGAACAGACTCTAGTCGCCCCCCTGATCAAATATCTTACCGACTCGAAGCAGTGGGCGCGAGGAGTGCGAGTTGTTGGCGAAGAATCGGTGAACCTAACTCGGGTCCCGACAATCWGCTTYGTSGTCGTCGGGGATCGCCCCATTAAGAGCAAAGATATTGTTAAGATCTTTGACGAGAAGGGTGGAGTGAGTTTTCGAAGGAATTCCTCCTTTCATTTAATCACAACTGATGGTTTCTAGATCGGCATTCGATATGGGCATTTTTATGCCTTTTCGCTCGTTGATGAAYTCGTTCCCAAATTGGACATTGATGACGGAGTGGTTCGAATCTCGCTYGTCCACTACAACACTGTGCAGGAGGTTAACCGTATTATTGAGATYCTCAGCGAAATACTGGGGTGAAAAGGCTATCCTTTYGACRTATMWCTGTCYCAAAATAACCTAACTATTMAATTTGTCCATTGCAAAGTTCATTTACAGAGTTCATSAAAGTCRTTACTCCCAAACCATGTYACCATTAGTAGGGCAGGGTTGGCTGCCGCAAAWTAGGTTCARAYCCCACCCTCRATCGAAAACTGGGGTGAAAAGTTGCCAGAATCRCCGAACACTGAACCCTYCTTTAGCCTTGGAAGAGAYCAATCAAGCGAGCTTACTTACAAACTAAGGAATAATCATCGTCCGAAAATACCAAAGGAACCTCGACTGTGGTYCGACCCGCGAGTATATCAAAACCAGCAGCCAARAACACTAACACAAACGTTTAAGACATCCAGCCGGATGACGCACAGACAAAAAAAGTCGGATCTYACCRGGCGTGGAGAGTTCACCCTTCCTCAACTGAATCAATCCCTTCTTRTTGGTAATGTTAACGGGCGGGTTGGACACATCCCAGACAACAGAGTGCGTTTGACCACTCTGCCATACTGTGCCAGCGTGAGGGTAAAGAACACGCGGGACGAAGACGTCACGCTTCTCGAGAGGCTCAGGCACAGGTGTAGCTTGAGCAAAGAGAAGGGAGAAGAGGAGGGTGGAGATGCTCGTGGTGGTCGTGAATTTCATGGCTGCGTAAAAACGGGGGGAGAAGAACTAAGAGCTGAAGAGCGAGAACGAATACCAGTGAAAGCCTAGAGGCCTGAGGTAAAGCGAGATCGATGGTCAGGGTATTTATACCCCTAGGGATATTAGATAGCAGGTCTAATGGTCCGTTTCCGATACACACACTCTTTACCAAAGCACAGAAGCTGAATACGGAGAGGGGCAGTCCGTGTGGGAGTCGGAGCCCGATGCCGCTGAGATGCYATGTATTTTGAGACTCGCCGCTCTGGATTATAAGCTACCCTCAGCGTCGCAGGCGACTGTAAGACTGCAGGTATGCCTCGGWTCTCGCATGCTGTTCGCCTGATCGGGCTGTGGTCGTGATCATTACTCGGCTTTGTGATGATRCAAGGGTGGTCACAAGATACCATGGATTCTCAGTCAAGTGTGCTTCGAAGCTCCTGCGCTGTATGCTACCCTCCGTTAGGCGCAGAAGTCTGATGAATTGAAGGGAAGAATTAGGGTATGCGATGAAAATGGCTGGCACAGGAGCGGAGGATACCAGGAAGGGCGACTTCGTTCTGTGGGTATTCTGTGGGTCCCCCTGCCTTGACATGGAACCAATGAATTTCGACAAAAACGTCTCCTGTGCACATATACCACTCACCCGAGTCTGCCCTTACGATAGTCACGCATAGCTCCACTGAACCTCCATGAAAGACCTGTGAAGGTRAAGGGGTTTTCCTATCAAAGCGCATAATGGGGCAGTGGCCGGGGCTCAGAGCCTCAAGCACTTGACACCATGTCATGCTTGGGTTGACAGGTCGAGASGTACAGCTAGTCCCGCCATCCTCGACGGTCAACAGCACCTCTCATTATGGTAGAACCCACAGCTGACCCCAGGACCTAGGGCCGGGCCGACGGACYAGGTATGCTTAATCAATCACGAAACTCTAAAAGCGGATGCCGAGTCCGTTCCCGTAGGCGCTGAGCAGAGTGCTGTATTTTGCTCTCGTCGGGACCAAGCGCGCGTGCGACTTTTTCACTGTACACCAACTACTGCGGCGGAACGTGATGCAAATCAAGGGTCCGCGAGCTCCGCTAATGAACAAATCCCGGAGTCACTTGGCTCTATCCGCCTCCTGCCGACACACTCCTCAACGGCGGCAGTGGAACCATTTCGGAAACTACGTACTATGGCTCAAAATTTCCCCCCCTTCAGGCCTTCAACGCTATTTTTATGGTTGTACAAGTCCACAACTGGGTACACCGGGTGGTTTCGGGACGTCATTACCGTGCATACACGCTGATTGGAGCTAACAGATCGTCGAACGGCGCCCTTTGACTTAACTCGCTCACCTTTCAACGCTCGACTACCAAGAAAGGTTGAGATAGCCATCCATCAGGTCTCCGCTTAATTCCAGGAAACCTCGCATGCTGTCCATCTCCTTTGAATTCAATTCCTGCCGTGTCGTACACACCTGTAGGCCTCCAGTCTAACGTCACGTTACTCCGGCTATTTTTCCAGGAACTCGATGGCCATTATCGTCTGGTTCTGCACTCGTAKGAAGAGCCCGAATATCGAAACCATGCAAGCCGCCGACCGAGTGCATTGGATTTGCGTACCATAAGCCTCCTAGCAAAATCGGAAGCTCCATGAACCAAAGTCTTAGCGATTTGACGAAATCCATGGTGAACACAACCGTCTGAGGTGTGGCAGCGATCTTCAAACCCACAGGTCTGCTCCAGAGTCCAGGTCCCAGTATAGTCTTCCAAGCTGCATACCAAATGTGGCACCCGTGCATTGGAGTATAACCGGCCTAATTTCAACGGAGGAAAGGCAGACCTTACTCCGGTTACAACCCACAATGAGTGGACTCAGCAGGATGTGGATGCCTCTAAGGTCTCAGCTCCAATATCTGTATCATATTTCTATCAGGCAAACACCTGTCGACGACCAAACAAAGAACATAGAAATAGGGCCAGGATGTCACATGAAAACCTACATTCCCGTATTCACACTTTTATTCCTCCTTTGACAATGTCTACTCCCAAGTTTCACGTTGCTATCGTGTAAGTCTCTCACTTTTCTGTTGCCCCGACCAATAATTTGACGTATAGATTCATTCTAGTGGTGGCGGTATCGGTGGACTAGCCGCGGCTGGTTTGTAGCTATCTTCCTGAGCCGCTTTTAAGGACTACTAACAGGACTCTAGTGTGCCTTGCTCGTTACCCAAATATCAGTGTCGAAGTCTTTGAGGCGGCCAAGGAGTTTTCTGAAGTAGGGGCAGGTATTGGCGTATGGCCTCGCATCTGGAAAATCCTCTCCCAGTTGGGCCTCGACGAAGAGCTTGCTCGTCTGCATGCCATTCGACCGACCTACGACCTTAGTAAGTCGCGTCTCCATCACACGAGCTCTCAATCACGTATCAACTTACTAACCGCAATGTCAAATCTCTAGCCGACGTCTTTGTTTTCCGTAAGGCTGATCAACCTAAAGGCCATGATTTCTATAAGCTGTCAACTCAAGGTATGTTATTTTTCTGACCCACCGCCATCTCCGTGGAAGGGTAAATGCTAATCAAATGGTGCCGCAGGCTCTTTCCTTCGCTACCACCGTCCCGATGTGCTCCAGGTCCTCATCAAACACCTTCCGGAGCGCTTCCCAACTCATTTCAATAGACGTCTCTCGACTTACACCCAATTATCGAACGGGAAGATTCAACTACAATTCGAGGATGGCCTGGTAACGACTTGCGACATTCTCATCGGCTCTGATGGGATCAAGTCAGTAGTACGGCGGAAGATGCTCACAGAACAAGCTCGCGAGGCCATTGCTTCTGGGCGCCCCGATGAAGCGGACGAGATACTTCGCTTAGTGGACCCAAAGTGGACTGGTATTGTTGCATATCGAGCATTAATACCGACTGAGCGCTTGATTGCGTACCGCGATGCACACCCCGAAGAGAACATTAGAGTTCCAGAGCATAATTCAATTCCTGTCATGGTGCGTGTTTGAACGAGTGGAAGGGGCTATGCGTGTCACTGACTTATTTCCGGACACACTAACAGTATATGGGGCAGCATATTGTGGGTYTACACCTGAAATGGCTTCATGATCCACTCATCTGAATCCTGTTGTAGAATGTCGTGGTCTATCCTATCAGCTCTGGTAAACTGATCAACATTGGCGCTTTCCACGCGAAGGAAGAGCTTGCTGGAACGCCGTTCCCCGGCCCTTGGGTATCCTACGTAGACAACCAGGAATTGCTTGACGCCCACGCCGGATGGGAACCCGAGCTTCAGGCGATYCTCAAGGTACTGGGGTAGAGAAATCATTGCATCAGAGACAGAYTMATGACCCGTTCYAGTGCATCGATAAACCTTCACGGTGGGCAATTCATACCATCGCAAAACTCAAGTCATGGACTTCTGGCAATGTCGTAATCCTTGGCGATGCCGTAAGTACTCCCTCCCCTGGTCGTAGGGACACGGAGTAGTTGACAAATGTGAACCCAGGCACACGCTATGTCACCGCAGCAAGCGTCTGGAGCTGGCCAGGCCATCGAGGACGCGTTCATTCTRGCGACTCTCCTYGGTCACGAACTGACCAACCTGGGTAATGTACAAACTGCATTGAAGATCTACGATACTATTCGGCGACCTGTCGCAGAAGAAGTCGCAGATCGGTCGCTGGTCAATGGAAGGTTGTTTGGCCTTCAGCTACCAGGACTCRATGCARACACTGATACAAAGCGACTACCTGAGATTGGGGACGCTGTCAAAGAGAACTGGAAGTGGAGTGAGTCCTTGTTTGCCTCGATCTCTCCGCGTCACTGACTTTTGACGTCAGCATGGACGACGACCTTGGATAATTCAACTAGCAGAGCAGTGGAAATGTTGGAGGCTGCTGAGACCAGGGCACACCTTTGATTAGACCTTTTTATTTTATTCTTCTAGACTTCTTRTAGACATCACTAATGAGTTTTGTATTCATGATTTATTGCTAACCTCATTCTGGCTTTGCGYGACTACYGTGGATAGTCAAAGATCATGTCATGGTCTCGCTCAGCCCGGACCGACAAACCACGATATTTAGGTACCTCAGGAGTCCCCTGTCCGGCATACCTCCACGAAATCGTCATAATCATATTCCTACGCACCAAAAACTTGAGGTGTTTTCTTTACCCCTGACTGATGATCGATGATCGGCGGAGTCCAATTTGATGGCAAATAGGCTGAGAGTATAGCACATCAGTACTGTATCATCTGATGACGACGGAGCCGAAGGTAAGGTACAGAGTGCTGGCTCCTAACTCTGCTATCGAAGTACCCCCTCCGGCGCCTTTCGCGATTCAGTGTGCGCGGCATAAAATATAAAGCTAAGTGCAGTACTCTCCCCTACTTCGGTTACAGTTTTACCACTTGCAAACGCTAGTTATGTCTAGCTCTAAGCATAGAGCGCAATACACCGTGGTTATCATAGCACCCACTACCAAGTAGAAACTGATCGAAACTGTGGCGCCGGGAGCTCGACACACGACACAATCTTTACACACATCAAACCTCCGTGATACATGTTTCAAAGTRCACAACAACGCCAATGGCCTTGACTTGGCCGACTTTCGGACAAGTTGCATCCTCAGTWTGCTCAAGAATTGACCAGGAATGAGATAATTTCGATTGGAGCCTATGTTATATCGCAGCCTGCTTGCGTACGYCTGCTAGTATTTATATCTATTTCAAAACCTACACAGACACCCGAGAAGCCTTTGAATGGCCACTGATGGTTTGACTAGGATRGAGGTTCCACCTGAAAACCTGACACCAATAGCGGGGATAGCGGTTCAATCAGTGATGGGGTCTTCGGAATGCTGCCCTCGTAGTCGTTCGTAACTATCTTATCCAATTATCCTCGCAGTTTTTTGTCAGCACTTCGTGCAGCCAGCATCTTTGACACGCCTGTGGTTCTTTAACTACTAGCCTTGGAGGATGGGTGACAGAATATCCAGGACCTTCATCGTTACGTGAGATTATCAGAGCGGATAATTATCCCAAAATGGTCTTCCGCGTCTTGRCCGCTGTAGTTCTCAGGTCTGAGGAAGACAGAAATTTATGTTCCCCATGGTATTTCCAGCTGCAGGGGGACTGCATAGAGCGGCGCTCCTTTCGTCCATGTAGGGAGATATGAGTGGGGAGGAGGTTGGGGTTGAGTGCAAGTCAAGGTCGAACACAGCGGTAGATCCCGAACTCTTTCTCAAGTATGGGCTTGTGGAGAGGTTGCTGCCTGTGCAACATGCGAGGTAGAAGTAGACGAGCGGATGAGGTTGAGACGGCCAAGTGCTAAACGAGTGCTTGGAGCGAGTGGGGTGGATGCAGGGACGAGTGGCGTCGGAGGTCACAATCCCATCCGATCAGATATTCATCATTTCAAACGGACACACTTAGCTACATACTAAGTTTTACGGCCATTGCGGGATTGTCSAGCCCCAACATTTCGTCAGTGGGCGTATGGGGCTCGGCAAGAGCAAATAGCAACCGGTTTAAGCGCCCATTTCCAGTTCGGCGTTACGTACATTTCCAGTGAAGTCATTCATGCCAGACAAGTTATTTCCGTTTTCGCCTAACGTCTCTCGAAGAACACAACATCTACTCAGTCRCCACTCTACCCCCGCACGCCTCTTGTCACCCCTCCATCATTTCAGAGGTCGGTCTTAGTGAGTCGCYCGGAGTRGCGGGTGCCAAATCCACATGGTGGCTATTATACAGTACAACACGGGACTGTGTCCTATGTTAAATATTACAAACGTACGTGAAAAAAACCAGGCAGCGCTCTGTCTCTACGAATCATAGATGTATGGGCGACCCTTTGGACGAACTTAGCACCCTGTAAACAAGATAAGGGAACATGAAACTATGCTCACTTCACATGCCGCCACTAGCCGTTCGTCTCTCCGGTAATCGTTCTCTGGTACTATCCGTTCGTTGTTCCAAACCCCCATCCTCACCTGCCAAAGCCCTATCTGGATTGTCTCGGCCACGCGCCCAAACCAGCTAATCCTCATCACCTCTTTGAAGTCTCCCAAGCACCCCAGAGAAYCATTCTCCTCCACCTGATAAATTTCATCCTCTTCCAGTTTACTGTAGCCCTCCTGTGGCATSCTTGGCARTTTGTACAACAAATCAGTGGGTCGTTTGTCGAGCATTTGTGCAGAACAGGTTTGAGAGTCAAGCTCTATGAGATGGATAGCAGGATGGAAGTCACCCCAGGTGAACTCGGTGTCCTAGTAGGTGAAGGGTGCTGGGCACATATGGAAGTGAATACAYTCATCGTGCTTCTCGACTTTATAACCGATGGGGGCCATGGTGATGTAGTTCTYCAATRAATATGTATCAGAAAGGCGCTGTCGCAATACGCTAGTGCATGGAGTCTTGCTTCCCCATTCGGACTGGCGTATGTTTGAGTGCCACAGGTATCGGGCATGACGGGATCTGATACTGTCCTCAAACAGCAATTTCCTCTTACGGCGTCGTCCCTTATGCAAACATATCTTCAGTGTGAGCGCATTCCATCTCTCCCCTCTCCAACATCATGATATTAAACCAGGGGAAGATTTTTTTCCATCACTACTGCTTGTTCTGAAACCCTCCATCAACTTCCACAAATCTTTTTTTGGTTCCTAGTCACCAAAATGCCTGAGAWGTTAGTAACTAACCGACTGCGAATGCATCTATCACGTATCCGAGAACATCTCTCGCGCTTCTCGTGTGCACACGGAGCGTGTTCCTGGAAGGGTCAAATTGAGGGTATGCTGTGTGTAGGAATCAATCACTGAACAAGATGTAAAACGTCCATCACCGCCCCACCTGGTACGTTGAGCAACTCGATCTGAGCCTTCAAACTGTGGCCCATCAAAYACACCTCTCTTCGCGGGTATATCGGAGCGTTCATTCGCCATTTGCATTTTYGAGATATACCGACATCACTGGCTTTTGAACGTTCGGGTCCTCTTTCCCTTYGTGGCCTAAGTGCTCGAAGTCCTTCTGTCCCGTTGTCGCCACCTTAACCGCTGCTGACACAATGTGGACTGTCAACCTCACCACCACCCACACTTTGACCCATCTCCACACAACCAGCGTCACCGTCAAGCTTCCAATTAGCCGGCTGTTTATTCCTCAGTCAGATTACGTGTACGTACTAGACCACTTCCAAAGGACGCCCAGGTACATAACAAGCTGATCTTCGCCGTTCATCARTACCACTACACCCCCATGCGTTCATCACAGAAAAAAACATCTTGTTCRAATCGGCCTCAGCGAGAGTGTCATGTGTTCTTCGGACCAAGACTTGGAGGGATTGAGGCTTAACTGGCATCTGTGCCCATGAGGTCGGAACTAGGATAGGTCACACTAGCCCTCCGATGACAGTCCATAGGCCGATCAACAGGGTGAATGATTTCATTTTTTGCGTTTGTCAGAATCATCATAAAAGCGCCGAAATGTGTAGTTAATATTYTAATTGGCTAACAGGCCCCTCTGGGGGCGCTTGGGTGTTCCCGAGACCTGGAAGCAAGCCATCTGCCCTTGGAGTCATAGAGACCTGACTTAAATGGAGCGATTCGCTGTCCGTGATACCTATGAAGATACGGTGATTTTTTCCTCGTGATGTTGATTGAATTGGTCTCAGTGTGATGTGCGAGTCGGGCGGACTGGTTTGCACTCGCCTTATCTCACCTTATCCCACCTGTGTGCTGTCTTCGCCCTTGTGTCACCTCCATCATTACTCCCATGCAAGTAGCTTCGGCACTGTATAATCAGCCGTCTATTGCGGAGGAGACAAGGTAAAGAGCGCGAATGTGTARTTGGCTCCTACGGTCCTGGTAGGCATTAACTGTCATGATTTTTAGAAGTGCTTWATTGAATCCCGGCCCAATTACCCAGCATTACRCTCGCCATTGTCACAAATTAAATCATATCACCGAACCATCCTATGGGCGACTACCACAAACACGCGRCTCCCTCGCGGTGATCCAACCTCCACTGAACAGCATGATGCTGTCCAGTACTGAGTATTTGAACGTCGACATGCCCCACYTGTGTCAACCAACTCTTCCCCCGCAGTGCCTACCTGACTATGAGCTCGCGATTTCCTTGTCCCATCTGGTTCCGTCTGTTATTTGGTTCGCTTCTATCAGGGTGTTTATCATTGCGCCGCGGCACACCACGAATCTTGGACATCCTTAAGCACGTATTARCCCAATTTCCATACGTGGCACGGTGGATTAGGAGGGGACGTGAGCTGATGAGGGACCTACATTTCGAACCAAGGACTCTGTCGAGGCAAGAGGYGGGCGCTCGGGAGGCTGAGGCTGTGAGGAGCSCCTCTTCCTTGGAAATAGGGGCATCAACGGGTATTTTCGAAGGAGCGGCTACGCAAGGCTCAGATGCAGCCTCAGGCATCACCTACAATTCTCCTGATCCAGGTCCCCAGATAAATTTCCCCATATCCAAAGTCCTGAGTAAGGGGGGGCTTACGGCGCCTSAAGGGGATGATTTGTGTSCCGTTAGTGTCCCTATGAGTAAGAGGTATTACCGCGGTTACACAATGTACGTTTTTAGATTGGAAGTCTGTTAATGCACTCATTTGAGAGTCCACAGAGAAAAGGGTTGGGCTGACGAGTTCGTTATTTCAAAACTTACTCTTGAGTATTCAYACACCCTGTATGTCGCTATTCCTTCCAGTGCTCCCGCGACTACTTGACGTTTTCGCTAGTCCGGAGGCTCTTTCTTCATGGACGCGATACGTCCACCCGGAAGGTGCCCCTTACTTCTGGGATYGGGAMCGAGTACGATACAACCTTCCAAGCCACTGTAGAAGCTCATGCGTTGAATAGCGAGTGGCAACGGATGCGGATATCTTGGATCCGCAAGTTCATAGGGCACTGGAGAGTCAATATGCCCGAATTATGAAAYACATTGCCGATCGCGGCCTCAGCTACCTGGAAAAAGAGACAGTACATCTTTGTATTGAGCATGACCCGGATCACCAACCGAGCTTTGGTTACTATCTTGTGGACCACGAGAGGCAATATTTGATTTCGCTCGACACTATGGATGTATCCTCTATGCTTCACGAGCTTCAGACGCCTTCTACGACTCTAGGTCACCTTGGTGAGCTCTAATGCATGGTTCGTTCTTTYATTCTGATAAAAGAGYAGGGATCGAGATCACCTCGCAATACTGGTCAGTGTCCTAGTACGAGTAAACCTCTTGCAGCCATCAAGTCGTCGATTATGTCCTTAGGAAACATAATGAGTATTTTCCYCACTTAAGAGAGGTCACAAAGGAGACTCTTTCGGAGCTGCAAGACAGATTATTTTATTGTGTTGGCGGTTGGTTGCATCTTTGTCTCTTATCTTCTTCTATACTCATTAACCGACATCGCACCAATCCAGATCGACTTACTTCACAAAAATCGACGATTCCTTACAGCATTGAGGAGGTGAAGGCCATGCAAGAACTCGTTTCGTGGATAGCCAAGTACTATCTTGGTAAGTTTGTCCTACAGTCAGGGCGCTCCAAGTACTGAACACACTTGTAAGATCATGATCGACTTGAAGTTGGTGCCAGAACGGTAGTTTGTAAGCCACCCCAGATCGGAGATACTTAACGATTGCTTACACCATTGCACAAGTTCGCATGCTCGGACTTTTGGGTATGTCAACACTATCATCGTTAACTAACACAATGAACATGGTCGCGTTTCTTAGCCCATCACCGGTTCCTTGATTTTTACGGAGAAAAGCACGCTCGACTGTCCTCTGACCAATCTGTGTTTAAGGATCAGYCTCAGTCMACATGGTTTATGCCCATCATCTCTATYATTCTCTTCAGAGGACCAAATGGCTATTTTGAATCCCTCCAGTCGGTGACAGTTGATAGCATCGTGAACGAACCTTCGTGGGTCAAGCTTCGCCAGACCCTCATGGTAGAGTGGGAAAAATATGCCATATCTGTGTGTTTTGCCAATTTCACTTATAAAGTATTGGCTCAATGAAAAATTCTGGATAACGCACTCCACAGGGCACTGTTCTGCTTACGACGAATGTCTCATTTATCGCAATCCAGTCGGTTGATGGTCAAGGGAGGAGTGGATAYCGAAGCCCCGTCCAGCTTCTGAGTTACATCTCGGTTGTCTTCAGCATTGGAGCCATAGCTCTTGCTTTATTTCTCGTCCGTCAACGCCAGATAACCGATGTAAGTTTGTCCACTCCTGGACCGATCATAAATACCACCATCTAAACGGTTCTTCAGCTAGGACTCATCGTGCAAAGAAGCACCACTCGTCGGGGACTTCAAACATTAGCAATTATGTATGGCTTGCCCTATGGCTTCCTATTATATGCGTGAGTACTCCATCGGCACAGGCATGAATTACGAGGTTGACTACAGCGATCATAGCATGCTTACATTCTTCCTTGCGTTTACTGCTATGTGCATCCAGTCTCTAGATACTCTGACAATGATCATATTGGCCGCCAGTTGGATTACGGGGGTGTTCCTGGTGTGGTGGGTGTGTACTTTAACCTTTGATGACACTGTTTTGTTTGGAGGGRTACTTGAAGCGCTCAGAAACTGGCTGGCTGAACATGTCGGGTGCCGGACAGAATCAGACGCTGTGGYCCGGAGCGCTTGAGGGATTGATAGGTGGATGTAGRCCTCGCGGAACACCATCCTTCTCTGTTCAGCAKGGTGACGGGCTCTGACTATATTTATCTCTTCTATCTTGTTCTGCTGTTCGATCTTTCATTCCAGTCAGCGTTGTAYWTGCATAACCACAAGTTTGTGTAATATTCTCCTAGCATACCTAAATTAATTGTGSATTCAAGAACACGATATCGTGGGGTCACGGAAAGCTGTAGGCCTTGGTATGGGATTGGKTGAKTRCTGTGTTTGAACGAAAGGRGATAGATCGAGGATAGCTYGCCAGGGCCAAAATTTGAACYGCAGAGCTTATACCTCTGAGTTYYTRTGYTCTCAAGTTTCSTGTGCCATGGCCAGCGCCTTRCTCTCGTGTTGGCACAGCCTRGCAGTTCGGTGCCAATAGAGAAGCTGAAAGGAGCCGAAAGTGCAGGYGCARGGCATTCTCTATGTTGACCCAATCCCAGGRTCGATACAATGCACAGAAGCAGGACGCCAGGATCCTGTCTGCAATGAATCTCGCAGGAAACTAGATTTGGGGCAATTTGCCCTTGCTGGGAGGYTTGATCGGGTTTGGTGCYCRTAAAGCGCCCCGAACGGTTCTGGTAATAGGCTCTCTGGATCGTGTCAGCCTGGCGGCTRTTTAGTGGCTTCCCTCARGCAGCTGTGCCACGCAGGTCGCCRCCTGGAACTCACCACRGCTCACGGTCATACAGAGCTTTCAAGTTGCAATGGTTCAGAACRWGTCTAAGAATAAATCAAAAGAAGYCGTCTGCARGTTCTTCGCCAATGGMAGTTGTCGATTTGGTGACAAGTGCAAATACCTTCATGAAGTTCAGGTGCAGGTGTGTCGAACRGYRTACCGCTTTCTTRGGTGTGGCATTCTGTGCTAACAAGTCTTGTTGAAGTCTACAAGCGCTGATAACGGACGATGGGGGGTTGCCAGTAACGCTGTACTGGACGAAATGCCCAGCCCGTCAGTGTACGTGTTTGTGTACAGCACTTGGGCGATCTCCTCAGTACCAGCTTTCCACTAGGTYATCATCTTCGGTGCTGRTTACCRYRAATGGCGGTACTAGGGAGCCGGTCAAGTCTATCCCAAGGGTGGCTAAGCCTTGTMRGGGATGGCAAGCAGGCAGCTGCAAATGGGGTGATAAATGTCGTTTTCAGCATGGAATCAGGGTAACAAAATATCTCAATATCGAGTCCTGCATCCACTTATCATCGCGCCATGTCAGGTCACATCATCTCAAAACCAGGACAATATCTCCCCGGCACAATTCTCGCCTCCTGTCACTACGGTGACTGGCTTTCCTGATGCGGAAATCAATGCAGCTCAGGAGACGCCTTTGGCTATAGCGCCTATCCAAGTTCAAAGAGGTGCAAATGCCGCTGCCGCCTCTCAGGGCAGCGGAGCTATCCACCGCGCCAATGGGAGTGTTCCTCATCACACCAGAAAGAGGCAGGAAGCCGTTCGCGACACACAACGYAGTGATGCAGTCCCTCRTGCTTCTGAGGGTACCCTCCGCCATTCCAGGGAACAGAAAGCAGCTGCCCATAGGGAACGAGAGGAAGCCGCTCGTAGGCAACGAGAAGAGGCCACTCGCAGGCAACGAGAAGAAGTCGCTCGCAGGGAAAGAGAGGAGGCCGCTCGCAGGGAACAAGAGGAGGTTGCTCGCAGGGAACAAGAAGAAGCCGCTCGCAGGGAACAGGAAGAGGCTGTCCGTCTTGTCAGGGAGCGTATAGCAGCGGCCCTTCGTGAGGAGCAGCAGCGTTTGGTCAGAGAGAGAGAGGAGAGAGAGCGTATAGTGCAGCGCCAGAGGCAGGAAGCCGAATGGACCAGGGAGGCAGCTATGACAATCCAACGGGTCATAATGGATTCAGTCGTCAAGGTTGAGGCTGGTTTGGCTATCCAACATGTTATATGTRGATTTGAAGCATCCCAGATTATGATCAAGAACCTCCCTTTGGATGCGACAGCGTCCGAAATCATTGAGCTATTCTCACAGCAAGGAATAGACGAAGCGGACATTGCAATATGGCGAAAGGACATCGTAGATGGTTGCCAACAAGTCAGAATCCTTGGTAAAAGAACAGAGGTTGACATTATTGCCCTTGGCTTGGACGGGATCGAGTTCCGCGACAAGAATCTCGAGTTCACCKTATGTCAGCGCCTATCCGGAGGTCGTTCCATGGGTTCCTCAAGCAACAGTACCTACCACCTTAGCATTTCTTGGCGCGCTCCACCACTCACAATGGTTGCTATCTATTTTGGCCTCAACATACGGGATATCCAGGCGAAGGTTATCAACCTGAATAACAGGGAACTAAATGGCCAACGGGTCAGGGTAGAATACAATTCTACCGAAATCGTCTTCGGGGACAGCCAGAGGTCTCTCCAGATCTCAAGGATACCGGGGGGCACTTCCATAGCAGATGTTCAAGCTTTTGCGGAGGCTCCTCATGTTCGAATCCTTAGTGGTGACATGAASGTTTTCCAGACCATYGATACCCACCTCCGCTCTTTTCCCAACTYCYGCCTGCGCTCATTCGCTCTTGATRACCAACCTAAACCCAACCTYGTATCTGCGAAAGCCATTTTCGATTCCTGGGAGGGTGCAAAGGCAGTTTATGACAGTCTCAATAGCCAGCCTCTCAGACCTARTTTTCCCCATCTTCGACTTTTCTTATCTGATCCKTATCGCTTCGTCATCACGATCGAGGAGAAGCAGTACATCGCACAAAGGAACCAATGGGTAAATTTATGCGATACRAAAAGCAGAGAAGCCAGGGTTCAAACGAAAACCGTCCCTAATCGAGCCAAAGGTAACAAGGTTGTTCTTATTCTGCTCGGCAACGATAAGAAAGCGGTTGGTGCCCTTAAGGTCCGCATCGAGAGTCTGGCCAGAGGACAGAAGCTCGATGCTTCTTATTGGCACCCTAGGCTCGCATCTGAAAAGGGCCAACGATTCTTCAGTGATTTATCCGAGCAATCGGGGGCTTACGTTCGTTATGACTGGAAACTCCGCTGTGTTGTGGCGCATGGCACGRCCGAAGCCACGGAGACAGCCAAATCCAGAATCAAGGATGAGGTTGAACGTCTCTCAGCGGAGGAGTGGACTATACCACTTCAGCGCCGAGCGTTGGGCTTCTTCATTCGAGAAGGGTTAGCAAAGATGAAAGGGTTGCTTGGAGAGGAGAACGTTACYCTCAATGTACCATCTGCRCAGATTGTCCTTCATGGCGCAGACCTAGAGGAAGCAAGGCATTACTTAAGACAGCTCATGGATGCGTTCGCGAATCACAACGCTGGGCTGACTGTACAATCATCCAACGATATTTTGTGCCCAATTTGTTACGACACTCTTTCACAAGCAGTCGAAGTCAGCTGTGGGCACATTTATTGTTCTTCCTGTCTTCGCCATTATATCCATTCTGCGCTCGACAATCGTAGTTTCCCCCTGAAATGCATGGGAAACGASGCCACCTGCAATTCGCCGTTCTCCATCCCACTCATTCAGAGATTTTTGTCACCTCAACGCTTCGAGCAGCTGATAGAAGCAGCTTTCGTCTCCTATATCGAACGCAATCCTGAGGTGTTCAAGTAYTGCACTACGCCRGACTGCACTCAAGTGTATCGRACCGCGACCTCACCGAATGAGCTCCAATGTCCTTCATGTTTCTCTGAKATTTGYACTGCTTGYCACGAGGAGGGACATGCCGGGTTGACTTGTGCGGAACGACGGGYTCAGAGAGATCCCGTGGAGCAAGATCGCCTAAACGAGGCGTGGGCTCTGAATAACGGMGTCAAGAGATGCCCTTCGTGTCRTGTCTGGCTTGAAAAAAYSGAGGGGTGCAACCACATGACCTGTMAATGYGGCAAGCACATTTGTTGGGTTTGTATGGGGATGTTCGAGGCTGAKGRAATTTATGYRCATATGGCCGAGGCYCATRRTGGCTATWATRCTCCAGAACCACAGCGTAACGAAGTACGAGCGGCCCCAGGCCAGCTCGGGAATCAAGTGCCCGACATTGTGCAATTAGCAGGTGGGCCCGGTGCCGTCGCCGCACAAATGGCAGARCTTCGCCGCATTGAGCTACAGCGCGTCAATCGTGGCGTCGTTTTTGGAGCCCCTCCTGTTGCGGATCCAAGGCGAGAAGACGAGCTCWTGCAGCAACGAGCCCTGCGAGCACGATTGGATGATCAAGCAAGGGCGCGGCGGCAGATGGAGCTGGAGAATGAGCGAAGAGAGCTTATTCGTCAGGCGAGGGCGCGGCGAGAGAGGCAACTGGAGAATGAGCGRAGGGAGGCGATTCACCGCCTAGAGACAGAGCGTCAAGCAGCAGAAGCCCGTAGAAGGCAGTTGTTTGAACAGCAAGTACGCAGGGAGACTAAGGAAAAGAGCTGGTGCATAATCATGTAGGTGGCTGAATGAGCGCCGGTGATTATCATTCCCAAGAGGTGTAAATCAAATTGTTTAGTTTTGTACTTTTATGTATGAATATCATACCGGTCCCCAGCGGGGGATGTGGCATTATTCGGACTCGTCTATCAGGCCGGGCCATCCTTCCCCCTCTCCCTCCCCCTCCCCAAGTCTATGGTGCATTCGCATTCTAGCCCGCATTCGTAAGTCTCGGACGTGAGCAAAGAACCTAGTCAATGACGCCAAGGTGGTCTTCYTTGATCGTGCCAATAGCGAACTTTGGAATGAAATGCTYGTTTGTCAGAGTAATTAGGCAGGAAAGAAAYGGCACCAACAATTTCTGTCGCGTCCACACGCGTACCAACGATCTTTAGRCGAACTCTTGTGTTCTTCTCAATAATCTGAAAACGTAGAAGAATTTGTCGTTCGTCTCGGAGATCCGCTTGGGTCTCACCTGATCTTCCGAAGCAAAGGAGGGAGGATTTGAATTCGGGTCAAAACGCATGTCGGGGTGAATAAGCTTTGGGAATGGCCATCTCAGTCGAACATAGGACAAGAAGGGGGAGGGGGAAAGATGCACAAACTTGATGTGATACGAAGACTGCGACAGGACCAACATCGGCGAAGAAGCCCATCTGAGGTTCACAGGAAGATATTACACTTTGGCCTGAGAGAGGTGATTTCAGGAATGAGAACATGCCTTGTTCACGTTGTTGACCACCCCATCCACGACCTCACCCTTGAACGGTTTAAACACGATTGCTCGATATCGTGTTATGAATTCAGCTTGCCCACTACCACTGAGTACCATTCCCTTCCCAATATCCAATATGGATACTACGGCGATGATGTAGCCGAACTGTCCAGAGCATGTACCCTCAACGTCTGAGTAAAGTTTGGATTCGAGAAAGTTAAGCATGCGAGGGCCAAAATACGAGGGGTGCAGGAGAATTGTGTGGGTGAGCTCTTTCTAGTGCAAATTCGTATATTTCAGGTGTGAGCGCATCGTGTTGTGGAAAAGCACTCACGATGAAGAACATGGTTAACAAGGGAGACARAGGTTGTTAAGAAGGCGGCAATGAAGTTTGAGATAAACCGGAGGAATTTCTGACTATGAAACTRWTTACCAAAGYATCTCCAGCGGCCGACTAGCTCAGTTGGTTAGAGCGTCGTGCTAATAACGCGAAGGTCTTGGGTTCGATCCCCACGTTGGCCACTTGGTATTTTTTTTCTCGTTTATAATTCACTCCCCCTCGTGGACAATTACACAATATCAAAACATAGCATGTATTTGTATACAAATGCAGCAGGATAGCCAATAAAACAATCATAAGTTATCTRTCTGTACCTCCTCAACTCTCTGAGCAAGAAATGCGGCCCGACCGCCGTCGCTACCTGTCTCCATTTCTGACATGGCAAGTCTTGAGTAACGGTGAGTAGGGGGTCGATGGATGTTGTTTGAAAAACCATACTTAAAGGCATCGCAACAATCTCTTCGTACATTAGCGCTTTTCCATCTCTGTCGCCTCGAGGTAGCTGACTGCATCTCCTCGTCCAATTCTGAGAGGCAAACCACATTAGGGTGTCACTAAGACTCAAATCAGCCAAGTTTAGTGTTTACCTGGATCCTCTCCTAGCAACATAAGGCGATCCACAGCTAGGTATTGCCTGAATTGATCCGTTAGGCTATGTATGTGTTTGAAATCGAGGATCGGTGCTTTACCATGACTGGTTCTTGTCAAAGAACCGCAGAATGTGAAGCTTCGTTTTGCGCTTTTCCCGGGCCTCTCGACAGCCTTGGAGAATGTTGCGAGGGATATCGGGGTCGTCATCTTCAAAAATTACAGCGGGCCACCATGGATAAGAGTCTAGCAAAGAGAGAAAGCAAGATGAAGTTCAGTAACATTAAATATCGATGATAAACTCGCCTGCTTTAGCCCATACTAATCAGACACAGATAAGCCTGTAAAAGTCACCGGTAGCCAAACAAATACTCACCAAGTGTTCCTCCCTCCACCGTCTCCCCCTGTCCCAAAGACACATTCGCCAGATTCTCCTTCTCAGCTTTCCTCGGAACAATCACAGATGTCGAACTTTTTCGTCCTCTTTTCCTTTTGTGCCTGGACTTTCCCGAATCTTCTGTAAGCTCGCTTCCAAATTCGCTTAGAGAGCTCAACTCCGAATCGACATTCTTGCCTGGGACACCAGATGGCTCCCCAGTCGTCGGGGTAGCACTGTAAACCACAGAGTTGCGACGCAGCATTTCTTGACGTTTCTCTTCCTTTCTTTTAAGATTCTTGGCGCGTCGTATGGCAGGCGTATCTAGTTCTTCAATAATAATTGTGCCATTGGCRGACTCCACAATCTTGGTTTGAAGTACCGATTGATCAAGTAGCGGTATTGGTAGTTTCAAGGCAGGCTCAGTGTGAGATATAGGGGACAAAGCGTCGAAAGCGGGTTTGTCGGCAGCAGCGGCAGCGCGCTGGATGGTGTCAGTCTGGGTCAYATTTTCCGAAATGGGCTTCGGCGTCGACCCTTCGTGCACGGGGTGTGCAGACTGACGAATAGATGTGGGTTTCGAAGAGGCAGAGGAAAGCGGTGGGCCTACACCGAATTCTTGTTGAGGAGAGGCTTGGAAGTTGTGATTTTCTGATGTAAATGTACTGGCAGTGGAAAGTCTTGAAGGGCCTTGTTCTACAAACCAAGTGAGCCGGGATAAACACCGAGCGCCGCATCACGTACCCGTTCTGGCCTTCTTCCTTGGCGGTGGAGCGATAGAACGGTCGAGCGGCGGGCGCCCTCTTCGTCGCTGTTCAGGAGGCAATATCCATCCAGCATCAAACATTTTGAAAGAGTCTCTGTTATCGACATCAGAGACCATCGGTGGTAATTCCGACTGTCCAGGAAGGGTAATAGATGGCCGCTTTTTCCGAAATGGCCGGTCAGCTCGTGGAGATGTCGGGCTCATCCCTGCAAAACTTTCTGTTCCTCTGGCGGACTCCTGAGAAAACCCTGCAGTGGTATCAATCGTAATACACTCGGGCTTCGGCACGTAGAAATCAGGAGGATAGTCCGGAGGAGCGTGGAAGTCTTGAACCGCCTTGGGACGTTCCTCATCCTGGGGGTATGGGCGGGCATTATTCTGCGAGGCGGGAATAAAAGGAACATGGTGATTTCCATTGAGCAAAGTCAAAGCTTCTGCTGCGGTAGCCATAGCAGCAGCGGCAGCAGCAGCTTTTTTCGCCTTTGCTCGTTCGTATTCAGCCTTCCGATCTCGTTTAGCCTTTTTCGGTTTCGGTGGTGGTGGGGCAACCGGTTCCAATGAGACCTTGGGCTTTGCAAGCTCATATTTGAAAAGGGATACAAGTGGCTCGTCGTTTAATTCTATGTTGAGGTCGCCCTCGATAGAAGCAGCTGACTCCAGAAGCTCGAGAACATCTAAGGGAGGCTCAAGATCTCCAATTGCCGTATCCATTGTCTGGTTTGTCAAGCTGGGGTCGTCAATGTCCATTGATTCCTGGATAGAGGCGGGTTCAACTGGTTCCGCCTTTGTATTGAAATCACGGAGTGGTGGTTCTGGAAGAGGAACGCGTTCCTTGTCTATTTCATCGTATAATGGTCGAACATTTTTCTTCAGACGCAAGGCAGCCTTGTAAATGGCCGAGTCGGGTTGGTTATACAATAGAGCATTGTCAATAACAAGCTCCACATCGTCCTGAGTGAGAGTTAGGGAGGGAAGCCACATCATACATCATGTTCTCAAAAACGAACTTTGAATGCCCGAACATCCCAGTACTCATGTCCATCCAGTTTGACTTCAATTACGCTCCAGCACATTGGTTTCGCTACAATATCGTAATAGTCTGGGACCAGGTGCTTRGAGACTGGGTTCTTGAAGAACTCTTGTTTGTCCAGTCTAGCGTCCCGTATATTAGAATGCATAACTCGGTCAGAAATAAATACGGCTCACGAGACAATGCGATCGAATATCCGTCTCATGGCATCCTGATGAGGGAAGAATATCTTTGCAACGGCTTCATACACGATCTCTGCCTGTTTGTATTTACGCGATTCCCGTTTTCGGCAGAGCTCGGTGAGGACGCGCAGTGTGAGTAGATCCTCGCGCAAACGTCGCAGTTGCTGGGTCAAAGTTTAGGGGACCTACGGGTTTAGCGATTGGTGCAGGGGACGCACCTCCAATTTCATCAACTTCTCCTGGTCCGTTCGCACCTTTGCTCCTGAGACGGCAGTCCAAGGCTCCAAATGCAAGCGCTTGAGCAAGGGCGCGCCGCGCCGTGCCTCACGTTTCAGACTCCAATATCTACACAGCATAAGAACAAACTCGGCCTTTTTACGAACGGTGACCTTCGCGATGTATTGCGTGATCCGGTTCACAATGAGAGCAGGCACAAGGGGAGGTCCCGTCTGATATGTCTTGGCATAGGCGCGAGCGCTTTTATTGGATTTGGCACTGATATCATTGTTGACAAGAGATTCTTCTGTAGCGAGGGCAGAGGCGCGGGCCTCCTGTTGCTCTTTCTGGTGACGGAGGAATGAGAACAAATAGCTGATGGTTTAATTCGTAAAACCGCGCACAGGGAGATGACGCTCGCAATAGGAGGTGAGTGTAGCCGGCTCTGAGCCTTGAGTGCTTTTCATCGACAGCAGAAGCCTCTCCTTGCGGGCACATGTCGCGTGGAAAGCGAGGAAACACGAGGTCTTTGCACATTGGATGCAAGCACCTTCGCGTATGTCACATATACTGCATCTCTTTGGCATTGGTGAGTCTCAGAAATTCGGCTTGGAAAWTTTCTATGCGCACCAACTTCCACCTCTGCTTTGAGATCTTCTCCACTCCAGCAACAGGTTCCATGAAGACCTCATTCACAACCCGCGTTTCCGGCACCCATATGGCACAAAGAAGGTGCACCCAATCCCCATGAGCGGTTTGCTTGAATGCACCACCCTCGTTTGGACATAAGATACACTGCTAACGGCGAGTTGGTCATGAGCACGAAAAACGCAAGGTTGGACACACCACAGGGTTTTCGGGAGAAACGGTACATTTACGACACAACCATTGGCCCTCAGGTATATATGGTACACCGTAGCAATCTACGACACTTGGCGTCAGGCCTACCGGGATACGGGCAAGGAACTCACCCTGGTGGACAGCCAAGTTGCATCCGTCACAAAACACGATTGCATTACTATTTTCCCCTTCAGAGTCGTCGCAAATAGCACAAGTAGAATCTTCGGAAGGCAAGGCGAGATCTGGTTTTGGGATGTTCTTGGTCTAGATAAACGGAAAAAAAATTTGAGGAAAGTGTACAAAAGGTTASAGGTACGGTCAACACACACCAAGTCGAACCACTCCTTCTCCAACCTATCCATGACGATTTCGAACAGTTCGTATGAAATCTTATCCAGCTGCTCCTTCCGACGCTCTGCATTGATTGCATCTAGCCATTCTTGATCTGCGGTGTCCGAGTGGAAGGAAATGTGACATCATTCGAGATCAACTGACACCACGACTGACCTTGTTCGTCCATATCGTATTCTACCTGTCGTGCAAGATCACTTTCCAGAGGTTCTAGGTGGAGTGACTGAGCAATTGCGCAAAGAATCTKAAGTGGAACCGAGATTCACCTATATGGCGRATATAATACTCCGGCCTTGCAAAATCGGAGAAATCATTGTCTRTATGCACCAAGCTTGAGTATCACCACCACAAAGGCTTTTTCCAGGCTTACAACCATAGGAGCGGGCTTGCAAGTCGTGCACACCGGCTGGCTGGGTGGAGACGTCGCCCCCGATCTTCTCAAACACAACCTTGGGGAGGGAAGAGAGTGCTGGAGATGGTCGGCCAGTGCGACCCATTGCGGGGGTTTCCGGGACCTGGCTCGGCGGGAGGTGGAGAGGAGACGGGCTGGAGTGAGAAGTGTAGCAGCGTAGCCGTGTAGCCGTGTTGGTCTATCATCCCTCTTGGATGACCGCCGCGTGACGCTGTGACGAGCCTGCCGTAACGCACCGGAGCCAGTAAATTAAATATTGCACAGTACTCTACTTTACAACTCGTCTACATGCCGTCCACTGCCCGGCGCAGGRGCCTTCTCCTCCRACRCACCCTCKTCCTCCTCCTCGGAYTTGCGCGGTAGCCCYCCCATCATTCCCGGATACCCATGAACATCATGGAAATCAGCGCCGTGCCCTTCCTTGATGGCCTTTTCAAAATCAATAAACTCCGTGAAGCCTCCATGTGCCAAGGCAAGCCGCTGCGCCTCCTGCTTCTGCTCGATCTCCAGCTCCTTCTCATYCGGCACAAACTTTTCTGACCTCGCCTCCTTGTTGGCCTTTTGTAAATTACCCGTCCCGTCAACTATCGAGTCGAAGAACTTGGAAAGCGAGTCGAACTTGGGAAGCCCTGTAGAAATCAGCTGTAGGACYGCAGACATATCATATCATCATTAAAATCCAGACCTTCATATCTAACCGCAGTCGTGGATCCTGCAGGATAGACCAGGATTTTCGCCTCTTTCTTGTCYCCYGCTTCCATCCCGAGAGCCACAGATGACTTTCCCCTACGATCACGATGAGATGCCATCTCAAGCTGCCCAGCATACTTATTGGCCAGGGTCTTCCACAGCAGCGGAATCTTCTTCTCCTTCGTCAGGAGGAGAATCGCATTTTGTTCCTTGGTCTAAATCAAGAGCCGTGAGTCCATCGCAAACTGCGGCAGCTGCTCGCCAACCTTTTCAACCCAAGGCTGAATATGCTCAAGACGATAATGTTTAGTGACATGGTTGGGAATTCTCCGGGAGGCCCAGTAATAATATCCACTTGCTGTCGGCCCTTCTTCGTCGTTATTTTCATATGTCAACGAATCCATTGTTTTCCCCCGAGGATATAGCTAAGTAGCCCACATCAGAGAGATCCTGAGAATAGTAAGGCCTGYCGAGCTTGTCGCACCTTCACCGTAGGAAACACAACAACACCTTGCTCRTCGCACAGAGGTTTGTTCTTGCTTTCATCACAATGAACAGCATACGCCGGGAGGTAGGGATGCAAACCCAGAGCCGCCTGGCTAAATTGAGGTGCAATGCGYTGACAAAGCTATAAGCAGAATCACTCATTTGCTCTTCTATCATCACTGCTGTCAACCTACTGCACTCGAAGAGGAAACGAACGCCACCATAGTCGTTTGCTTCGTAACTTTGTATTAGTCTTAAGGATTCGAACGGGACCGGATTCACTCACATTGAGTTCTAGCACACTCTTGAAAGACTCAGAGTCCAGCGGCTTGACTAGAGAGTCCTCCGAGAACAATCCATTCGCCGACGCTAATGAAGCCGCGAGTATTAGACTCAAGGGGACGGGTTGTAAAATCGACTTCATGATGCTGGACAAGTGATGAGGTGGAACCCTCGCTCCTGCAGACATAATTTATAGCCCTATTCCCACTGTCGTGTAGGACACAGCTCATTGATGACCAGGCACTTGGTGACAACCCCAGGCGGCGCATATCCCCRACCACCGAAGCGACACATTCCAAATTCCCAGTTCTATCAGACTAGCCCTGACTTCATTCAATGACTTTTATACACGTGTCTATGGGGGTAGTAGGCAACCCGGTGCCCGCTTGAGAACTACTCGAAAGAAAATTCCTGTACGCCCCTTCAGGTGTGAACAAAGATCGTTCGCACGGCAAGTGCCAAACATATTGCCTGTTTCAGAGAGGCGCCGTGTAATCCAGGTGCGACCATTGGTCAAACAGGAGCACTAATGCCGCGCAAGCTAGTCCATCCACAATACCCATCACTCAGGCTTAAACCTTTGTAAATGCTATTAATATTACAGAACCCCAAAATCCCAATATTACAATTCGTCCTCTGGTCGGTCAGAACCACTCTTAGACTCGCCATCAGATACTTTGAGGTCCGCAGTGCCATCCAATACAGAATTGAAGAACTTTGTTAGAGGTTCCAACTTCGTAGCGCCTACAATGTTCTCATCACTCAGGGTCGTCCTTTTATCCAAGTAAGAAAGAAACTGGTACCTTCATATTTCACTGGCTTCGACGATCCTGCGGGGTATACAACCACTTTGGTGCCATCATCAAACCCAAGACTTTTGGTTGCCTTTCCGTCTTCATCACGATGTGCAGCTAGTTCAAGTTTACCGGAATAGTTGTTGGCGAGAACCTTCCATAATAAAGGTACTTTTTGATCCTTAGTTAAAAGGAGCAGAACGTTTTTTTCCTGTGTCTGTTCAAACGATTCTCAGTAAACAATTACAACACACAATGTGCCCACCAACCTTTTTACTCCACGGCTCAATATCCTCTACTTTCGAGAGCTTTGTAACATGATTAGGAACACGCCTCGAAGCCCAGTTAAAGAGTGCATTTGCTGTTCGTTCCCCAGAGTCATATGTCATCGGAGCAACTTTATTGCCTCGCGGAAACAACTAACGAGAGATTGTGAATACTGAATGTAATAAATAAACCCATGGGACATACTTTCACAGTTGGGAAACCTTGAACCTGCTGCTCGGCACACAACGGTTTGTTCTTATCGTCATCACAGTCCACAGCATAGGTGGGGACGAGGGGCTTAAGCTTGTCCGCTGCCTTGACGTACTCAGGTGCCATACGTTGACAATGCTACGGGTTGCTACACTGAGTCTCGCATAGAAACATCCGAAAGAAGTTACTCACCCCACACCAGGGAGCTACAAAGGCAACCATAGTCGTTTGCTAGTGATAACGAGCATGATCAGAATCATGAATATCCTAATACTGGGAACGCACTCACCCCTGCCTTCATTGCCTTTTTGAAAGACTTGGGATCCAACATTTTGACATTCGAATTGGAAGGAAATATACCGGCAAGCACCAACRAAGGTGCTAACGCCAGAACAGAGAGCTGCAGAGGAATCTTCATGGAGGAGGTTTGAGGCGACCGGGACACTTCGCTGGGAGATAATTGGATAGCCCTTTTATGGATAAGCAGCGTTACACACTGACGTGTCCGAAATTATAGTCACGCCACGTGCAAGGGTGACTCCGACGCGAAACTACTCACTAAGCACGCCTGAGTAACACACACATCTTTAATGATCTATCTATGTTAAACTGATCCTCACTGGAAGAACTGCTGTCGATACCTGATAGGATCTGCATATATCACCCACTGCAAATCCCGCTCTGTGCCCACCCTGCCACCCTAATTTGTTGAATCTCTATGGCTTCCGCGAAGCATGTTGTCAGAGCTTCGTGGCGAAGGTGAAGGCGAAGCTTGAAGCTGAATAGGGTTATCAAAAAAGCGCGGATTCAACTAGCCGTATTTTTGGTGGTCTCTTGCGACGTCTCGCCTCTGAGTAATGACAAGGCGAAGGGGCTCCTACCGGAACCAAGCAGAAAACTGATTCCTGGCGGCATAATATGGCTTGTGTTATGCTACCTTCTAAACGGAACTATCAACTTCAAACAACTCGTCAGGTTTTCCCAAGCGAGTCTTACGCCTACTGGTGCATAATACCACAGCGAGCGGGCATCGATGTCCACCTCAGTCCTATCCATCGGCGATATGACTACTATGCCTACTGCGGGCAACCATAGAGAAGCCCATCTTGCCGTTCTTTTGTAGCGGGCTCTGTTTGGTATGTTGAACTCACAGTTGAGGCATCACCGCCTACTAAAATTAAACCTTTGGGGTCGTCTAACGAGAAGATTGGCTCCAGACGATATCAATAATTCGGGACAAGATTGGTCCGAACGAAGGATTTATGACAGTGTGGCCAAAGACAGCTCAGGTTGAAAAAGCATTCAACAGTTTTAGACAGTAGGCGAAGGTCAAAAAACCAAGCCACACTTCTCTCTTGAGTTGGGTGTCGTCCATGTACTTGCATTCAAATGCCTCCTCCRTTGTTTATATATTGCTGGCAGCAGTAACCAATACCAAAATGCCATCTGTTTCGCCACGGGCCCGTATTGCCTGTATAACCTCTTCGATAAGCTTCTACAGTCTGTGGAGTGGGAGCTTCAAGAAGCAGCAGATCGGGTCCGAAAGCGACGGAAGACTGTCGCTGGTCAATCACACTCAAATACCAAGAATTTCCCATTTAGGGCCTGGGGCGGGCTCTGCATAAGCGCCGAGAAGCGGCGGATACCTAAATATAAGAGCGTCTCCGATGGCYSGGGGGCTGACCTCCCAACACTTTCACCCGCTCACRCAYACGAGTCTSATGGCTCCGCTCAYGGTTAACTATTGATATCAGTGCCAAGCAACCAATGGCGCTAGAGATTTGCCACATGAGATTAAGGATCGAGTACTGAGCGGCCATCCATCCCGACATCGCCGTTGCCAATGGCAGGTCATCGCACCTTTCTGCTTTCTGACAGGCTGATAAAAATTGTGGCACGCTCTGCCGGGCGATGTGGATTCCATTTTCAACCCGCAAGCTCGCATAAGCCCTATGTAGCGATACAATTTTCAACGGCCCTTGTTCCCGTGCTTACCACCAGTCCGTACATGCTCCGACACCGGATGCGTCTCTGAAAGCAAGATTCCTCTTTGAGAGGTATAAAAAGGGGCGAAACTTTGAGCCTGCTCCTCAGAACAGTTTTGCGCTCTGTCCTACACCCAACAGCCTCCACTTCCTACTTCTTGTATATTTCATTTATGATGTTCAARGGCCTTGCTACTCTTGCTTTGGCATTCATGATCGGTAAATTTACTCTTATTCATCCTTTTTATAGGCTCACTGACGAAATTYCGTTCTAACACAGGCGCACAGGCCCAAGAGGATGTGTGCAACAGGTCCTATATTGTTGGCCCTGGTGATACTTGCGACAGAATTGGGAGGTCCCAACAGGCACCGAGGTCAGTCAACTGGACATTCCCTTGATTGGCGCAAGAATTAACGGTCATGAGTAACTAGTTGACAGATCATATTCGAGAACTCAGATTTTATCAACACCACCTGCACTAACCTTTTCTCTGGCCAGGTATGAAGCATTTAATTTTGAAGAACATATTGTTGGCTCATTTTACTAGCATATCTGTCTCGGRGTAGTCGGGAGAGACTGCCAAAAGGTCACCACCGTCCAACCAGGAGACACATGCGCATTCCTTGCTGATTTCTGGGGAATGACTATCGAAGATTTTATAAAAATTAATCGGAGGGGCGTTGGCGGTGACTGTTCAATCTATGTTGGGCAGGTGAGTCCCAAAACCAACAACRTTTGCGTCTGCACACTGGACGCTCACTCTTCATATAAAGGTTTTGTGCACAGACATCAGTTTCTCTTTTTAAGGGCAACGAGGGAGGGAACTCGGGCCTGCGTATGCACGAATATTTACGAATWTTATTATGGACTACTAAGCTAAGACTGAGAGTTTCGTGAAAAGGTTTCACWAAATGAGTCGCCYAATGCCCCTTATCTTCTTTCGCGATRTATTCTATCCTGTGTAGCTTTWAAAAAAAAATTTGATGGAATTGGATAAACTCTCACTCTACTAATGTAGACGCGTTCGTTTACAGAACTCGCGCGCTCAACTTCATCAATGTACATGAGCATCCGACACCAACCAAGAGCTTCGGCCACACCCAGGAGTATATTGCAAGGCATATCTCCTCATCTTGAAGTGTTCCGCCGCAGTCTTGGGTCGGTCAGACAGCACCCCGAATTTTCGGCTGCACTAAATATTGCTGATGCGAATGATGGAATTTTGACCATGGTTGTGATTGATAGTTCGAAGCTTAGACATGCGAGTCTTCTCCTGATGATTATTATTAGCCTAGGGCCTAGGGACGGAAACYAACAAATCTGCTTGTTGTCATGATGGCAGCCAGGTATTGACAGTTTGTTGATTTGGTACCGGGAGGCTGTATTAGCCAGCTTGCGTGAATGGAGGCCAAGCGAATGCATCGCATGGCATTCTATCATATCACCGAACAATGCCCATACCATTCTTCAAAACCTAAGAATACTACAACACCACGGGATAAGCGATGGTCCAATGAAGCCTGACTCACATGCAAATGTCAGATTATAAGATTGACTGCCACACGTTGAAAGCGTGAGCGATATCACCCCACCGGATGTTTATCCTTCTTCTCCTGTTTGCTGCCCTCAACACATTCTCAAACGCTCTAGTAGCACGGCCCAATACTAGCGCAGAAAATCKTGTGGTGGAATTGATTAGTGGGAACACTCCTGGCTCATGTCCGGATGTGGGTCAGTGCCGAACTTTGGCAGAAATTGTACTAAGCTGTCTCGCAACGGTATTCGCCTGTACATGGGTCTCAATCCATCCAAACCTGCCCGGGCCGGAGGATTCGGGGTGGCTACGATTTCGGCGGCAGACGTTGACGATGGTGTGTGCGGTTATTGCGCCGGAGTTCATGGCTGTATGGGCGATGCGTCAACGGTCGGGGGCACGGATAATTGCCGACAAGTTCAACAGTGCGTTTTACCCAGGCGGTCAGTATCAGAAAATCGAAAGTCTCCAGAGACAAATCCATTAACGGAATGGACAGTCCGGATCGTAAGAAAGCCATGGTACCGTGTCATACCAGACTGGTTTCGGCCTCAGGATCGAAAAGGGACCAAGGTTTGGACACTCAAACACGGTTTTTTTGTTCAGATGGGAGGCTTTATGTTATGTGAAGGCGGTGAGCCTAAACACGTGCTCACATTCGGCGCTTTGATGCAAAAGATCGAAGCCGGAGAGGTGGATGCACCCGCACTCTCAGGGAGGGAACTTAATGACAAAAACAAGGGAGATTTTCTTGCGAAACTATTTGTCATCCTCCAGATGGCATGGTTCACCTTTCAGTGCATCGCGCGATGGGCGACACAACTCCTAGTGACTGAATTGGAAGTGGCCACCCTTGCATTCGCCGCGATGAACGTCCTGATGTACGTTCTTTGGTGGCACAAACCACARAACGTCCTGGTGTTTTACCCTGTTCCGCTCAAGTCGGCTCCTCCACCCCCGCAGTTAGATAACGGCACCCAAGACGATGGTGCTGGAGAGACGGCAACTTTGGTCAGCGTGGTCAGGACGACCTTTCAAGTTGTTCTGGAGACARTCTCRTTCATTTTCTTGGGGCCTTTGATAATGCTGTTCAGTCTGATCAAGGCCTTGTTTAAGATGAATGGGTTTGATAGTGGTGGGGGCTTACGGGATGGATCGATGCGAGTGCCAACGTTTTATGCAGAGCCAGACGGTGGACTAAGCATACATCGATGGGGGTTGATTGGAACCGTGTTTGGTGGAATTCACATGTCGGCCTGGTCAACTCCCCCTATGACCGCGCTTTGGCGGATAGCGGTGTTGGTTATCACCATACTCCCAGTTTCCCTAATCATCCTGGTCTGGCTTCCTGTCGCGGGTGTTGTCGAGCCTGATACTGGAATATTATTTTCTGCCCTTTTGGTTTATCCACTGGGGTTTGTGATTTATATTGTAGCACGTTGTATGATCATAGTACTCGCATTCTTAACGTTGCGCGAGCTGCCWGAGGGAGGGTACAGGGACGTTGACTGGGCTTCGTTTATCCCTCATTTCTGATTTATGAATATTAGTAGCCTAACTAATTCAGAATATTCTCTTGTAAATGTAAATAATATCTAAGGAGTACCGGTACCGGCTGGTCACCCTACATTGTGCAGTACGCCCGACAGCCAATGTCCTGATGCAGGATGCTGCGAATTTACCGCAACCCCTACCGTAAAGGGTTAGTCGCCAGCTACACGTGTCCCGGCCACCCATGAAAACCCCGATATGTTGGGTTCTGAGCAGTGCGACTGCTGCTCAAATTATCGGCCGCTATGTCGAAGGACCTGTCTTCTCGCGCATTTTGAACGCGAACGGGGCACCCACTCTGCTGATTATCGGATCCGGAGCAACACGTGTTCTTGCAGATCCCCAAGGTTTCCGTCGGCCCGATAAGAAAATGACTCGTGTTATGGGTGAGGCAGAGCATCATGGAGTGTGGCAGTTAGCCAGGGAACTTTAAGTACTTTCGGTTSGACGAGCGATTTCTTTCTGCATATACCCTCAACGACAGAGAACCCCTTTCACAACAGGAGCTCCTTAGAGAGGACCCAGCTGTTGACTTTTATGTGCGTGTTCGCGACTGTCCTTGCCTTGTTCGGTAGGCTCAGGTCTTGAGCCTTACCCATAGCAGCCAGGTACACTTGTTACCTCGATCATAACCACGACCACTGGCGTCATGTTCCCTGTTTCCGATTTCAATTTCGTGGTGGCCGGAATCGCCACTTTCGCTGCGACAGTTGGCTATACTTATGCTCGCAAGCTCAACACAACGATGTGGGTATCGTCCGTCTGTCGAATATCYGCCAAGACCGAACTATCATCAGGAATGGTGGAATATCAGATAACGATGAATCGAAAGACCACGCTATGGCTTCTCCCGGTGAGAAAGCGCAGCCACGCCCCTTGGCAAGTAAACCCATGGAARCATCCTCGAGTATCATATCTTGGCCACCACTCAGGCGAGATTCGTTGAAACGTAAAGAGCCTCACGGTGGATTCGAGCAAGATGACACAGTAGGTTAGCCTATTCTCCTTATCACCCTCTACTAATAATGCCGGGCAATACGAATAGCAAGATCTCGGGTACCCATACGTTCGTGCTTTAGTCTCTGCTAATAGTACCTCCGGATAACCCGTTCCTATAGAATTTGGCCAACATCTACCCTCGCAAGCGATGCCGCACGCCATCTGCCGACAGCAACGACAAGGGAAATGTAAATTCTACATCATAAACTAGATTGGATGGTCTCATACCCTTGCCCTCAGAAATCAATTCAAGAACCGAGTACTTTGCTGTTTTCCGAAGATCCACTAGCGCAGGATGATTGGGTTTTTATCGTAAGTATTAACCCTCTGAAGCCCGAATCAGTCCAAGTAACGGTCCCCAGCCACCTGTCAACTCGCCTAATACAATCTTTGAGGAGCCTCCTCGCACGCCATCTCCCGGCGCAGAGACTTTGGGAGCCCCGACCCCCGCTGCGGACATTACGGATAGTCCTCTAATTGTCCCAGCTTTAATTCACACGACCGAGGCTAAGCACGAACTCGACCCGGTACCAAGTGGATCCAAGAGTGATGATTCCCCTGCGACCAATCCCGCAACAGGATGTTCTGAACCAGAGGTCGTTTGCGATACCTTGGAAAAAGCTGAACAGAGTGTGAGTTTCCATTGTGGGTCCCTTACTTACACACTGCCGACGCTGCAATTACAGGATACCGCTACTTCCACTTCTATTCCCGTCCCCTCTCCGCCGAAAATATCACGCGAGAAACCTATAGTATCGCCATTTGTGAGACCCGCTGCTCGATTTGATCATTCCGACAGACTTTGATATTTATCATCCCCGTACAGAAAACTCGAGGATTTGCCGAGTTTGCGGGCTCCAAGCTACCTTTTGGCACATTCACCGCGTCCCAGGGATTCGGATCTGCACCTAACYGTTCTATCTGGTCGGCGAACGAGGCTGGGGTCGCGGCACCAGCTCCACGAAATGAAGACAAAGACACGGGCGAAGGTGGTAGCGAACAGCACGCTATCACCCAAGCCCCACCAGCGGTTAAACCGACCACCACCCGTTAGTATCAACTCTCCCGCTTCCCTCACTAAACCCTCAAACGCGAATCTGATACGATGTCCTCTCCATTCCATATCTCATGGCCGCCCTTAACCCTCATCCCTTCAATTCTGCGATGAAACACTTGCTAGATGCCACGGGTGAAGAGAATGAAGATGTGGAGATGGAGCTGAAGAGCGTGAAGCTGTTCGTAAAGCGCGGGAATAAGCCATTTGCTGAAGGAATGGTCGGCCATGTCAAGTTGTTGTCCGATAGGGCGACACTAAACGAACGATTGCGTAAGTCCATGTTGGGTTTACTCTGATACTGGTTGCTGGGGCTGAGTTGAGCATGACACAGTGTTCAGACGTGAGCCACTATGGAAGGTCTCGATGAATATCCGGGTCAATTCAACCGTTCGGTGCACATACGACGCGAATGAACATGTTCTACGTATCCTTACCCAAGAGCGACCAACAACAGAGAATGGARGACAGGATGACGAGAAATCACCGTTGGAAATTGTCATTTATGCAATGAAGGTGTGTTTCCCCCTGACATTCAGGGCCCCCAAGGCCAGCTCACTGRGTATTTGAAATAGCCTGGACGATCATGTTCGAAACAYGATTTTAAGGAATTCGCGGAGACACTCATAAAGAATCCTCGATTCAAATCTTCATAATGTTTTACGCTACTCTGCAGGGATACACACAGCATTTCACGATAACCGCCGTCTCGTATATATATATATTACATAGCCTGTTGATCACCCCACACCTTTGAAAGGTAYTCGTCAGTTGTTTATAGGACTATATTTTTATAGCTGGTATTTGCGGTCATGCCCCGAGATAATTTGTATCTACAGATGAGCGGCTTAAATTTAGAACAGGTTTATGRCAGGAAAAATTATGGGGGCAACAATAACCAACCTAGGCTATCGACAGCTGACAAGCGTGGCGGATATCCTAGCTTGCCTTCTAGCCTTGAGTATTAAATAGCAAACAYCTAGCTACATACACCCAACAGATGATCAAACAAGCGGTCCACGGCACATGGATCATTACGGAGACCAGTGCATGACGCCGCCAAACAGGGGATCAGTGATGCCAGCACAGAAACGATAGAAAGTACTCGGACTTCATATGRGTCAAGGTAACAGGATATGATACTGGCGCCGACCAGCGATCGGTTGTATTCATGAGCGTTATATTCAACCTATATCACCACCACCAGGGCCTCARTGCGGCCTCGAGGCTTGCTGGGACGAGAACTCTGTTTTGGTAAATGCGACCGTAAGTACCTGTCAGAATCGCATCGCAAGTGCATTTTCGGTTAGTGAGACCTTGAATCATCATACCCATGATTATTCCAGTAGTCTAACATAGTTGAGACACACATCACAGCCTCGTGTTATCCTCGTTGCTTATGAACTCCATTGATCTACGCCTTGCTGGGGCAAAGTACAATATCGTTGTTGGTCTTTGGAATAGATTACGAGCCCTCCGAATTCTCACGCTTTGCTTTGCTGGGGTCCTAGGAGTTGAACTCGCCTTTGGTACATTTGGCTTTATAGTAGCGGTGTGCCTTTCAGTACCCGACCGCCTATTCGTCTGTGTCATGATCTCAAACGCTGTCTTCCTGGTTTTAATTGCACTCGGTTTTTAATATATATATATACGCAGATTGGGTTCTCGCAGTTGGTACTGGTAATCCTCTCGGAAAACATATCGGGGAAGTGAAGTCGATTTATTGGACTTATTTTGCCCTTTCCAAAGGTCCGTGATCTCTTCCTTACCACAGTAGTGTTCGTGTAGGTGTCCATTTCAGTACATTTCATTTGTACATGCGTATGACTCCAGTATTCATTTCATGGCTACGGTTCTAAACTTCTAATTAAAGCCGCCCCTTTTTATTCTCTCATCGAGGCACTAGATTACCGGCGGCGAACGATGTATGATGGAGAGGGGCGTTTGCTGGTTTTTTGCTTCTTCGCTGGATTTCAGCGCCCAACGGCCCAACTCGCCGGGCAATTGAATAGCCTGGGAGGCAATCATGTTTCGAACCACGATCCTGGGGAATTCGCCGAGACTCCTGCGAAGAACCATCGATTTATTATGTTCACAATGTTTCACCAGAGGAGCAGCGCTGCCCCGCAGGAGTCTGCATAGCATTTSGGGGTAGCCTTCAGCCCTTCATGTAAAAATTTTAACTTGTTGATGACCCCACCCTTTAAAGGTATGTTTATAGGATTATATTTTTATAGCYTGTCTTTGCAGTTTGGTGACCTCGTGATATTTTTGCAAGCGGCCTAAGTTTAGAACAAGGCTATGCCAGCAGGAAAAGGTATCGGAAGCAATAATAATCGAACCGATGTATTAACAGTTAGCAAGCGCGACGAGTACGCCGACTTGCCTTACTATGTGAACATTGAATAAAAAGTATCTAGCTACTCCCAACAAATGATGAAACGAATGGCCCATAAATAGTAGAACATGGATCATTGCGAAGACTAGTGCACGACAACRTCAAGCRGAAGATCAGAAGAAAAGCGTGATTGCAGCCCCGGACAGAACAAGGGAGGCAATGGAATAAAACGGGGTATATGAAGCGAACATCCCAACGGCATCATTGGCWGCATTATCCTGTGTATTTGGCGYAGYAGAAGTAGTAGGAGTKGATGCAACAGTCGTCACAACTCGTCCTGGGCTAGTTGGAGGGAGGGCTGAAGTGGTTGAGATAATCACGGAGGACAATGTCGATGAAGGAAGAGAAGAGACGGTTGTCGTATTAGGCAAAGCAGAGCTAGACCCGCCCGCGCTGGGCGGTGGGGGCAAAGCCTTGGAYTGRTCAACAAGCTGGCCAACCCCCCACGGGATGTCTTCACCACTGTTAGGCTGAGTGGGGTTGGCGGGCGGCGTAGTCGGACYTGATGTTGAGGCAATTGTGAAACGCGTCGTCCAGGTCTTGTTAGGGGCTGAAAGTGACGAGAACTGGTAGAAGTAAATTGCAGAGTGGACGGTGACCTAAGGAGGTAAACGTGAGCTTTAGAAWCGATATGGATGACCCAAAAGTCTTACTTGGGGGCAAGTGAAGTCGAGACGTCCGTTAATGGTTCCGTCCTGGTTTGAAGCGACGGCTGGTACAGTTAATGACGGGTGTAAGCTTCACTAGCACCGAACTCACTGGTAAGATGAATCATGTTCAAGTTGTCACCCGTCATGAGCTCAATGTTCATGTTTGTCCAGCCAGATGGCTTAACGGGGTCAGCATCCCAAACAATGGAGCACGTTTGGCCTTCGTTGTAGACTTTGCCTGGGGATGGTTCACTAGGGACGACGTCCGCGCGAACGACGAGAAGAGAGACGAAGGCTGTGACGAGGGCGAAAAGAGAAAACATGATGGGGTGGATTTTGTTGAGAGAGTCGACACAAAAAAAAGAGTGACTGGGTGGGCTGAAAAGAGAGTGACGGGTGCTGGTGTGAGCAGGGTGTTGGGGGTAACCTGTGTTACCGTTGATGATAGAAAAAGGTTGACATCTTTTGCGCCCAACGACAGGGACAGGCTAGGCGATGTGACACCGTCACTTTGACCAGTTTGAGACGCGATCAGATTTCACTGATGTCGGTGCATCTGGAAATCCATCGCCGCTCTTGGTCTTCCGCGACCTCACGTCCCGGCTTCCCCCCGGAGGATAAACGCTGCGTCGGTTAAAATCATCACGACCCTTTCCCTAGGGTATGTTTACTTCTCGAGGCTGCAGGCAGACACGCTGYAATGTGCGCCCACTCCTCAGCTCCATCCGATCGTGCAACGCCCATACGTTCAGTTATAAAAAGAATTCACTAACTGGCTAGACTGACTCCCTTGCAATTCAATCCGGCGTCTCAGACGGGCCCGTCCTCCATCCGCATCTAAGCATGGGGCTATTTAATCATCGCACCATCGCCCACCCAGTTATAGTCAGAAACAGGAGCACCGAAGATATGTGGGCGTGCAATATGGTGCTCCATGCGGAAAGGGCTCAAAAACCAATTCAATGACGCYCATAAACTCCAGAATTGTTAAGGGCCAGGGTCGATCAGGCACCCCACGAGTCAATAACGGTCACAGGCAATATATACTCTCGCTRCGCCCCAGAGTGGCGAGGCAACCTGCCCCCAACCTACTTGCCACTATAGCCCACATCCCTTTTTGCACACATGTCCCTCCCCTCTGGGGCGGTTCAGAGTGTTAGTCTGGCTCTCGAAGCCCTGGTATACGGTGAGTATCTGAGGGAAGCCTCGCCGCCCCATTGTTGAAAAGCTTTCAGGTCTCTATGTTTCAGCTTTCTTCCGGTGTATGATGGTCCTGACGGATGCGAGAGGACGAAGAGTGCCTTAYCTCATTCTAACGGGTGTCTTATTATCATCTTTCGCTGTCGCAACAGCAGTACGTATTCTCACCTCAGTAAAGTTGCTGTGTAATTGACCAGCCAAACATTTTAGCATTTTGTCGCCGGATTTTGTTTGAATATACAAAACATAATTCACAATACCACCCCCATATATACGGTCGTCAACCGACTGAGAGATTGCCTCTATATAACAGCCACATTAATCGCCAATGCTTTCTTGGTCCGTTCGGTTTTTGCATGTCATAGGAAAGGCTCACACCCCCTTAGATCTACCGTTGCTTCACAATCTGGAACAAGAAGCGTCGTGTCATTTTGATTCCCTCAATTATTTGCGTGGCTGATGTCGGCAAGTCCTGCATTCAATCGACTGGCATTCGTTTCTTAACAAGGCGTTTAGCCCTGGGCATATGGTACGCTTTCATGCGTGGTCGGGAGGAACTTTCATCAGGACATGTCCTCATGCTCTCGAGACTCTTTTGCTCTTTAACCCTTGCTCTGAACCTGGTCTCATCTTGTATGGTTTTCTCCGCTGTTCCGAAACAACTTGATTTACCATTGGGACGCAGGTATGATCATATATCGAATTTGGAGCATACAATACGAGCTCTCCAGATTTCTGGAGCAGGAAAAACGTGCTTTACGACGTGCAATCACTCTCATCATCGAATCAGGTTGGGCCAAACAGCTTCTGACWTTTTTTTTTCGTGGCTTAAWATATTCGCTAGGGGCCTTATATTCTGTGATGCTCCTTGCTTTCCTCATATCGAGTTATGTCTCCTCAGCCGCCATGCGCATTATTCGTGGTTGTGTGAGTGTTCAACAAAAGTCRTAATCGCAAGCACKTTATCTAATGATGGTTTTTTCCCCAGATTGTTCCTTTACTTGTAAGTTAGTGTATAKCATCACTAGAATCATGATCTAAATGCTGTYGTGCGCTTTGATAGGGGCTAGTTGTGAGTGGTTTAGCCTTGTACACATTCGAGGTATTTGGTTGACCACCAGTTTCAGGTTTCCGCCATCATCCATCGGATCGGAAAGGGCACCAGCCACGGAGACGCCATTTCCTCTATACCTGTCGAATTCAGAGGCAGTGGCTGCACAACGAAAGGCTCATATCTACTCAGTCCAGGAAAATCCGCCCCCCTTGCAACAGATGTCGAGCATCGCATCTCCGAAATTCCTTTGGGGATTCGAAGAGGCGATCAACTGGGAGAATACCCAGAGAGAAGGATTGACCTGAACAATTGAATGACAGTTTGACCGCGTATTTATTCTGGGGCTCATTGGAATACTTATCTGGATACTTGTTGTACTACATACCATGCATTGTACGGGAATTTACGGTGGATTAAACGACCACAGATCCGCGATCTCTTGGTGACGGGGTTTTCCGGCAAGTGCCGACAGGAGGCATGACGGCGAACCTCGTGAATAAAAGGCTAATCTTATCACTCAGTRGCTTCGTTCATTTACGAGATCCTGCGTCATGAGTCACAGTGCCAGTTCTAATGGCGGCCAGGGTGCGGCTCGATGTGTTCCCCTGAAACAAACGCATTCAAATGACCTTAGGACTTGACCCAAGGCTTGATTTCTTTGCCGGCACAGTTGCGGTATGCCTGGATCACTGTATGCACGACACGTTGCTTCACGCTCAGCCCTTCGGGGACAGGGAATGGCGAGCCTCGTAGTTGGATTTCCTCTCGACACGGGTAATCACATATGCCCCCGTATAATAAATAAATGACTCTACTTGATCCCAATAGTCAAAGTTCGCTTTCAGAATCCAGAAATAGCCGGAAGGTATCACTCAACGCTCGGCGCGATCATGACTATTATTCGCGAAGAGAAATTCATTGGACTCTTCAAAGGCATAACCTCTCCTTTGGTACTCGTTATTTACTGGAGCTTCRGTTTATCTGACGTGTTTCTCTTCRAGGCATCGGTGGCGCTCATGAAYGGACTCGTCTTCGCATCATATCGCTCTATCATGAAGCTCGGATTAGAAACTCCCCAATCGGTACCCACCCTAACTCAAATAGCAATGGCGGGTGCTGGGAGTGGAATTGTATCTTCGTAAGTGTCCGATATCTTAAATGACCTTTGGGCATTTGCCTCATAACCCCGATCAGAATTATCACGACGCCCATAGAACTCTTAAAAATCCGTCAGCAGTCGCTTCTGACACCAACGACGGCGCGATCAGTTGCTCGACACGTATATGGTCAGTACGGAATACGAGGCCTATATCGAGGGATTACGGTAACTGCACTGCGTGACTGTGGGTATGGTGCCTATTTCCTCGCGGTAATTAGCCAAGTGGTTGTGATCTTAATCACTTTTTTAAACCCTCCTTTCTCTCAGTACGAGGCAACGTACAGGCTCTTCACGGAGCCTTCRCCATCTCAAACATCCACAAATTATTCTTCACTCCTTCCAGAGGTCGASGGTGATGTAGCAAAGCACTCATGGCCCGTSCTTCTCCTGGCGGGAGGGATTGCGGGGATAGGTTTGATTCTCGCCGGTTTCGCTCRGGATCGCCAACTTACCTGCTGTTCACGATTCGTAGTCGGCTGGACGGTCACTTTTCCACTCGATGTGGTCAAGACCAGAATTCAAGGCAGTACCCCACAGCCCAGGGCGTTGYATTCGACTCCCAAATTACTAGGTTCTCTCCGCAGTCCATCTCGTGCCATAGACTCGAACAACCCCTTCCGGAACATCATCTCCACCATTACACATTCGTACAGGACGGAGGGCATGAGGGTATTTTTCCGCGGCCTGACACCGACGCTCATTCGGTACGTTTCGCCRCACCTTTAAATACATGAGACAACCCATTTGTGCCTTTTTTTGTTCTGGAGACCCCCCTTCATTTCATGCCTAACTGTGGCGATTGTGCTGACCGAGAAATGCTACTTGGCTCAAACAGTGCTATTCCGGTTAACATGATCACATTTGCGACGTTCGAGACCGTTGTCCACGCGTCCTCATGACAAGATTGATAGCGAATCAGATGGCTCCATCCTGCCTACCAATCATCTCCACGAACGAGCCCTAGCGACTCCTCAGGTACCCCTAACCGTATGGGATCCTGCTGTGATAGACAAATGTATATGTACCTATCGAAGAAGGCTCCCTCATGCCTCATCGCTCCCGCGAAGTGTGCACTCCAACGGCCTCACTTTCGACCGAGGGCCCAGGCCTCCTACTCCACGGGGGTGATTCCACCATCACCTCTATATCCAACACGAGCCGCTCGGACGATCCGGTGCCTCCGTTCCTTCCACGGGTGAACTGGTGCACCCCGAAACAAGCCAGCCTACGACCTGAGAAAAGGGACAGCTGGATTGTCGAGAGAAGCATATGACATGGTCATCCAATCTTCTGTCGAGTGTCTAGGTCCTCTCGATATAGCGACGAACATCGACCAGCTGGACACGGCACGACGGCTTTCYTGTTCTTCACTTGCCTCGTTGCAGAATGGTGATGGGTTGAGAATTTTTGCGGATCTCCTGGGATTGGAAAGCRATATTTCCATGCTCAAGAATAGACTCGTATCATCTGGTTCAAAATATTCATGGGCAGTGTCACCCCCCAATAGCCGCACTCTGGAAGGGACCGTCAATTTTTTGATACATACATTCTGGGCAATACACCATCCCAACTCAGGACAATTACTCCTTAGCACCCCTTTAATCCTTGCTCCCTACTCCGATATGCTTATCTATTGGACATAGGGGTTGCCATTTTTTTTTTCAACGGCAGATAGSACTCGCCGCGCAGCTAGAAGCGTGTGTCTTGGCTAGCTCCCGATCTCAAATCTCTTGTGGCTGAGGGAAAGGTGTCTACCGGTACGGTCTTTCCTCCGTTGAAAAGTTGAGCAACTTTCATACTCATCGACCATGTTAGGAAGTGGCGTCTAAGCGATGTTGAGCTAGAAGAGTGTGTCCCTGGGGAACCTTTCTCCCCTCCCTAGTCGAAGGCTCAGGCTTGCCTCATGGACGATCCGGAACGGCGCTTGAACGTCGAACATTGGCTGCCCTCCCAAGTCCTTCATCGACCAATGGCATTCAGGCGCCCGGTTCTCCGTCGACCCTTGAGTCCCGTCCAATCACGAGATGGGACCTACCTGCGCCCGTTTTCCGGAACTTCATTCCAACAGGATTTCCTCTGATTATCCGACCAAGGCTTCAGGTGGCTTCGACAGCAATATTTGAGGCCTATTGGATGCTAGGCTTCGGTTCTGGGTGGAGTTGGGGAGCTTTTGGAGGCTTGATTGGTGAGATTACTCATTCACGCCACTTGCTTGCAGACCCACAGCGCCAGACTGGGGATCACTGGATTTATCTATCGAACCAATCACCCCTGCTTCCGCAACCACCGGACTTGTTACAATTACCACCGTCTGCATTTTGGAGAACTCGCGTCAGGGTCCCTCACTGACAATGAAGCCGGGGACCAGAGGGACGATTTTCATAACAACAATTGGGACCTCTCAAACCTGGCGGATTTCCCAGTCAATCTAATGGCTCGCGTCATTTTTCGTGCTTCGGGCGTGGCGTCACTGGTGTGTGTGCATCGGTATGGTAAGGTCATTGCATCTCGTAAGTGTAATTGTTTTGGGACGCAATCATTGGCTAATGGAGAACAAGAGGTAAGCTTGGATGCCGGCTGCGTAATAGACACTATGGTCTAGACCCAGCTAGAACAGGCCTTTGGACCCTTCCTGGATGATCTATTCTAATACCGTCCTTTTGTGGGGGCCGGATCTGTGCGCCAACCATGCCCCACCACAAACGAGGGTGTCGTGCGTCCCATTATAAAGTCTTGAATGTCTGAAGAGGACTTTACAAACTCAGCTTCCTGGTGGCTACACTACAATCGATGTTGGTGCTACAGTCTATAAGAACGACAATGTCCCGAATGGCAAGATGGTAAAGTACGATGAATAGTTGGACGTGGGAAGGTCAGATGTTTAAGGTCATGTAGGTCCGTATACTGCTGGTTCTTTTGTGGTCGTAAAGGAATGCGATCTCTCAGAGTCGTCTGTCATAGCTRGCGTYATTCGGGCGGCAACTGGYGAGGAGACCGTGAGAGGGGAGGGTATAAGGGATGCAAGCTGGCGAATAGAAATGTGAGGAGAGAGCATGATGCGGAATGAGAATGGCAGGTCCACTGATCAGCGCATGAGCGTTGACCAGGGCTCTCAACGATCTTCGTCCATGCCGTCATCRTGAACGACACCGAACAAATCCGACCCCGTCTCTACCTCAGCTCGTCGGTAGTACTCCTCCTGTTGTGGCCTACTCTCTGTCAGGTTGGCGAGGGAGCAAAGCGCTTCGGCAAGTAGGTGGGACAGCTGTCTTTTCTCAGCTACAGCTTCTTGCTGACGCAGTTTTCGGGCATCCAATCTGGAAATGCGGCTTGCCTCAAGGCGTGACGAGCGCCGAGTTTCTTCGGTTCTCATATCCTGACGCTGTTTCCCTCGCGCTCGAGCGCTCATGGACGCTGTGGGCTCTTGCTCATCATCAGCATCATCGTCGTCATTGTCATCAACGATCATGCTGTCGTTGTCATMGTCGTCGCCATTGTCTTTCACCTCTACCTCTTCCTCATCGAATATTTCTGGTTCCCTACCAATGAACACCGCAGCGCGCTCGAAGAATTCAACTGCGCGTGCAAGTGCATCCCTAGCTTCTTCAGCTTCTTCACTCTGTATCAATGCTCCGAGGGCTGCATCAGACTCGCTGTCCTGGTCCATTCTCTCTTCAATTGCCTCCGCGATGGTACTACCTATGGCGAGCCATGCTTGGCCCCGGGCCTTCGCGACCATGCCTTCGCTTATCGGAGGTCGGGAATCGCTAGTATCCCGGGACAAGGAACTAGACACCAAGGAGTGTTCTTGGAATCTGTAAGGTAAGGACAAGTGAATTTGACTGAACACAGAGTCTGCGTAAGTAGCCCATTCTTTTCGCTCTTCTGGGTCCTCAAGTTTTTCTGCAAGCAAGAGAACTTCGTCAGCAATCTCGTACAATGCCTTTGTACGAGTAAACTGGGGCAGAGCTGGTTGCCTAGAGGCAGGGGGGTATGCCGATGCTGCGGAACTGCTATTGTGTGGCATATGGAAGATGCCCCGGGAGAAATGATCCATGGCAAGTTGAAGTATCTCGTGGGGCGTGGCATCGTTTAATGACATTCGCCGGGTAATTGGTGGTCTTCGAGCAGTGATAACGCCGAACGGACTCTCGCGAGGCCACTGGGGTTCATCATCCCAGATTGTGCCAGTCTTCAGATAGTCGGCGTTTGTAGGGATTGGGGATGAAAAAACCTGGGTTTCTGGCAGAGGTGGGGGCTTTCCCCTGTTGCGATCAACCATTTCTGTGGCGAGGGACACGAGGGTACGGCCCCACATGACAGCCATGCGCCAGTCCTCGTGTATGGGAGAATCATATTCGTCAGTCTGTGCTTGGAACGCAAATGTCAAAGAAGGGGTATAACGATCGATTCGACTAGGGAGATTTTCTCCACTTTCGAAGACATCCAATGCGGCGATCCAATAGGGCACCGGATTAGCAGGTTCTCCAGGCAAAGCGAGCTCTGGATTGGCTGCTATTGAATTTGCGAAGTAGAAAAGCGTTGTGCCGAGCAGCGAGTGGAAGGCAGTTGGYAGGTCTACTGGTGGATTTGGGGTGCCTTGTCTGTGRAGAGAAAGCAACGTAAGGTGGTCGCTGAGAAACGAGGCCATCAATCTCCGGCAAAAAAATCTCACGTTTTGGGGGTAGGCGGCTCTAGGTCACTTAGGGTGCCAGCAAGGCCAGAGTGGACATCAGGATCRTCAGAAGGTACAAAGAGGACAGAGGGGTCGTGGTATGTTAGGAGGCATCGGTGACACTCGTGAATGACACCACGGAGGAGGGGAAGGGTTTCGGCCGGRTTGTTAACTATGCAACATCAACATCAGCAAGATCGCACAACATCGCGATGAGCTTGTGCTCTAAACCTACACTCGTATTGTTCGCAAGCCTTGGTGAAGAGTTGTTTGAGATCAAGCCAGTCTTCGTATATGAAGGTGGTAGTAGACGGGGATGGGTCACCTGGGCCAGCAGTAGTGGAAATGTCCATCAGTTTTGTGCGGGTTATCCAATTTGCACTATCGTCGTCAGAAGAATCGTCTGCTGGTTGAGAGAGAGGAAATGCGGAGAAATAGTCTTGAGGATGGTGTTGTTGGTGTTTGGTCACGAGTGTTCGGACATGCGGTGTATCGTCGAGGTCTGTACTAAGAGGAGTATCTGAGCCTGAATGTTTCCTGGGGCGTTTATTAGACAGAACTGAGGACGAACAAGAAGCCTGGTCGTCATCTGAGTCAAACTCGGACATCATGCGTGGGTGAACGACGTCTGCGGGAGTTGGAGGAGGCGGGGCGGCGGTACCAGGGGTGGGGCGGGGAACGGAACCACGGGCCTTCCAGAGCCCGCGGGGCCGTGCGCGCTTGGAGTTGGATGGTAGAGGGTTGGCGGGAGCGCGGCGGGGGTTTTGTTGTGAGCCAGATGAGTGAGACATCGCAAGGGAGGTGCGGGGTGGCAGGGAGTTGGGAGGGAACGAAATAGAAACCGGGAATGGCATCCTGTTCCACTGGTCTACACCACCGTGCAGAAAACAGAGGATAACAATGCGACCAGCCCCGGTGTGCCAGTGTGCGTCCACGAAGTCTCTTGGGCTTGAGTGCTAACCAGAACTGTCCCAATCTTCCTCCCCCATCTACCTGGATATATATCCGAGCCAATACACTARTGGTCCAGCCCAACGTTGGTCTAGAAACTCTCTTTTTCCATGACGCGCACACCCCGACCCTCCTCTGCCGCCGGACTGCACACCAGTTCAGCTCGAGAGGTACATCAGACAGCCACGGTCTAGACCAGATCCAAGATAAACTACCATATATATCCCCTGGTTACCACTACACGCGACGCCGACGGCCCCCCTTTCCCCATTTCTCGATCAGAAAACCAGTCATAAATTCGTAGATCTCCCGCTGTGCTCCCCTCCGGCGAATGCCATGATCACTGCAAATTACCTGTCAGAGGCTGCTCCGAGAGTCGAGACCCAGGGCCGTGGGGCTGAAATGGTCCATCCGCCCAGCCAATCGACCGGCGTCTTCCGCTTTAAGCGAATAAGACCCCCCAGCCCACCACCTTCCCAGGGTCGACTAGATTTCGGGTACTCGCCTATCTGTGAACATCCTGAACCTGAATCGCCGCACATGTTCTTTCGTGAACATATCCAACAAATGAGCGCTATTTGCGAAATGGACATTGTCGTCTCCGCTTCCATGAGCGAGGAGGAAGTCGACGTTGTGGAACCCAGTCACGTTCGATATAGATGCATTCACATATCCATCAGGGTTGAGGGAGGGTAAATTCATGTACCGCTCTGTGTAGATTGAATCTGCGGGGCATGAGGTGAGTCCGATAAACAGCTCTAAAATCCGGAACAATTACCATAGAGTCTCCAGCTGGTAACTGGCTGTAAATAGATCAGCATAATGGCCCATATAGTAACAATGCAATCAGCAGGCAATGTAATCATCCCCGGAACAGGGAAACAGAGGAAGAACAGCCAATGGACGGTGCTAAACCCCCCTGATCATGTCCAGGGGTGGTGATTTCCGTGAAATTAACCCCAATCAAGGGGGTCAATAGTTTGTGTGGTCAAAGACACTGGCCAATCAGACCGGCACATCGAGCGGTCTAGGCTATATGTCTGGGCACTGAGTACGAGCCAAAACGAGCCGATCTCGAGTCATGATACGCTGGTGCTCAGAGAGTAACTGCTCATTGGTCCAATAGGGCGCCGAAGACCGACGAAATACTCGGCTGTCCACTGACGTCCGAGGAAACCGCAAATTCGCCATCAGCTCATCCCAGGGCCAATTATACGGTATTGATGGCGCGAGCGGTTAGGGCGAGTGGATTGTATGGCAGACCTCCTGCTTTTCGGCATCCATTGTCTCGAAATCAGTGGTCCAGAGTTAGGGTATGACGGCAAGAGCCTCATATACCGTGTGTGAGAAACAACGTCGGCTATAGCATTCTTGCTCAAGCCAACAGATAAAGAAAGAGAGCTCACCGCAACTGCCATCGCCAACGAATGAATACCGGCATTAGCCTCAACAACCTTGGAGCTCATGAACCCTCCGTATGACTTATGTGCATTCAGAACGAGTTAGCATTTAATACAACAACAGGCGAGGTACATACCCAGCCCCAGATACCAATTCGTTTCGGGTCAACGTATTTCTTTGCGGCCCAAGCCCTGAAACCGTGTCAGCATATCCAGTGAATAAGGTGACATAATTAGCTAAACAAAAAAAGACGTGAATCAAGACTCCAAAAGACGCAGGTTCAAATTGGAGATTGAGAAAATCACTGCGGCGTGGGAGGCTGGAGCAAGTTGATGAACATCATAACCCCTGGGTCGAGACCCAGAAAGACCTGTTTCTATCTCAGATATTGAAACGCAGCCCTTCAGAAGTGAGAGAGGCTGGACCAGAACGCCACCGTCAATCACAGAAAGATGCTTTATAGATCTAGAGCTGAGCCAGCAATTTCACGGAATTCAGGGGGGGGTTCTTTGCCACGTGAAGAGTGGGCGTGGGGAGAACTCCGACAGCTGCACAAAAGGCCCGCTAGGAGATACCACGTACCTGGCTGCAGCAATCTGGTCAACTGTTTCCCAGTAACCAAGATTTCCTTTCACCGGATTTCTCAACTTGCGGCCCCTGAAGCCAGTTCCGCGACCATCAACCACGACAACGATATATTCAAGCCCACAAGCGAGGTAGTCATGCCAGTCGCGGTTGAATTTGAGTTCAATGAGCTGGGATTGGGGACCACCGTAACTGTGGGACGAGAGGTCAGAACGCTTTGTTACGTGAGCTGATGGATAGGTGAGCGTGTTTAAAGCAGTAGGAAGGAAAGCCAGCCACCAAGCCTTGCACAGAGCTGCGCCGTGGAAGACTGTGGTAGGCTGATGGGGTAGCTAGAAGCACTGCATGTCGAGTTTGATGGAGGAAATAAACCTCTAAACTAATGATAGATTGCCTAGGCTCGTCTAGACCGCGAATGAAAAATCCCAAGCATACGGCTCAAAGCCATAGAACAACATGAACTGTCAGTCATGGAGACAAGCGCGTCGATGAGCCGGCTCAGGGTGTAGGCCTGTGTGTGGCCAGAGATGACCGATGGCGCTGCGGAGGGCCCTTGCGAGGCAAGATGGCACCGATGAGGCACATGCAGGGGATGGTTGTGGCACAATAATGCACACACCAACAATAAACGAACTTCTGGGGTAAAAGAGACTCACACTCGGAAGAGCACGGGGTATTTAGTCCTCCCAGAATCATCCATTCTGGGTGGACGAATCTCCTTAACGTTCAGCTCTATAGAGTATTCAGTGCTGTCCACTCTGCAAAAATCGGTCGCACTTACCATATCCATCACTCACAATCACAGAATAAGTGATCGTCGGCGCTTCATATTCTCTTGTAGCATTTTGTAAGTAATCGTTGGTGTTAAGTACGTAGTTGAAGGCTGTGAACAATGTCTAGTGATTCTTGAATGTACTGAGTTGGTAGGATCTCACTAGAATTATTGGTTTGGATCACTTTCTGCCACGGCACACCCGGCCCATCGTAGCTCAGCACATAAAATCCTGCTTGCGGAGAGAAGTCAGCACCATGCCATTCCTGCTTGCTCGTATCGGTTAATGGTGTTGGCTCCTTTATGCCCGATGTGCCAAGTGTCGGGATTGGAACTGAATAAATGTGCCGCTCGATTGATGAAGGATTTGCCGCCTCAAAATATCTACGCGCAAATCGATCAGCACCTTATGGCCATTCGATGCACACATACTTACACAAGACCTTTCTTGTCAACACCTTTTATGCCCCCTGTCACTTCCCACTTGCCAGAGGTGATGAAACGTGGTGTGTCTGAATTAGCTGAACCAARTAATGCAATATGATTATAACCCTCGGTGGTGGGGACAATGTCAAGATACGCATTTGAACCTGTCGCGGCGAGCTCTGCTGGAAGAGGGTATATGCTCTGTGCCTAGACGTAAAACTTGAGTAAGCCTGCTTCGGGAAGTTGATATATGAAGCGCCAACGACTCACATTATCTATCCAACCATCATCACCCTCCTCCCCATTCTTTCCTAACTTTCGGACTAAACGCCCATACGTCCTGGAATGAGCGTCGGTAGCATCCAGATCGAAAAAGATAACATGTCCATCGTCCGCATTTCGATTGACTTCTTTCACAAGTAGGCTCGCTTTCCCGGTCCATGAGACTTCGAGAATAATACTATCATCCGCCGGTTTTCGAAGTTCCCAGTCCAAAGTAAGGGTTGCATGTTCCAGCGGTAGGTCCGAAGTTGGTGATGCTGTCTTGGCATCGTCAAAATAACGTCCAAGGTCGAAAACATGTAGAGAAACAAGAGGATTATTATAGCCTGGTTTAGGGTACTTCATGACGACCTCCTCAGTATACGGAACAACTGTATCTGAATCATCGGTTGGGTTGTAAATTGGGAAGGAGAATTCGGGTACAGCTGTCTCATCGAATGCGAGGAAGGCGATTTTGTTAGAGTCAGGCGACCACCAAAGGGCATAGTCGTTGGAGAAAATCTCTTCCTCATAGACCCAGTCAGGAACACCATGAAAAAGGGATGCATTTCCCGAAGTTGTAACTCGAATCGGTTTTGTGTTGCCACTAAATAGCGTCACATGTTGGGCTAAGAAGAGAATGAAGGGGTAACGTACGATACGTCGGGTAGCACATAGAGATCATTCTCTGTGACAAAAGCAATGGCGCTCCCAGTAGGCGACCAGGTAGCGTAGGCTGTGTTTGAGGGGCTGGTAGGAGGAATGACAGGGCGAGTAACCTTTCCCTGGATATCATGAACATAGTAGTTGCCAAAACTTGACCAACGCCATTGCTAAACCAGGTTTGGTCAGAATGCACACAGCAGGGATAGCAGGAATTCTAAACCTTTCTATAGTCTGTCTTGATCAAAATATGCGTCATATCGGGTGAGAGTTGCCATTGGTTTAACCCAAGCGGCCGTCCATGTTCCTGAAGCAAAGATTAGTGCAAAGTCAATGCCCCACAACAGTACCTACATCTTTCATGTCAGTAATTGCAACTAGTTGCTGAGTTGTATTTGTCTTCAGATCAACTAGCTTGATGTAGCCGTCCTCCTGGATGGAGAATACACCATCACCGGCTGAAGAAATAAAAACATGGTTAATATTTCTAACGGAGAAACATGCCAAACCTACCTTCCGGAACCCATCGAAGGCTGGCTCTCCCGGCAGCAAAAGTGCCATTGAAAATATGCTCCATGGTGATCTTCCTGACCCCGGGTGCGCGGTACGTTGTACCGCCGGCGTATGAATAGGCAGCAATCACTCCAATAAGTCCTGCGAACGAAACAAGTCCCGCCAGGAGATACAACATGAGTTTCAATGTCGCAGCTCGCTAGAGCACAATTATTACACGTGCTTGTCCCTCCACATGTGCAGCAGGACGAACCTCTTTGGTTGGAGACGCGCTTCCTGGCTTTCTGGATCCAGCATCGCCGCGCTCAGCAAGTTCCGAAGTCGAAAGGTCACCGGCACCCTTCTCAAGCAGGGACTCGTCCTCGTCAGAAGGGGTGTCATAGTTATCATGGTAGTAATTCAGGGCTGTTGCGCTGTGCATCTGGGTTGTCTTGACCGGGAAATCGTCTTCATCTTGAGAGACACGCTGATATGAGTCGGGTGGCATCCCGCAGCGATGTGCCACGTCGTAGGGTAAAGGAAAGTATAGTAGGCTGCGATACATTCCCCGCAACTGGCTAATGACTAACCCTAACAGGAAAGCTCCCACGCTCCGCTTTGTCGCTTCTGCTCATGTTGACAACATTGCACCGGCGTTCATGACCACAGATACATGGCACCTCGCAAGACAAACACGACGAATAGTAATTGGGATCCAGTTCTCCTGGTCTCTCAAGTAAGTCCCTTCGCCAGTCGGCAACTCCATGTGTTGATAGTCCCATAAGATCGTTTCTGTGCAGAGTCTCCACTACTTGACACTATCCTTCTTCGTTGTTCCCTTGTTGAGCATTTTCGCCGAGCAATCATCCCTAGTGTATGAGGGCGGTGCTGCAAACGTTGGTGAGAGCCCTACGCGCCAGAAATTCAGACTGTAGTTGACGCCAGGTTGCTTAGGCATGGTCATGGACTGGCGAGAAATGGCCGGAAAACCAACCATCCGTGGTGTCAATGGCAGCTCCTATGGGTACGCATGGAACAAAGGCAAAGCGGTTGGACTTGGCTGGAAAGGTGACCACTGGAATGGCCGAACGGATCCAAAGAGAGCTTGGATTATCGCAATGTGCTGGCTTATCGCGTGCGGAGCCGAGTACGTCTTCAAACTATTCTACCTCTCAAGGAAATGGCAGCTGAAGTGGCTTGCAGCATTTACTACTTGTATATCCTGATCCGGCGCCCTCGCTTGATCCTTGACTTTGCTCTGACACTCGTCTTTAACCATATCGTCCTAACCATCTACTACTCAGCATCAATACCAACCTCTCTCTTCTTTTGGCTAATCATGCTCGGAGGGGCTACACTTACCGTCATCGCTGCTGAGCAACTTTGCGTAAAACGCGAAATGACAGAAGGATTGAACGTCGCGCCCACGCAAGCCGATAACGGGGCCGAGGAAATGGAGCTAGGAGCACTTCTACAACGAAGAGATTAGCTCTTTCCCATGATGACGGTGGGCGCACGGGAAACGAGAGTAAGTRCTCGCACTCTTCTTCCGCTGGCCGAAAACCAATCCCMTTGTGTAGCACGACATTTTACGACTTGCATCTTCCATCGCTGAGGACTGAAAGTTGAGGCGACTGGACAACGAAGAAAATCTGCTGTATCGCTCTACAGTCCACCCCGCATCACCTGGTCTGCATGGTGCCGTAGCAATATATCCAGGATACCCGAACAATCAGTGGCTGAAAAGGAGGCACAGTGCCATGAATATCGTGGTGCTTTTATTGGCTAGTCATGCTATCGGACTTTTTTACGGCAGCCGTATTCCATATTCCGCCGACATATTTTGGTACTCTAGGATAAGGTTACGTAGGATAACCAACGATTAGACAACATCTCCTGCATTTATCATTCCAAGAATCCACCATTCAGACCCCCGACAATCCAGCTGACACTGACACAAGTGCCCTGTAACAGCCGCTTTCTCATTTCCTTTAAATTTGATTTTAACAGCCTTAATTAATAGCCGAGGCGGGCGGATCTATGTCACGTCCCCTAAATGATCAAGTAGATGAAATTCTCTTCGCGAATCTCGCGCCTAAGCGCTTCACCCTTCATCCCCTTCCATCTGATCCTCCAGAATCGTGATTGAACAGCGTGATATCACTGCTTTGTTCGCCCTTATAAATACAGCTGAAGACCTCACTAGTATCAAGAGGTATTCCATTCCACCTGCTGCTCCGCCCCTGCGGGGGCGAGCAGGATGGATGTGAGTCGGCCATTAGTGCCGGAAGCCCTATGCGCCTCTGACAGAATTTCGGATACAGTGTGCGGGCTGACAGCAGCGATTGTATTGCAGTCATTTTGGGGAGACGTCATGTTCTTTAAAGAAGTTGATCACTTTCTCAAAAAAATGCACTATCAACCTCTGTCTGCGGCATCGGGATTCTACTCGAATCGGGGATTTCTGTATGATAAAATCCCGAGTACCAGCGCTTAACAAAATTTATCTTGTCAGTCTAATGTTCATAAATGTTGGACTATTAGCTTGATCCTTGGGCGCATTTTCCATCGGAAGGTCATAGTCACTGCACTTCACTCTTACATCCACACCCAGTACTGGTTGGTACCCATCCCATGATACCCGGGGCTCCTAGGGACGAAGCGGTAATTCTTATCATCAGGAAAACTTGAGGGAGCTAGACAGTAGAACGATCAGAAGCCTCAAAGCTGTGGAACATCTTGAGTCTGTATTATTCCAAGGTGGAAATATCTTCACTTGAGGAATCAGTTTTACTGAAAGAAAAGAAATCACACGCCGTAGTTGTGACTCACATGTCTAGAATTTTTAGGGGAACCACCATCCATCTTGACTCAGACGGGCGCTGTCGGATCGCAGCCTGTGAGAGAGGTTGTRGTGCGTTGCGGTGATGGCCTCTAAAGCCCGTGGTCGCTTGGGTTTCAAAGAACAGGTAGAGGTCGAGAACGAATGGTCGTGAGATTAAATCCTCGGATGTAATTAAATCCGGCCTTGGAATTTCAAAACCCCATTTTTTTGAAATGTCGTGAACGCGGGGGATTCAAAGTTGATAACGTTAATAAACAACTGTTTCGCTTAGGRTCAGTCAGCGAGACTCGGACCGATGGTATGTACTGTACATAACCGTGGACTGGGGTATGGAACTATGTATTCGCCATTCGGCAAAAGGGGAACGGGCCCGTGACTGGTAGCCCCTTAGTTCCTAGGAGCCGTCGCCTTCGTGTAACTTTCGAGGATGTGTCTCTGCTGCACTCAGGTTGCAACAACAGCAAGTCAGATACTGTTATTGAGCTCTGAACAGGGTTCGGCGATAGCAAGCTTTTGCAAATAGCTCGAAGCGTGCGGTTGTTTGGGTTCGTGAATTTGCCCGTGCGGGTGACAGAACCGGTGATGGGTGACACCCAGACGTTGCCGGCTGCACAGGACACTCGCTTAAGCTTTGAGACTTCAGCTGCTCSCTGGTGATGCTGGGAGACATAAGTAGGAGAGCATTGAAATGGCACGCGTGCGTCATTAGTCTGACCCATTCCTCCCAGCTTTGTCGTTAGTATATCAGCTACTCTTCGGCTCGCGACTCTTCGGCGAAATGGGACAGAAGGAGTTGTGGAGGAATTCAGCTGGTGGGGTCTGAACATGAGAATAGCCATGCTGGCAACCCAGGGTTCAATGATGTATGTGGACTTCTCTCAGTCAGAATCCTGTGTCACTAAAGCCAGGATCGAGTGCTAGAACCGAAACGTGGTGAACTACCCAACGTAACACCGACGGGAAGCACAACAAAAGTCGGTGGCCCTGGCTGCCAAGGTTAGGCAAGAGGACAGCTCCAGGTACTTGCAGCTGGACGGGGAGATAAGACAAGGCTGGTACTGGGGCGCACTAGTGGGCAGGTATCTTGATGGGATTCCAGCACCGCCGCCATGAGATCGCACGCTGTGGCCACATAGCTCAATTGGGGATGGATCCAAATAGACGCCAACCCGCGGGACCCAGCGGGGTCCTCAAATGTCCTACCCTGACTTTTAAATGGCAGCCACGAGGCATATATCGACCCATAAAAGGCCACCGCGTCGCTACCCCCAACCTTCTCCTCTTTCTTCCCCAGCAGTGAACCTCCGCCATGGACGCTCTCAAAAACCTGTTTTCTCCCTTGGGCATGGGCACAGGACCTATTCAGGACACCCTGGTCAGTTCCTCTCTTTCTCTCTGTCTCGCACAGCATTCTCTGACATCGCGCCCTYAGAAACTGGTGGTCATCGGAGGCACTGTGGAGACTGCCCGCCGGGTGTCTATGTCTGCTTGGAATGGTTTTGTTGATTGTGCGTGCGCRTTGTATTGTAGTTACCTCCTGAAGCGAACTCTTTGCAGCCTTTTTCCTCACTGCTCATTTCAGTCAAGAAGACTATCCCTATGACTGGTTAGTTACTTCTCGCTCGCTGCGCATACCCCTCTCAGTTTATTTATTATCATTATTACTCAGGATCATGCACTGGCTTTCAAAGGCAAGTCTTTCACCCCATGGCACCTCCAYTATATCTGACAGAGATTTAGCAACCCGCCTGGGGCCGAAGCAGAGAGTTCGACATTACCACTCGCGCCTTGAGCCGAAATGGTATCACTCAGACAACTTCGGGTGATCTAGACGAGGACGACGACAACGACACTCTCGTACACGGGAAAAAGAAGCGAAGAGTGTCGTTTATTCCCAGCCTGGGTCAGTGCTTGTGCAGTTTTTGCGCATTTGAATAGCTAAATTTTTATTCAAGATACCACGCACACGATCTATTACCGTGGTCACTGGCTTAGGGTACGCTCTCGTCATCTTTGAAGGATTYACTGCTCTAACCCCCTCGGTATATTAAGATTACACGGACCAAGAGGTATCCCGATTTCGGTGGTTACTCGCTTAGGATCAGGTATAGTTCCCGTCTATTCGGCCCCGACAAAACTACCAGCTGACTGTCAAATAGCGTTGTCGCCCGTAACAATGACATTTTGAAGAAGCTTGTGCTGGAAGCGAAACGAGAGTATGAGAAAGATGCCGAACATCGGGTTCATATATTCCTTGCGGATACGTAAGTGCGACTACTCTAAATGGAAATAATATAGAACTAAGGGTGCCGTAGGTCGCTTGGGATCTGGCGTTGGAATGGGGCGCGGCAAAAGCGCCCGATGAGCTCAATAGTTCTTCAGCCCGGCGTTAAAGATATGCTCCTCGCAGACTGCAAGGATTTTCTCGCCTCAGAGGAATGGTAAGTACGGGGTGCTGCATTCTCTCCGAGATATTTTCTCACATGTTACTGTTCTAGGTACGCYGAAAGGGGTATGTCAACAGCAATTATGATTCTTCCATAACTCCGCCCTTAACTGCGCTCTCAGGAATCCCATTCAGAAGGGGTTATTTGTTACACGGTGTCCCCGGAAGGTACGTGATTCAGGATACAACCACATAACTGTCCTGCTTAAACATTCATCAACTAGCGGGAAAACCTCATTGATYCATTCCTTGGCTGGTGAGCTTGGGCTTGATATCTATGTCGTTTCGCTGTCTTCAAAAGGGTAGGTTCCCTGTGATCTCGGACCCACTAGAACTAACATGACTGGTTTAGAATGAGCGATAACATGCTTACGACGTTAATGGGTCATGTTCCATCGAGGTATGTATGCATTTAGATACTTCAAAGCCAGATCTGACAATCCGTTGCTCAGATGTATACTCCTTTTGGAAGATTTAGATGCAGCTTTTACGCGCTCAGTCAACCGAGATTCGACATCAACTGGGGCGCCTACCGTACCCACAGCATCAACCAAGAGCGCCAGTAAAGATAGTRCCGATAATGGCTCTACCTTGAGCTTGAGCGGACTTTTGAACAGCYTGGACGGTGTCGCTGCTGCTGAAGGCCGGTATGTATTCCCTCCCGACTGATCAAGTGGAGAATTGATCAAACTTAACGYTACTTCTTAGCCTCCTCTTTGCCACGACTAACCACATTGAGCGCTTGGATCCCGCTCTGAGCAGGCCGGGTCGTATGGATGTTTGGATCAATTTCACCCACGCAACYAAGTGGCARGCGGAAGGCCTGTTCAAGTGCTTYTTYCCCAGCAAACCTTCTGAAGAAGACACCTCTTTGACTTTGACCTTGTCCGATGCGAGTGACACGGATACCTCGCAGAAGAACCTTCCCCTGCCAAAGCGCAAAACCCATGCTATTCCGTTGTTAACAGGGGAGGAAATCACAGAACTTGCTAAACAATTTGGTGATGCCGTACCTGAGGATGAGCTGAGCGTAAGTCACTTGAATTCACCCTCCCAAGCGTCCCTTTAACGGTATCATATAGGTTGCTAGCTTGCAAGGCTATCTCCTCAAGAATAAAACCCGACCCCGTGAATGTGTTGAAGAAGTTGCTGCATGGGTCATCCAAGAGCGCGAGACGAGGGAGAAGCTGAAGAAGGAGAAAGCTGCGGTGATTGTCGCTTTTTCTTTGCTGAAAAGGATCTTAGCGTTCTGAACCTCGTCTGCTTCGTTATATAGCTCGAAGCAAAAGAGAAGAAGGAGGCTGAGGAGAAAGAAAAGAAAGAGGCTGAGGAGAAGGAGAAGAAAGAGGCCGAGGAGAAAGCAAAGGAGGTTTGTGTGGTTTTCTCGATCGCACGATAATTTACCCATTATTCTCATAGAAAGAGGAGAAGGAAAAGGAAGCGAAAGAGGTATAATTATATTTACCGCCGGCTATTTTGAGAGTACTCACCCCAGACTAGAAGGCGAAGAAGACGAAGAAACGAGTGGAAGCCACCAAGAACGAGGGCATGGCATCCACACCTTCGGAGTCTAGTTCCTCAAGCAGCGCCAGTTCGTCTGAAACCGATAATAGCACTGGTGCAGACGCCGACTCGGAAGAAAGTATCACTTCCGAGGAAGAGACCGATAAGAAGGAATCGGAGACGAAGAAGGAGAAGTGGGTTGCCGTCAAGGGTCAGTCCACTGGAACACAGACAGCTTCCKCTGAAGCYGCTTCGTAATGGCCTCCTCCAGGAGGATTTCGACCGGATTCTAGGGATCTGTCTTGGATTGCCTTCAATTCTGTCTAGCTTGCTTTGATCTCGTTGCGAGTTGCCTTTGCGTCCTTTTACTTTGGGCCTGTTCACGATCGTCCTCGTTGTATGGCTTGTGTGTGCGTTTGTGTTTCGGTTGTTTTTCTTGAGTCTCCCGATGATCAGCCTCGTATAGACGTGAAGCCTTGGTGGTTGTTGACTGTTGTTACTTTTGCCATGTATATATAGTAGTGATCTTTTGGATCCAATGTATACTTGGTTTCGAGAACATGTCAGGATTATGAGTCTRAAATCGTGTTTAATAGGGTAACGCGTGAATTCTACAATTAACCGATAAGGTGTCTATGATGATTTGAGGTTAACGTCCGAGAGTATTTTAAATGCCTCCTTGTAAGCGTCTAAAAGGGCCTTTACTCTTGTTCGCTCGGCCACTAATGCCTCGTCTTCATTAAGTAGTTCGGCAAAGAGCTCGGGTTTGTAGAGCGACGCGACGAGGCGGTTCTGAACGTGTTGTGAGGTGTGGCTGACAAGAAAGTGCATGATTGCTTTCGGTATCAGGTCCTGAATGCTTTGTCGCACAATGTTGAAGTATGATGTGATAAGCGAACGGATGAGATTTGTTTCCATTTCTTCCCGTGCAGTGAGGTGTGGACCGTCAGAGGGTACCTATAAAGCAATCAGGCGGCACGATATTGAGCACTACGACGTCTTACAGATCCCAACAACACTCACAACTTCAATGTGTTTCCCCAGACTCTTCATATCATATGCCGCGTTATTACCATCCAGACCCCTCTTACCGGCCATCAGCCCTGTCAAGGGCGCAGATTCAACACCGGACACATCCCGCCCTACAGGCACAATTCCACTCTCAGAYGCCCCAAAAGCATGAGACCGCTCGAGACTTGACCCTGCAATCGGTCCCGGCCCGTTCTGCCCAAAGAAATAATTGAGGAAAGTCTCACGCGCTGATGGCGGTGAAGTCCCAGTGGCACCCACGTTCGAGCTTGGATTCTGGCCCGGAGTCCATGAGGATCGAGGTTGCGATGCTCGGTGTTGGGTTTTGGATTGAGAGCGTTTGGTAATTGTATTGGCGGCCGCCGATGGYATCGAGCCCGTTGTCCGTGATCGGTCGTGGAGAGGACCGGAAACGGAGCGACCCTCGCGCGGAGGGAAGAGGCCGTTTACTGTATTTGTGTCGTCTGATAGCTCACCATCSACATCATCGGACGGTGTTGCACGACCGTTGGTCGGTTCAGTAGARGTAGGCTACAYAAAATGACCTTAGMTATGTAGTCAAATAASRGACAAAYATGATGAACATACACGAGGCGGCGCCGGTGGTTTYGAGGGCGTAGTCATTTGTTGCGATATCACTGCAGAGCCACTAATAAAAGCCGGGTGATTTGTGTTGATATATGCGGCTTGAATTTCGATCAAGCTCTGCGCGTAGTCCGAGGTGGGCCCGAGACGCTCACGCAAGAGCTCAGACACAACCTCAATCAGCTGTGCATGCAGCCTCGGGAAACGTTGTAATTCCTAGGAGCGGTGGCACATAAACTTTGAGCGACCGTTTAAGGGACACAAGGGTACTCACAACACTTGTGCAATTATGGCAGATCTTAACTAGTTCCTCGTACACCAGCTCCACACAACGCAAACTCGGAGCTTCCAGAAGTTTGATCTGAGGTTTCACAAGAAGATCAAAGGCGACTTCGGGCACGAAGAGGCTTGGTCTCGGACCAGTCGAGTTGCGAATTGCGGTGCGAATGTCCTGATTGTCCAAGTTGTGGGTGGCGTCAATAGAAGCAAGCGCCTGACCAAAGACGTCATTGAAAATGTAGTATACCCTAGCTCCTCCGGAAAGCTCTTTGGTTGAGATATCGACCTTAGTGCCTTCAATAGATGAGATGAAGTCGCGAGCAAATTGTGTCATTAGTCGAAGAACCAGTGCCCCTTGCTATAGCATAATTAGACGTGATACCATGGCGCTGGGAAGCTAACTTTACCTGATTTTTGTCCCCAAAGACGGCAGCGTCACCGAAAGAGTTCAGCTCCTGCTGCGCTTGTCCCATTAAAGTGTTCAGCCTGGCTTTCATGTCGGGCAGCTTATCGCGAATATGATTCATCAGGACCTAGAAAGGGTTCATTTGTCGGTGGCATTCATTCGAGAGAACCTATMCGTTGAARAAACCCACCTGATTCAGCGTTTTGGCCAAGTAYTTGGTTCCATTTTTATGCGCAATATTTCGGTAGGTGGGGTGATTGCGGAAAAACTCGGYCTCACTCTCAAGTGCGTCYGACAAGCTCTTCTCCGAGTTGATATCTTGCTGGCTGCGGTTGACGACCCCAATGAAACCTAGCTTGAGAGGGTACACGCGTCCAGTTAGAATGTCCAACGCATTGGTGCCTGCATCCATCAAGTCCAGCTTCGTTAAAACGCCAATCGTCCGCCGGCCTTGAGGATCGACAGAACGAGCAAGTTTCAGAGAGTCGGAATTTGCGAGGTCAACGTTGGCTGCAGAAACAGCCAGAATGACACTAGATAGAATTTGCTAAGTTTCCCGAGTAATTAGAACTAGGAATGACACATACCTGTTGGGTTTCGAAATATAATCAAAGACCAAGTTTCGGATTTGCTTCTCGATATCACTCGGTTGATCACCGACCGGAATCTGAGGAATCATATGATTAGTTGAAGAAGAGAGACGTGGATCTGTATACCTTAGTCAAACCAGGTAAATCAACCAARGTGAGGTCCAAGACGTTGGGACTGTATATCCTGAGAGAAATGGGCAACTTGCTTATACCTTTATTCTGGCCGGCCACCCGATAAGTCTCCTGCTCAATCTCCTTCCGAATCTCATCAAAATCAGTGAAGCGTTTGTCTAAGTGCAGGAACTGGCCCCATTCGGTGTATGGAAGTGCATTGGGTGAAGGTTCTTGGGGGATGGGTGCGTGTATTAGTTGGAGTACGAGCGGTCGCCGTGTTACAATGCCTTGACCACGCGGTAGGAAGTCCCTTCCAACGATGCTGCGAACGAYCAATAGTTGTCAATGATTGTATTCGTGGATCCCTTTGCCCGTATCCTTACGTTTCTAGGACGCTCGACTTTCCGGCAGACTGGCTACCGACCTTGAGARTGAATTAACGAAATAAATCCCGACGCGCAKAAGAGTTGTTATACATACGACGACCAGCTGCGGCATGTCCAGCTCTCCGCCTATGAGCTCTACCATTARCAACAARCCTCTTRGACAAGTAAAGTAGCCAGACCTAGGTTGCTGAAGGTATCCTGGAGCTTGTTGACGAGCCGAATGAGGTCCTGGTCCATTGTGCTCGACGGATATGTCAGATTACTTGCGGTCGTGAAKGTGCTGAATCCGGTCAAAGTCGCGTCAAAGTCGAGGCCGCCGTTGAGCTCGCGAGTCTCTTCGGCAACGGGGKTGYCTRTTTGGTCTTGTTATGTYCAGACGGCTCTGGTGRGGTCACACTAGCATCACAT
>JAECYV010000010.1:570752-601620 GCA_023014305.1 Lepiota subincarnata
CMMCGGGTTCCTGCCGATGAAAAGGAATGGATATAGGATATGAGCGCCAACACACGACGACATGTTTCTATGCCACTCATCTCACGGCATCTTCTCATGACCTGACAGAGGCCGTMTCGTTGAATTCATCGAGCTTGGACTCTTTWGTGATCAAGTTGCGTTTACACCCAGYCCCAGTTCACACGCCCCCGAGCCGATCGCCATGGTGGCTCGATGTGCAAAAATGCCTCACTTGCCCGCTACAGCAACCCAACACCAGATAGTATCAGCTTCCTGACTGGACACTATCAGATCTGCAAAGAATTTTGCTCAGCCGATARTGAATCATCGCACGAGGAACTCACTGATCCCTTGCCCAAAAAGCGCCAGTTCTCATTTTGGTCACCGGTTTCCCTGAGCCCCAAGCCCAGTTAGCATAGCTTTCRAAAATCCTCCGAGCCAGRCTTCTCACGTACATGTCACAGACTTCCCTGGATCCTGGATAAATTCCATGCGCTATAAAGCTACTTACGGACTATTGTGACTGTATAACTGTTCCCTCCCAGAGATGGCAGACACTTTAGTGAAAGCACAAGGTATACGATGCAACTATCGTTGGAATCAAAGCAAACGCTCATGCGGACACCCTTAGCCGTAATCGGGACATGCGGGGCCGTAGCGATACTCACTACCCTTTATCGCATCGTCGCACGAGTGCGAAGGGGACGACTGTGGCTCGATGATGTCAGTAGCCCATCCGAAGCTTCAAGTACACCAATAACCAATTCCCAAAGTTTTGGGCCGCTTTCAGCATGTGCTCAGCAATAGTTCAATTGGCCTCTGTGTTCATGAAGTCCAGTATGTACTGTTACTCTCACCAACGTAGTTACAGATAAGAATTTTTCTGAGCAGAGTCTGGCAACAAGATCGCGCGCTTCTATCTCTTGTCCACAACGTTCTATGCCATTATCTGGTATACTCACCTTTTCACGACGCTCTCATAACCAAACCCAACGCATTCAATGACATTCAACCCTAGGTCTGCACGCCTCTCCATCCTCTTCTCCATTATCCGAATCGACATCAAACCTCAACGCCAACGCATTCTAGCGCTCGTCGCAGCACTCTTCTTCTTCATCTGGCTTCTCCTTACAGCCCAGATATTCTGGGAGTGTGAATCAAACACTTCGTGGAAACGAGCTCAAACTTCATTCCTTCGCTGTACCCTCAGTCCTGCCGTTGGATTTTTCCAACTCGTCTGTGAGTTCTTTCTCAGCCTTGGTCCAATATAATCTTGACCCTTTTATGGCGTAGCCGACATTATCTCGGATGGCATCCTTCTTTTCGTCCCCATCCGACTCTTCATGCTCATACGAGACAAGAGACTCCGCTATCGACTCATGATAATCTTTGGTACCTGCATCATAACCACAACCGTTTCCTTTGTTCACACAGCTTACATGCTAAAAGCTTCTCAAGTCCTTCCCATCATGATAACAAGCAGTGTCGAGGTAAGCTCAATGACATCAATGTAATACAACCGTCCATGAATCAAATGAACATAGAATGCGGTCTCCCTCATCGTATGCAACATTCCCATTATAGTCACATCCATGTTCGACCTACGACGCGGGGACACCCCCCCCAGCTCGCCCGATGAATTGCCTACCCTCCGAATGCTTGTGACGATGAGTAGCTCGCCAGCAGTCACATCATCAGCTTTGTCTTGTTTAAACAAACCAGGCTCAGAGACGTCTACGTCATAGAAACTAACACAAATGGACCTACTTGTACCAATATCGGTGGCCTTCGCAATATTTTCACCCCATCATTTTCCCGAATGTGTAGGAAAGAGCCAAAGTAGATATATCTGCTATAATTACACCATAATACTACAACAGGGGACATGTCGAATGTCTTATTTTCCCTACCTCTACAAACACATCCGTACTCTTTATGCCTCTAACCCGACAAGTTCCTTAATCTAGTATAAGGACATCTGTAGGGAGAGTTCACCCACTAATGTCTACATAGGTAAAGCACAATCAAGTAACAACTCAAAAACCATCTTTCAGGCATTCATGCCTTACCCGCAGAAGCGGTCAAGCGGAACCGTCAGCACTATATCACCAAATATAGAGACGTACCAAAAATATTCAGGGCGGGGACCTAGCCTGACCTATCTTGAGCAGAGTTGCTGCTGGCGGACTCGATTAGCAGGTTGATCGCCGCTAATAACTCCGTATGTCTGACGGCCACACCCAGGCACGCGATAGCTGAAAATCATGTAGACTCAAAAATATCTGGCATACCTGGGCAACATGGCATTTTGTATGTCTTAGCTGTTTTACACCCTCTTCAACCCCGTGTTATACCCTTGGAGGGTGGAAAGGTTGGCCTTTCCGAATTTCGGCCGTCTGGACATTTTGAACGATCCCGGTCGATCGTTCGCAGGAATTGGTTGAGATATCAGCCATGAATTTATCCTCAAGAACTGGAGGATAACGGAACACCACCGACATCGTCCTCGCAGAAGAGCTACAATACGGGCTAGAAAGCGCTCCATCATTAGTCGGTACACCGAGATCAAAAGCAAAGTCACTAGTTCGTCCATCGACCCTCAAGGCCCTCACCCATAATCTGGCATCTGCCACACCCCACTAGCCCATTGCGGCAGCATCCCTAGGCATTACTTTGAAATATGCTTTACAAAAGTCGTTGATGGCGCGTAGACTACCATTCGGGTCGCCTGGGTGGCAATAGGCCAGAACGACTATTGTGGGTCATGGGGGACGCACGGAGTTGACCCAAGTGCAACAGCAGGAGACGATGTCCAACCCGACTCACAGTGCCGTTGGAAAGAGGAATAAGTGTTAGTGGCTGTGGCCTCGAAACCTAGACCTCTCTCCATTCGATCGAGTGCTTGTAGGCGCTCCGCGAGTTATTAAGCTGGCCTAGCCCCTGTTGTCATCGGCAACGCCAGGCTCGCTCGGCTGATGCGCAYATCTAATGGGCTCAATAGGGTTGCGGCAATAGTAACCTAAGGTATGGGTTTCAGAATAATATGTCGATGAAAGGGCTGGCGAGGACTGCGTTGCTCTGGTGAGGCTTCACCCATCCCACGCAAACTGCAAAGCAGCCACCTGATAAATCCCCGCAATTATTATCTCCCCGACAAGGCAAAAAGTTGATTTGTTAAGCATCTTCCCCTCGCCTTGGTTCGGGTTCCTCGAATTGTGTCGTTACGTTTGTCTTATGGTGGACAACTCAAACTTGATGACGTACTCCAAAAATGTCGCTGATTTCCCTGAGCTCGGCCCAGCTAGCACTGCGTTCGGAAAATCAGTAAAGCTTTTTACGTTCACGTCACGGATGACCCTGAATCTAGTGGATGAATTCCTCATGGATTATAAAAGCCGTCAGCGGACCGCTGGCTGTGCTCATACAGCCCCTTTTCCCCAGAGATGGCCAACTTGGCAGCCACATTGGTAAAAACACGAGGTATCTAGCTCGCGCATCTTGAAACCTGGGCAAACTCTCATACGGATATTCATAGTGGCAGACGGGACATGTGCAGCCGTTGCAATCCTCACTACCATGTACCGTGTCGTCGCACGAGCGCGGAAGGGGCAACTGTGGCTTGATGATGTCAGTGGACTACCTGAACCTTCAAATGCACCAATAACCAGCTCTCAAAGATGTGGGCTGCTTTCAGCATGTGCTCGGCAATACTTCAAGTGGTCGCCAGCTTCCTCAATCCTAGTATGTGGTGATATTCCCTCTAACGGAATCTGTCAGTAAAAAACTTCTTCACAGACGCCGAAACCAAGGTCGTGCGTTGGTACCTCTTAGTATCGACATTTTATAGTGTTATCTGGTATGGTCTCCACTTGGATTCGCCTTAACGCCAAAGCCAATGTAACCAACGCTTAACTTCAGGTCGGCACGCCTCTCCATCCTCTTCTCCATCATTCGAATCGATATCAAACCCCAACGCCGACGCATGCTCATATATGTCGCAGCAGTCTTCATCTGCACCTGGCTTCTCCTCACGGCCCAGGTATACTGGGAATGCGAATCGAACACTTCGTGGAAAAAAGTAGACTTCCCCCGCTGCAAACTCAGCCGCTCTGTTACATTTCTTCAGCTTGCTTGTGAGTTTTTTTTTCCTAGGCTAGRGCCCGTGCACCTTGACCAAATTATGTTGCCTAGCCGACATCATGTCGGATGGCATCCTTCTTTTCGTCCCCATTCGACTATTCATGCTCATCCAAGACAAAAGACTCCGCTACCGTCTCATGGTGATCTTCGGCACTTGCATCGTGACCTCGGTCGTTTCCTTTGTGCACACGGTTTATATGTTCGAGGGTACCGTACTTCCGATCTTTATATCAAGCATTGTTGAAGTAAGTCAAACAACTTCAATTCAATCCAACCCATGAAACAAAAAGTGTAGAATATGGTCTCCCTCATCGTATGCAACATCCCCGTCATAGTCACATCCATATTCGACCTACGAGCCGAGCAAACTCTTCCCAGCTCGCCTGACGGAATCCCTACTCTCTGGGAACTTAGGTCAACCATCAACTCAGCAGCAACTACGTCGACAGCCGCATCGTCCTGCCTAGCAAAATCAGGCCCAGAAATGTCTATGTCGTAGAAACGAATACAGATAAGCATCCTTGTACTAATATCGGCCTTAATTACTGCAAAGCTTTGCACCTTGCTATACTCCCGCTCGCATACCATGGACATAGGAAGGAATCATGTAAATACCTCTTCCGAAGTGTCATAGTAGAGGATCAGTTCCAATACTGCTGCCCCTTTATCTTTGGCTACTAAACCTGAACATATTTATTACGCTTCTTAGATAGCCTCAAATGCACCTAAGCAAGTCCTTTTCGGTTAAACGCCCACTTACAAATCGTCCAACAACTTGCTGACGCCAGTGACAGAGGTGGATTTCCTGCCAAACCCGAAGCGCAAAAGGCAAGGGGCCTGAAAGCCGCCAAAGTTGTTGATATCAACACTGGAATAAGAAGATAACGCTTGGGTACATGAGAAGGATCAATAGCCAGCGTCTTTGGCGATTGGAATCTGACAAGCACACCACTACTACAAGGGCACTTAAGATGAGCCCAACCCCAGGATTCCGGCGAAGCAAAACGCGAGGATCCGGAAGACTCACGATTTGTTCCAACGGCCAACGACGATGGTGAAAATCTCCGCAATTCCGATACACATCCCGGTAAACCTATCGTCGAGTCAGAAATGGTGCCAATCGGTGGATGGCCATAACGACGTAGATGATGATGTTTCATCTTGTTCGTACATGAAGGCAGCGTAACATCTAGTGACGCCCGACAGCTATCAAGCACCAGAATCACTGGCAGGGCAGAGACGGACCTGCAAGGGGCTTTTCCCCGCCTTTACTTGGCTTTGATTATCATCGCATTGCCCCACATGGATACGCTCCATCTCATGACATATTGTACTCGAAAAGCGATTATAGTTTCCATATCGGTCACCAATACCCCTGCTAGGCCCAGTCAGCATCTCCTTCCATTTCTTTCCGGTAAGCCTTCTCACGTCCAATGTCATAGCTTCCCTGGACAAACTATCGGTGGATTATACGGCTACCGCCTGCGGACCAATATATATGCCCATACGAACCCATCTCTCCCCGAGATGGGTCGGTACATTAGTGAAAATATGAAATATTCAGTTCCACTGTTCTTCCAGTCGTCGAGAGAACGCAAAATCTTATGCGGGCATCCCCATTTACAAGTGGGACATGTACAAGCGTCGAATTACTCACTACGCTACACCGAATCCTTGCACGAGCGGGGAGGGAACGACTGTGGCTCTATGACGTCGGTAACTCGTTTAAATCCCCAAGGACCCCAATAACGAACTTTTGAAGATATGGGCCACTCTCAGCATGTGCTCGTTAATAATTCAGATGGTCGCTCTACATCATCTGGCTGGGCAAAATATTGACCTCATCCACATCGATTTCCGGCAAGGATCCGCAGCATCTCGGCTAGCACTCACCGCTCATGGCCTACTGGTATCGCATCCAGCCTCTCAAGACCCTGTACTTGACATACCAAACAATATCCACTCTCTTTGTTCGGATCCCTATTTGGATTCTACTCGCCACTCCAAAGTGAACCTTCTTCACATGCTTATTTTACTACTTGACTCACTGTCCCGGATCACTACGGCTGAGGAAATCTTGGAACTTCGAGCGCACTGCCCTGTTGAAGATAGTCTGCCATGTCATGGCAGTGCAGCAACGGTGAGCATGCAACCTCTCTTTGCTGCCCAATCTAAGTAGTACACAGTGGGAGGGCTGGCTGTGTGCCAGCCCAGATCATAGAGCTATCACGCCCAGAGTACACGTCGATGGTGTTTGGATTTTCGCTCGGCCAGATCATCTTATTATCGGAAAGCTCAAACAATGGGCGGACCACGCAAGCATGAAACCGAATCTTATCCCAGGTTACCGGGTGCACAAAGAAGGCTATCAACACAGTCGCTGCAGCTTCACAACGACCTGGCGAGAAAGTTGTTCTTGCTTTCGATGATGGCGGCTATACCCACCTACCCGCACGACCCAACAGCTGTTATTGCACGCGGCTCTTACAGTATGTAGAACCTGTCCAGCATGTTCTCTCTGTCGAGTATCGAATTTCTACTGGAAAGCCACTCCCCACTACCAACCCATTTCCTGCATTGATAGGTTATCTATGCCTCATCAATCAGATAGGTTTCAACCCTTCAGATATTATCGTCGAGGGCGACTCCGTTGGTGGCAACCTTGCTCATGCACTCACTCGATACCTCAACGAATACAGGGTTATCCTGGTACCGGCGCCACTTGGTACTCTGCTTCTTCTGTCTCGCTAGGTTTATTTTACACCTAGCCGTAATCATATTGAATCAGCTTCAACTYGCCTTTCGTCTGACTACCTCAGCCACCCCGCATCCCAAAGATTCAGATACATCAAGGACATGAGGCCCACGATATTAGTCCATACATCTTCAAGTACTTCCCCAGGACCTTCGTCGCTGGAGGCGCACAAATACTTCTTGGTCAGCTTCGCACTCTGTGCGGTAGGAATTTCAAAAGATTTGGCCAAAGGAAATGTTGTTGAAGGAGGCAGCAGAGCACGCTATTCCGAGACCCCCGGCAGTGCCCATGTATTCATCATATTTCCATGGCACGAATCGGATCGGATGCATGCATTAAAGGCCATCGCCTAATGGGCTGTCGCTGTGTAAACACACCTACCGTTGATTTGGGCCAGTCTGTACGAGCTCTTTATATACATATCCTTTGTTGTTCCAGTGTCAAGAAAACCCAAAACAATCGTATTATCGTGAAAAATCATATTTAAATCAACAGACGTTTCAGTTACTGCTTCGACATTGATGTGATGGAATTAGTGGCAGCTTCACCATCCTCCGCTTTTTTGTAGCCACCAGCCCCATAATCGCTGAGGTACATGTATGTCATTGGTAACCCAACGAAGGAAGCCCCGACGATATTGCCGAAAAGCGAAGCAAAGAGCGACCTGTATGCCATCTATGATCAAGTTTTGACGCGCTCAGCCATGGACTTACTTGCGGATATATTCAGTGACAGTTAACTACGACTCATTATGAGCGTAAGAGTTCACGGCCTGAATCAGCTACCACTCACATCAGAATGGAACATGATCCCAAGCGATAGATAAAACATGTTTGCGATGACTATAGCACAAGGTCAGCGTTTGGCTCACTAACACATCCTCGAATACAATGCCCACCGTGGTCGTAGCTCAGCGCGACGAACACCTAAACTTCTTAGAATTATGATAACCAACCAGCAAGCTTACTTACGAAAATAGGAATCCAGATTGCAAAAACCTATGTCTCAAAGTTGTCYATCAACTTATTCGGAAGTAGTACCAGGCGACTGACACACCTTCGAGATTGTTTCCTTGGCGCCTGCGGCTTGCTAAATGTATTAATAAGATTTACATCAYTATTAGAATCCTTGCGCGACTAGAGAAAAAAGGGGTTACTAGGTTACTCACCCATACAGCGATGGAAACAAGCCAATTGCAACCAATTCCCCGAAGGAAAATCTGATGCCATTGCGGGTCCTTCGCTTTATGACTAAACAAAGGTTTGGCCCGCTCTGATCATCGTTACTAATAAGCGAGGCGACTTACACGGCAAATGTCTGGATGTAGCTGAAATAGGGCTCAGCCGAAACAATACCGGCGTCTGGGGTGATAAGCCACCGTTGAAGTAACCACCGGGGCGAAATGCTTACAGCGAACAAGGATTGCGGCGAAGAACAAACTCCCAGCCAGGTTTCCAAAAAAGACTACCGTTGGTCAGCTGAAAGATTGGGCGCATTGCTGGACCGTACAAACCAATCAGCCAGTTCATACATAAGCCCCAAAATGGGACTGCTCTCATTAACACGGCCATTTGGAAGAACTAATTATTAACGGATAACTCAGCTGTAGTAGACGGCATAGTGGATCCAAATTTGGACTCACCAACATATTGCTCGTAAGCAATTCCTGGGCTTGGAGCACAAGCCTGCAACTCAATCAATATCTATTTATCCAACAGGCCTGTCCCTACACCTACATGATAAAACCAACCGGGAACACCATACCCCCAAGGATCCTGACAATTCCAGGATCGGTCTGGGTCATACCCACCGCACCACCTGAGATGATCAGGAACAACAAGCCTCCAAACGCTAGCAAGACACCCGCGGAGAACTCGGCAAAAAACATCAGCTGAACGCATAAACCGCTTGCGTGAACTACTTACTGCTTTTATGAATATCAAATCGTATCTGTCACGATGCTTTGCCACGGCGAGCTCAACCATGACATGTGCTACCTGCTGTGGCTTCAGCGTGCTTTGATCATCCATATCGAAGTTGGAACGCGGGGTGAGAATATGGGGGGAAGGTGGGGACTAGCTCTGGGAAGCGAGAAGTCCTGCAAACAAAACGGCCAGACTGACAATGTGGCTAGGTTTAAATATCCGAGAAAGTGAGAGGCTGCGAGGCCACCGATAATCCCCAAGAGTTTAATAATAGTCATTGAGGTCGGAATTAAAAAGGTTTGATCCAAACATCCTTATCGCAGAAGCATCCACTAGTGCGGTCCAGCTGACTGTATATTCCAACGCTCTGGCTGGTAAGAATGCGGTGTCGCAGAAGGCTGGGTAAATATTAATGGATACCTGTCCTTTCTGCAATCAATCAATAGGCAGAGACTATCGCATCGTGTGCAGGATGGCCAGCTGAATCACGACCATGTAAATGTGGGTGATGTATAGATCTACATGCAGGGGAAAGGAACCCTGTTGTAGCGTTATGCCTGCTGGTGAGAGCTTAGAGGCGTAGTGTGGGCTCGGTTATACGATCTTGATCTAAAATTAGGCTTTTCTCTCAGGCCCAGTATAGACTAAATTAAACATGGCTGATCGTCCCAACGCGATTATCGATCCGAGGGTCGAGAGTCCCGACTCCCAACCCCAAGAAAAGTTCAGCCCTGGCCAGTGAATCGGACCCCATCGAGCCCAAAGCACCATTGCGCAATGCCAGTCAAAAAAAAAAAAACATTATGCGGAACCCCAGATAAGCGAAAATTATCTTGTGGCGCAGATGGAACCACCGCCAAGGACGACTTCCCTGATTTCATTCCGATATATCCTTCGAACGACAACTGTAAATGCGCGTTACAGATGACYCGTATGATCATCGGTTCTCAGGTTTGTGCCACAGCTGGAGAAAATGGACAAAAACGGCCATGTAAATGCGATAATTGACAGATCCAACCTCCTTCTAACTTTGTCACCTCCACCAACAGCCATGAGGCGGAGGCCTTGGTGGTTCTAGTAACTACTTCTTCAAATTGGCATGCAATTCTTTTCTTCTGAGATGCACGGCAGCAGTGGCTACGACCACTCGAAGTCGACAATGTGACCCCCTGATTGACGGGTCCTGGTCTTCAAATGCATCATGTGTGTGCTTCAGAGAATCGGCCATCACGACGTATTGCAAAAATCAACCAGAAGAGACGAGGGCAGCAGCAATAAATATATACATGAAATGGAAGCGAAGCGAGTGAATCAGCAGAACCGTACATATCAAAAGAGCCTTATACGCCACTCCGTCAAACAAAGGAAATAGCAGGGCACGGGAACATGGTGAATAATATGAAACCAACGGAATATGGAAAAGAACCTAGTAATCATGTTAACGAGAGTGCTCACAAGAAATTCCGCCTTTCCGGCCTCCAATCAACTTCAGGCCAGCACGTCTCACCATCCTCTTCTCCACCATTCGAATCTGACAYCAAACCCCAACGTCAACGCATCCTAGCACTTCTCGCAGCGCTCTCTATCCTCATATGATCGTCCCTGACGGGTCAGATTTACTGGGAATGCAAATCGAGCGCTTCTTGGAGATTAATCGACATCCGTTGCGAACTCTGGCCGCGCCGTTGTTTTTTTTTTTCAACTAGTTTGTTAGTCTTATTCCCCGGCATTTGACTCTGTACGTTTTTGGCTGGATTGTGTGTGGCATAGTTGACGTCGTCCCGGAAAACATCCTTTTCGTCTCCATTCAATTATTTATGCTTCTGCAGGCCAAGGGACTCCGTTACCACCTCATGGGAATCTTTGGAAATTGTATCGCAATCAGGATAGCCTCCCTTGTGCACACAACCTTATGGGTGAAGATATTTCTATTCTCATATCAGCCGTTGTTGAGGTAAACACAGGCAGAAGAACATCGATTCAATCCGAGTGTCCATGAATTAACTGGGCACAGTGCGCGATCTCTCTCATTGTATGCAATATCCCCACCTTAGTTGTATTCGATTTACTAGACGAACACACCCTTCCCAGCTCGCCTGATGAAATGCCTCACCCTCCGGATGCTCATGACGGTGGCTACAAGTCCACCGGCAGCGGCATCATCAGCTAAGTCTTGCCTAGACGACCGAGGCTCAGACGCGACTGTATCGTAAAAATCAACACAAGTGGATGAATATATATACTTGTACCGATATCTTATTCTTATCTTATCCGTAGGAAGGAATGAAAGTAAATAACTCGTCTATAATTTACAGGATAGCTTTGCGGCGCGGGGTAGGCTTCGAGCGCTTCCGCTTCTTGCCTTCTGTAAAGGCATTCGCGCCCTTGTGATCTCTACCCAGCAAATCCTCCTTTTTAACTTGGTAAATGCGCACCTGTAAAAAAGAAGGGGAAAGGGAAACTATTCAGGAGCCTACATTCAAACCACAAAGAGACAAACTCACAATCCAATTTTCGGACGTAAACGCCTCGTCTGCCAAAAATGCGCGGTTRACATTGAGTGTTCATGAGAATGACGTTTTCAAATAAAGAAGACGTACCGAGGACATCYAGGGTAGGACTTATCTTGGGCAGTTGCTGCTGGCGCACTCGATCAGTAGGTTGATTCCCACCAAACAACTCTGCAAATCTATCCAATTCACACATATCAGAATCACCATGCCACCGATTTCGGAGAGGGGTCTGGAAAAAAGCGTACCGGTAGTACGACATCTTGTACATCAAGCTATTCTTCATGTTTTGACTTGCTCCCTCATCCACCCTATAATCACCCTGGGGGGTAAAGAAGCTAGCCTCCTGGACTTCGTCCGGCCAGACCCCTTGTGCAATTCTGATCATCCAAAGGAATTTGTTRATRTCATCKCCAGAGTAACCAATCAAGCCTCCAAAGATAACGAGGATATAATCGACATCATGCTTGCGGAGGATGGGGTATGCGACTTCTTCACTACTTGCCATAGCTTTGCCAACGGTTGCGATATGAGCTGTAAGAAAGAAGAAAAAAAAGTTGCCCCCAAAAATCAGTTCACTAGCATCGAGTTTTATAAACAAAGCCAACTCACTGTTGTTCCAGGTGTTATTATCAACAAGGGTKGGCCTATCAGCCATACCCGCGATCTGATACCCGTAATCCCACCAGCTCATKACAACAGCGTCCTGGGGAGTATTCTGACGGAGCCAGTAATATGCTTCACGGAAATCATCAATAATATGTTGACTGCCATCGGGATTGCTCGAGGCCAGAACGACCGACGGYGAAGAGTATGCGGTAGAGGTGACCCAAGTACAATGGTGGACGAAGAAGCTCAACATATACAGTACGTTGAAGATAACGACGAGACGGGTGTCGAGACCGAATATTCCATTTTGCTTCTGCGCGGACTTCTTGGATGCGGGTGCTGTTGATGGCGTGAGCCCACTGGAAATAGAGGATTGGGCGATTGCAGCTGCTGCCTTCTTGGCCTTCTTCTGGATCGGTTGGCTACTGCCACCAGTAGGCGTTCCGGGAGGCGCTGAACTGGCCTCACTCTTGGTGTCATCGGCGGTATCAGGCTCCGTCGGATCGATATAGGTATCCAATAGGTTGGACAGGGTGATGGCAGCAGTAACGCACACCACAGGTGTCAAAGTTAACATCAAGCGAACCATAACACCAGCGAAGTAGCTGGCCATAACCGCGTAGATGATGACGAAGATGTGCTCGTCCCGGAGCTGGCGGAAGCAGAGAATGACACCAGCGGGGAACAAGAAAATAAGGAATTGGAGATCCATGAAAAACGAAGGCCATGCTGTCGGTTGATGCTCTGAAACGGATGCGATGATGGGAATGTATCTGAATCACGGTGAGCCAATTCCCAGTGGGACGAAGGCGCCACGTACTTTTTCGCATATCCAGTATCCCAAAGGGAGTAGAAGCGACCGGTCCAAGGGGCGATCCAGCCTTTGTAGGTAAGGAGACCAAAGACAAGAGCTCCAAGTATACCAATCGCAATCACACCAATCTTCAATAACTTTTGGAATTGCTGGTTCGAAACATGGGACCGCACAAGCTGCACAAAGGAGACAATCTGCAGAAGTCCAAAGACGCCTGAAATTTGATCAGTGTTGGTTGAGACCACACTGGACAAAGCGTACCAAGGGCAGCCATRTGTTCACTGGTACTAACTGGCTGGAAGCCCACGAATGGGACTTGCATGCTAGAAAGGGTGCCAATAACATACCACGAGGAGTATGCAACGTAGAGACGASTAGAGAATCTTCCCATAAGGATAAGGACGAGTGCATGAAGAGGAATCATGTTTGTAATAAAGACATAACCGCCTAAATGCGACCGGTCAATAACTGAARATTTCCAAGTGGAAAGCGGAGCTCACCCCAAGCAGCAACCATGTAGAAGTAGAAAACAGCAGCCAGGGTGCCAAAGAGAGCGCTGCCCAACTTCAATGCCTTGATCCAGAGGAAGAAGGTAAACATGAGCAAGAAGATGGCGATAGCCTCGTTATCGTATGAACCAGCGACGGAGCGAGAAATGTAACCAGGRACGATGCCGATAAAGGCAGCAGCAAGCAGTCCAGCGCTCGGATCCTTCATTTCTTTTGTGAACCTGAGGGAAAGGGTAAACGTGCGATAAGCATAGCGGACGCAGAAACAACTTACATGTAGGTCGACCATGCAGTCAAAGCGCTGAAGCCGGGGGCCAATAAGACACAAACATTACGGATATCGACGGGCAGGTTAATAGCGTGGAGGAAGTTGTAGATCACACCACTGGTGGCCATAAGGCCTGGGTAGACCGTACCACCGACCACACGGCCAAGGGGATACCATGCCGTGGGGTCAAACCAGTTCCAGAATTCCTGCAGAAGATGAGTTTAAGATAGGGAATGGAGAAACAATTATACACACATAGAAGCCTTTTGAAGCCAAAACACGGGTTGCTCGACTGGATCCGACATTTCAGCAAGGACCTATTTTGAGCTKTGCCAARCCACTCACTAATTGAACCATGGGTCGCTGTTGGAAGAGGTGATGAGACTCTGATYGAGAGCTGCCGYGTAGAAGCACCTACAATTCGTGGATAATACTTTCAAAGTTGATGACTGCGAATAAACGCGAGGCAATGGCAGCCCCCGATATGAGGGCAAGCGCGACGATGCGGATGAGAGACGCGGTGTTGGCAACGGTTGCCGGAGAGACGTCGGAAGGGAGAGGATAGGCCGTCGGCATGGCCAGAATATGTTGAAGAAGGAAATGCCAATGGCCTGGTGCTTTACTCGAGTTGTGCTAATGCAGTTTCACCGTGAAACGTCGACAATCGACGTGTCGAGGCTAGGGACGCTTAGTCAGCATCCATCACTCCCATCCCTGTGGGTCCTGAAACTACTTAGAGTGGACGCTTTAGCGCTAGGCACAGAAGCAACGATATTAGTTAGCTGACTCCTCCGTACCGTGCTCTTCTCTCTAACGCCGATACTTAGCTGTTCACTACATAGACACTCTTGCCCCTTCATCTAACCACACAGCACCTTGGCAACTTCACGTGAAGATGCTTCTRCCTCATCAATAGTCTTTACGGCATATGGGCTCCTTTTCGCACATTGGTTTGGATRAGCCTCAGCTGCACATAGCTTCCTTGCTCTTGCGTTCATGCCTGCGAAACGCGTCTTGATTAGTATCGGCGTCGATGTCGACGCCGTGGCTGGATGGTACCTGGGCTGCTCATACGAAGCGGGAACAAACCTGACACTTTCAAAGGCTAGGTTCGTACGGCGGGCAAGACTCTCCCCTTGACATCTCGAGGGTACGTCGTTCATCCTAACCCGCCTAACACATAGACAGACTCTCTWCACCACAGGGAATGTTTGCAGGGGAAGTTGGCGTCCCCAGGCTCCTGAAACTCTTCAAGAAATACAACATCAAGACGACATGGTTCATTCCCGGTGCGTGCGACGYTTGAAGCGGAGTCGAGTCGGTTGGCTCAAATTCCATAGGCCACAGCTTGGAAACCTTTCCAGAGCAAATGGCAGCAGTGCGCGATGCTGGCCACGAACTGTGATTCCCTCCTCTCAAATAAACAAAYTTCGACTGACGACTGACGCCGCCGCCGTCCAGTGGCCTTCACGGGTATTCACACGAGGTCAGACCAAAGAGTTCACCTTATCACCTACCTAACTGCATGCTAGAATCCAACAGCTCTGAATGTTCAACAACAGAAGGAYATTCTTGAACATACWTACAAACTRCTCACCGAATTYAATCACGGCATCCCTCCCAAGGTTTTTATTTCTCGTCTGAAATCACAGTATGATTTACCAAGTCCATACACAGGGGAGTGTGGCTCCCTGGTGGGAAACAAGTGCAGAAGGCACGGATTTGCTCCTTGACATGGGGATAGAATATGGTGAAGTAGATTGTTCGTCACCCAAAAAGAAGTCTTCCAACACACTCTGTCGTGCCAGATCACTCCAACATGGCCCACGAGTTCGTCACCCATGTAGACCAAGTRCTTCTGCACGAGCACTGATATACCTATCCCTAAGTTGTCAAGCCTACTATCTCCGTGATGCRGACCATTGGACCAAGATCGATTACAGCAAAAAAGCAATGTCGTGGATGCAACCTCTCCGAAAAGGCAACGGAACTGGCCTTGTCTGCATTCCGGCAAACTGGTGAATATGTGTCATATTTGGGGACGTCGAGACAGCCCAACTAATGATCGTGTTTCAGGTACCTGGATGACCTCCCACCGATGATGTACGGAGCCGTTTATTCCGCCAGCCAAAGTATTTTGACATGTCTCTCCTAGGTTCGTGAAAGCCAGTCCAAATTCTCACGGATGGGTAACCAATACAAACCCTCTCTCTCYATTATGTTCGCTCATCTATTTTATCTAGGTCAGCCCAGAGGTAATTGAGAAATTATGGAAAGACATGTTCACATACTGGTACAGGTATGCACACTCCAAAAACCGCCYCYTTCGATATTCACCTAACCACCCCCAGGGAAGAGGAAGAATTCATCTTTCCCCTTACCATCCACCCAGATGTCAGCGGGTAAGCATTCATTTCTCCATACATGATCCACGACTTGTTCAAACCCATTCACATAGGAGACCCCAAGTTTTGCTTATGCTGGTGGGTAATACACACTTAAYGAGGCRGAACYCAACTCATTCCACCATAGGAAAGGTTTATCGAATGGGTCAACACCCACGAGAACGTTCATTGGGTTCCTATGATTGACATGGCGCGAGAATTTAGAGAGAAGAATAAACCCGCAGCGAACGCCARGATRCCKCGTGGTTTCAGAGYAGAGGAAAGCGTTCGTTCTGATAGTCCACAGACGAAAGCCAAGCTTTAGCGATATCAAGGAGTTTTGAAGTCAGTCACAACCAGGGCGAGGGGTTTATCTTTGTAAATGCAACGGGAGGACAGTCAAATAATATACAAGTGGACATGACCCCGAATGGTAGCCTGTATSGGTGCCATTTCACAGGAAGCCTGGGATCACGTTCTTTCAGGAATTCTTGAATCTGAGTAAGCTTCCAAGCTCTAAATCCACATCCCCGTGCCTGCCCGACGTTGTCTGGCCTTGCGGTTATGAGTRTCCCTCACCTGCACGAAGAGCTACAACAAAACCCAGCACGAGTCGTTGTTCATACACARTAYGSAGATGTGATCGGGGGRCGAGCGAGYACCGGGGCCGCTGTATTTTTAGGTCATGCTCTTTGTCGTTTTACATTGACATCTTGTCGCCTCATTCGTTTCCTTTCGCAGAGATACCCTATGCTTTACCTCCAGTCCGATTCCAAAATCCTCAGCCGTTGCCRAAGGGTTACAAGTATGAAAACAAAGAGTACATCACAGAATCGTCGTATGCAGTCCAACCGACAAAYGACGGTCAGGCTCAAGGTTAGAGTTGAGATGATTCCTTTTCTGCCGGAGCTTTCTGTCGTAACAGAGTCGCAGGTAGTCCCTTTGAGGATAAAGTTGGGCGCGGACAGCCGACTGAAAATCCGTAAGTCAAAGATCTCGAGTCGAAAATAACTAAACCAAAAGGGCGAATGTCGCAGATTGTTCTTAAACATCGTCGTCCCACCATCCTTCCCGTCAAAAGGCAATTTTCCTGTCAAGATATACATTCATGGAGGGTACGACTCCAAATGCCACTACACACACACACCCGCACCAGAATTAATTCCAGTAAACATTACCAGATTCTTACAATTCGGGTCTCCCCATAGTTTATCTTCCCAAGCCCAATTCATAGCCGCTCAGCGTGAGGAGGTTTGGGTGAATATTGGATATCGTGTATCGGCGTTTGGATTCCTAGCAAGTGATGTTCCGCGCTTGGAGGGGAATTGGGGGTTCAAGGATCAATGGCTTGGCCTCCAGTGGGTAAAGGAAAATATTCGTGCGTTCGGGGGTGAGTAAACGTTCTGTTAACCTCCTTTTTTTGTCTCGCTTTATTCAGACATTGTAGGGAACCCGGAGAATGTACAACTAACAGGCTTATCAGCTGGTGAGCCGAATGAAATTATTCTATTTTTATAACGGCAACGGTCTCACTGGTCTTGGTTTGAAGGTGCACATTCCGTACACCAGATTTTGCACCATGTTTCACAGCTGCCCCCTGGAGAGAAGTCACCATTCCAGACTGCGATCCTGCAGTCAAACGCGCTATTGTTCGTCGCGCCAACTTGAATTTATCCTAGAAGCATTAACAAAAGGAAACAAAAAACAAAAACAAAACAGGACTGACCCAAAAACGCCATCCCAACTAAGGCCTCAGTTCCAGGCRCTATGTCAAAAATTAGGTCTCGACCCAAATGACACCGACATATTGGATACGCTGCGAGATCCCCAAAAGGTCTCCTGGCAGTCGATTACAAGTATTATTGAAACCGATTCACTGGGCCAGTATGGCACTTTCCGCGGATGTCTTTCAGGGGACTGGATGATCCCTTCTCCGGGTCCAATGGAACGGCAACGGTCAGGGGAGTTCGCAGAGGGTTTAAGGGCACACGGTGTCAAAGCCGTTGTTATCGGGGACCTTACAGAGGAGTGGTATCTCTACTCCATCGCGCACCCAATTAATTCCCCAAACGATATTCTTTGGAATTTAAATCGATATTTTCCAGATGACATTTCCGCTAAACTGCTCTCGAGGGTCTCGGATGCCCGGGAGGGCTCCACGACTACGGACACGGAGGACGCGGCGAGGCTATTCGGTGACGTGCTGAGCACTGGACAGGTCCACCTTCCGGTGCGGATATTCGCCAGAGATTTGTCGGCATCAGGGTTTCCGTTACTACGGTATGAGATTCGGTGGACGCCGGAAGAGGTTCGACCTGAAGGTTCTAGTTTAAATTTCTTTTTACCCATGAAAGCAGCTGTCAAGTTCTCATGTGTGTTTCTTGAAAGGCTATGTTACGCACGGCACCGACCGCTACTTGTGGGCTTTACGAAAGCCTAATTTGGTGCCGAAGCAGTGGGACACCGCGAATCGATGGTTAGACATGGTTGATCAGGAGCTAGAGAAGTTAATTCGATCTGGCGTCACTCGCAGCCACAGGGTGATGCTGACGTTGAAAGAAGACCAGACGGTCGGTTGGACAGAAGACAAACGATGGGATGACTTGAAGAGTCTGGTGGATATCCTTCCGGGGGAAGGAAAACCAGGGTCTCGTCTGTGATGACAACTGCTGCGTATTGCTGTGTGCTTTTTGTATAAGTATGTACATATTGAAGCGCAGATCTGYGAAAGAACATGTGCAATGGCAGCTGCGGGGCCAATTCAAAGCTGTCGGACTGTTATCAGAAAACGACTCCGCTGCACGTGATGGCAGATAGGGCTGAGGTATGTCCGGCAGATTTTCCCTTTGCATCATTAGCATCGATAGACTCCGACTCTATTGGTACGTCTACACCCCACAAAGTCGAGTCAAAGCTGACTCGGGAACAACAGACTAGGGCACTCGATGTCTCTCCAGGTCAATTTATCGAGTCGAGATCTCGCCGACGCATATCAAAATGTCATCAACGGCCAAGACATAGACTGGGCGATTTTCACCTACGAAGGGGGCACAAATGATTTGAAAGTACAGTCTACCGGTAGTGGAGGTCTTGAAGAGCTCGAAGAGGAGTTTTCAGATGGAAGGTAAGTCACTATCTGCATCCGTGCTGATGGGTCAGGTTGATTCAGGTGAGATGCATGGTGTGCAGAATTCAGTATGCGTTTGCCCGTGTGCAGGATCCAAATGTTCGTGTGTTGGGTCAATGCATTATCTATAAGCCTAGCTAATATGATACGTGTTCGCTTCATCAGAGTCAACTGCCCAAGTTCGTGCAGGTCAATTGGTGTGGCGATGGTGTTCCCGAAAACAAAAAGGGTTTGTTCCATACGCACGCCAGTGCCGTTGCGCGTTTCCTCCGCGGAACACATGTTGTAATCAATGCTCGCAATGAGGTGAGTTAGTCTCGAGAATCGAAGCAGAATATATGCCTTACCCTTCCACAGGGCGATGTCACCCCTGCCACCATTATGTCCCGCGTTGAGGCAGCATCTGGCGCCAAGTACTCAACTCACAAGGAGGCGCCCCGCAAGTTTGAACCTGTTGCGCCCGTTGGAACAAACTACACTCCTGTTGGCAAAGTCGACATCAATGAGCTGAGGAAGGCCCCTGCGTTTAGTGTTCCAAAACCCCCACCTCCCCCTACTGCATCTCGACCAGCTTTTTCTGCCTCGAATAATAAACCATCGGCCTCTGCTGCGTCGCTGTATGGTAGATCGATATCTAGTGGAATTACAGCATCGAGTGGACCCGCGCCCGCAGATGCCTGGCCCGAGGAGAAACCAACCCCTGTAGCTGCGGCACCCCCACCCCCACCCGCTGCTACTCGTCCACCGACGTTGCCCACAACTGCACGTCCAACTTTCAGTGCTCTGGTAGGTATTTCTTTCCACTATCTTCCGCTCATGAAACATGTCTTATCGGTTTGTTAGCGCCCTTCTACTACCACCACAACGGCCCCCAGTGCTCCCCTCCCAGCGATCTCGACCTCCATCCCTACGAAGCCCGCAGAAGAGGATAAGATCGAACCCAATAAAAGTGCCTACACCCCGGTTTCCTTGCCGGCGCCAAGGAAGCTCAAGAACCCATTCGCTCAAATGGAACAGCAGCAACCTTCAACCCTATCTCCCCGACCAGCTGCTGGCGCAGGACCGAAGAAGTTGACATGGAGCGAGCGTCAGGCCTTAGCCAAGAAGCAACAAGAAGAAGAGGAAACACGCAGCAGAGCGGCAGGGCTTAATGTGCAGCATACATCACCGATCCCCAAACCTACCTTCAAGTCCAGCGCTCCGGCATTTGGAAGGGCCACAACTCCCGCAACCCCTCCTCGTAGTTTCGGTGCCGTAGGAACTGGCGCTGTAGGAGCTATTGTAGGGGGGACAACAGCAGCGTCTATGTTCTCTCGGGAAGAGCCTGAACCTGAAGAAGAGCCTGAACCCGAGCCCGAGCCTCAGTTCGTTGTACGTACTTGACTTATTTCTCCTCCCGTCATCGACTGATAGGAAAACAGCCTCCTCCGCCTCCGCCTCCCCCACCACCACCAGCTCCACCTCGTCCTCAGGAGACGGCAGAGGAGGATGACACTTCATCGTATGCTCCACCCCCGCCTCCACCTCCGCCTCCCCCGCCATCCCAGGCCTATGAAAGAGTAGAGGAAGTTAATACCTTCCCCCCTCCTCCGCCTCCTCCTCCGCCTCCCCCGCCTCCCCCGGTTCATGAAAGAGCAGAGGAAGTCAATACGTTCCCCCCTCCACCTCCGCCTCCGCCTCCACCACCTCCACCACCTCCAGCAGCCCCAGCAGCCCCCCCTGTAGTACAGGTGAAGCTCAACATGTTCTGACCCTGTTATCATAGTCTGATTGATTTGCTCTTTCGCCACTGCAGCCGGAACCAGAGCCAGAACCAGAATCAGCCCCTACTGGGCGAGGTGTTGTAGCGCTCGTGCTGTATGAATACGAGGTATGTATTGACGTCTTTATTTTGTATCTTGACGTCAGACCGTTCACCATCCCTCGTAGGCCACAGAAGATAACGAGATGAACCTGGTAGAAGGTGAATACATTGAACAAGTTGAAGAAGTCGATGAAGGCTGGTGGAGCGGTGTTGGACCTGGTGGCAAGACTGGTCTTTTCCCTTGTATGATTTTGTCTCTCTCGATCCCCTGCTGGGCCCTGCTGAATGCCGTTGCGCAGCAAACTATGTTGAACTAGTTCAAGTTCCCGAGGACCAAGCTGAGGAAGAAGCAGCTCCGCCACCACCACCGTCCCCACCCCCGCCGCCCCCTGCTCCAGCAGTGAGTTGTAGAGATTTGAAAACCTTCACGGGGTCAATTAACCCATAATTCTAGGCACCCGCAACAGCTCCAACTCCCCCGACAACTCAAGATCTCGGTATAACCGCGATTGCTCTATTTGAGTGTGTCTCTTCATGTTTGTCCTGCATTTTAATGCGTGTACATTGATCAACTTCCCTAGCTATGACGCTGCCGAGGATAATGAGATCAGTTTCCGGGAAGGTGAAAAGATTGTTAACATTGAAGCTGCTTCAGAGGACTGGTGGGAAGGCCGTAATTCTCAAGGACAGCATGGCCTCTTCCCAGGTGAGTATATGCGGATTGCTTGGTAGTCAGATGAGAGGCTGATGGTCTTATAGCAAACTATGTGGAAGTTCAGGAATAAAATACTATTAACTCACTTGATCTGATACTTTATGGTCTGTGTCTGGACACTTAAGTAGTATCGGATTGTTATGATAGGTCTAAGCCTTACAACGCAAAATAAAATAAATAAAAACAGTGATTTTTCAGATCATTTTGGATGATGTGGAAATCATGGCATATATGCTGCGATCCATGCTCTGAAAGCAACTTACAACTCAAACTTACATTTACTCTCAACCAACACGATGCTCTTTCAGGGTCTGGGTGGGTCTAACCACTGGGATATGCCCTTTGTGGCATGTACTGATTATTTACGAACCAGTCGCCTGCTTCAGCCCACTGGTCTCGGAAAACGCGAAAATCGAGTTCGGTGGGTCACTCGCACCACCACCACAAAGCACCACTTATCCTCATTCCCCGTCAGTCAGGAGGGGAGGGGAGATCGGCACAAAGTTCATAGCAACAAGCTACTACTTTTGCTCCGACACGAAGGATCCTTGCCTAGAAGAGTGACAGCCTTTCCCCTAGAGCATATCTTGGCCTTATCTCTCAACTTCACAGTAGGTGGACCGTCGCCCAAAATCTCATCGCGAGTCGCCGAGGCATTTAGTCTGACAAGCACATACGCTTATCTGCCCTGCATTGTAGGTTCGACATGTGCAATGGATTTTCGACTCTATCAGAGAAGATTTCCTCCTCCCTCTAGCACAGTACACTATGGACAGTAAGCCCGTCTCTATGACATTTTGACTTTCTTTTTTTTTTTTTGCTTCATTCCGTTGATTGTGACAGGCCGCTTTGATGCGACGATAATTGGAAGGCGTTTCCAAGCCCAGCCCCAGCGGAAGAACACGCTGAAGAGAAAGCTAGGCAGATGTTCTTGGGACGACGGCTCTTCTACAGCTCTCCCGGGAGCCAAAAGGCAACGAGTGACCATGGAGGTTCCCGGAACGGGCCATGATGTACCAAAAGTGGACGTGCACATTCCAGACTTTGACGGGTGTCGAGCCGAATCTACCAGGACTCAGCTCAAAACTCAGAGGCGTGTCCGTTTCGAAGCGTGTTCGACGGAACTTGACTCGAAGAGCTTGGAAGTATCGGAATCCCAAGTAAGGAAAACATTTGGCCCCAATGATGAAAAAGAGCTGGTGTTGCCCTGTTCGAGGAGAGAACAGAGAAACTCATGGTCAGCCTACGATCCTCTTGCACTACAAATGACATCCGAGGGAGAAGACAGTTGTAAAATCAGAGTCAAACACATCACCCGAGGGCACACCACCACCGCTACCGAAGGTATCCGAGGGCGGGAAGTCAGTTGGGCTGGCAGTAATTCTTCCGCAAGAGCACCGATGCCAACGCTCGACAACTCGAACCACGGCTCTGGCTCTGATCTTAACTCTGGTTTATCTGCCTTTTCGGGTTCCGAGGAGGAAGGATCCGAAGGTGGAGAAGGACTGCTCTCGGAAGAGGAAGTCGAGCTTGAACTTGAGCCTGGCTCTGTCACTGGTTCTGAGCCCGATGAACATGTCAATATGGACTGGAGTTTGGCATCTGGTTGCACTTCAAGAGTTGGACGGTTGGATAGCGTTACGGGATTCGAAGATGGCCGCACTAGAATCACCGGCACTGTCAAGCAATCTTTCAAAGGAGAACGGCATTCAGCTTGTGGCGGGGAACGCGAGTTTGAAGAGTCCATTCGAGCGATATTGGCACGCTCGACAGACAGGGATACTTTGAGGGTACCTATTGAGGCGTTGTTGGAGGCTGGCAGTGGCCGTACACAGGGTCTGCTTTTGAATCCCGGAGTGACCTGTGGAGGGAAGAGATTTCATTTCTCCAAATTAGTTTGAACGACATATCATCATTTTTAGCGGCCACTCTCATGGTTCTTGTGGTTCTGCTGTGTTATGAAGCCTCGAGGCGTCATGTCAGTATTAACAATCACGTCAAACCCATAGATAATTGTTAAACAACTCCGGCTCAGGGGGGCGTGTGGAAGGAACAGACATTTGACAGTATGCAACGTTACTTTGACTATGTTAATAACAACATGGTACATATCGCAAGTCAGAAATAAAATACTTGAACAGGGCGCAAGCGCACGTTCGTTCTCCCAAATTGACAGGCGTAAAGATCTCTTGTGTCTGTTATTCATATAACACCTGACGTTTGTGTCAACGGAGTTCCATGTGGAGGGTCGCACTCCCTTGTTGATCGTTTTTAACCACAGGCGGCTGTGTGTGTGTGAGGGAAAGGAAAGGGGGGGGGATTGTTGAACAAGGGGAGATGAAGGGGCATACCGGAGCGCTTCGAGGGCCCCCTTGTCCTGACTCGGCGCCCCCCAAGTTGACATGTTACTTTTTTTGAAGATTGAGCGACTATAGTACTCTCCCCAAATTCGTTCTGTCCATTTGGGGGGGCGCGTCTTGAATTATCTTTGACTAGATTGGTCCCCCAATTTATCCAATCGGGGGTTGATGAGATCCATCCCTCTAGCTGTATAGTTTGTTTTTGGTGGATCTGGTCTTGGGGGGGAGAAAAAAACATTTGAAAGAGAAGCACACCCTTGTCATTCTGTTTTCGGATGTCGGGGGCAGTGTTCTTTCAACAGCTGTCCCCTGGGTTCTTACCCCCCCCCCTCCTCGATTCGTCCTTTTGAACATGTTCTCCTCGGCCCGGCCGAAAGATAACTTGTTTTATGTATGGACAGAAAGAAGCCCCGCCGTACGAACGAAATGTCAGTCAGAAGTCCCCTTGGCGCGGGGTTCCTTGCAAATCGCGAAATAAACCAAAAAAAAAAAAGCTCTCTCTCCCCTCCCTTCCCCCCCACCCCCTGCCCTCTCCCTCATGACCTCCCACAGGMCATCCAATATACAACGAGTCCGAGTGAGCGGTGAGGGGCGGAGAGGGAAAAGGGCGTGGGGTGGGGTTTCCAATTTGACAAGAATCCCTTTTGGAGTTGTGCATGATGGCCCCTTTTCGAATTTTGATGCTTGTAATAAAAACTGATAAAAAAAAAAAGAAGGGGTTCCGGGGATGGGATGTTCAGATGATGCGTATCACTATTTTTCTATGTCTAATAACTTTTGATAGCTTCTGTTCGGGGAAGCTTCAACCCACCCTCGCGCCCCCCCATCTTTGTTCTGTACAGTATATTACCCACAGTACTTTGTAACAAATGATCATCCTCCAACCCAGAACCAGCTCCTCAACTCCCAGCCCCCCTGCTGCGCTATAAACAAGCTCTAGATTTAATTTAGTTTATTTGTGGGTGAGAGAAGTTTGGTTTGGTTGATGGTGGTGTTGAAGCGGGGTCTGATGACAGTGATTGTGTATCTAAATTCAACTCTATACTACACAATTGGGTTGTCGTTTTACTAGGTGTTATATTCAAATGTGCTATATACATAGTATCCTGTTGAGACAGGGACAGGAGACAGTTGCCAGCGATCACAAGAAATAACAAAGTTCATACGAACAACAACTCTTTTGAAACCCAAAAAAAAAAAATCCCCAATAGGAATGACCCCCATAGCCTTTGTTGTTCTCGCTGCTGCTGCGCACGTCGAAGGATAAAACTGCACATACGTCATCATTCATTCATTAATTGCATCTTGGAAGCAGCTTTTTATTTATGGGTCGATTTAAGCCCCCCTTATCTACCACCCACCCCTTCCTCCCCATCCTTGACATAAATATTCATAACTCGAGTCCCGAGAAGAACCGTCATAAATTGCGACAACGACGAAAGAACTTGACAACCCGGATTCGACGAAGCACTTACCCAGCCAAGTTAATTACAATAAAACCTTGGCATCCCCCATGAATCAACCCATAAACGTCAACTTGATGTCCTACTTACACGCACATGAAGCAAGAGCTTTTTTTACTCATATATAGCTCCATCATTAGTGGCGTATCCCGCGTACGATTGGGGTTGAGGTCATGMAATGATTATATTGTGCTAATGTGTCTATCTTCGTTTTCGAAGCCAGAACAGGAAGATTTACTCAACGGGGGTAGTGGAAAAGGCGGGGAGGGGGGAAGAGGTGTCACGRGCCTTACTTGGATGAAATTAATTAGAAGAAATGCCAAAAATGAAAATACTTGTGGGATTCCGAAATGAAAGCATGAACGACAAAAGTTGAATGAAGAGCAAACAAGAGAAAATGCTGAAGAACAAAAGGATTGTGTATGCGTGAGACGTGAGATGCAAGATAGTGAGGATGAGAGAGAAAAAAAAAATAAACAAGAAAATCTAAAATTATTCATCGCACCACTCTTACACCAGGTAAGCACCTCGACAAAACATCCGCAAGCGCAACCTCCAGTGTGATCCTTTCCTCGATGATARCACCACCACCTCGTCCATCCTCCCTCCCACTGCCACTCCCGTACCCATACTCACTACTCTCGCTCTCCACCCCAAACGAGCTCGTCCCACTGCTCACAGAACCAAAACTGCTCACAGGGTTATTTCTTCTCCGTCGCCTCCTATCGTCTGGATCTCGGTTCCTCCGTCTTGCGTTGCCGTTCTTACCCCGGTTGGGGTCGGGCCACCATATGTCCTCCAACTGTTCGCGATCCCTCCGTCTCTGGCTCGGACTTCGTCTTGGGCTGGCGTTTGTACTGTGGTTTGGGCCAGGGCCCATGTTCGAGTAGTTATATGCGCCTATGCCAGAATTCCAACTGTTGCCTACGCTTGGACTACGTTCTCCGCGTAGGATAGGCATATCCTTGTCCTTGTCTTTCCGAAGCTTAGACCGTGTCCTCAAGAACGAGAAGACGTGCGGGCGAGATGTGCTCGGGATAGATGTGGATGGTGAAGCCACTGTGGGAGGGGATAGTGTAGAACGCGTCGAAAACATGCCTATGGGTGATGCAGGTGTTGATACAGATTGGAAAGGCGGAGGTTGGAGCGAAGCAAGGGGCACCACCAATGAGGGAAGTGGTAGTGCGCTCGTTGAGCTCGAAAGTGGGGCAACATTGCTACCGGAAGCAGATGGAGAACGGCTAATGGGTGCACTGGAGTGGGGGACATGTAGAGTTACCGAAGATCCAGAAGGGTCTTGAATTCTCCTTCCCATAGTGACTGTGGCGGTTGAGGAGGAAGTGGATGGAGAGCCTTTCGAGGAGATCGAGGATGAGGGCAGAGAGATGGAGGAGGCTGTAACAGCTGCAAATTTAGTCTTGGAGGGGAGTTTTGACGAATCATGATTTGTGACCAAAGGAGCAGGAGACAGGGGCAAGGCCAAGGGCATAGATAGCGCGGCCGAGTCTGTATACACCGCGATGGTCTTGAGCCCCCAGTGGGGCCAGGCCCAGTCGTTTTGCATTGTCTCCAAAAACTCGTACTAATTGTGGAGGACGCATTCAGTCATAAGAAAATGATAGAGAAAGCAGAAGACTTACCACCTGGTCCTCGAGCTGCATACCCTCCCCATCACCCCTCCCCAACTTGTGAGGTCCATAGATCGGGACATCATCCTGCGAGGGCAAAAAGTGTTTGACGATAAGCTCCAAGTGCTCTAGTTTGGGCAGATTCAGCGCAAGGAGATCCATCAATTGTGGAGAAAAGGGGACAGGCCCCAATCGAAGGCTGCGGAGGTTGGTATTGGCGGTAGGRATATCCTCATCTTCGGTCGATGATACTGGAGACGGGGTGAGCCATTGCCAGACCACATCCTCGTCCTGCTCTCCCTCCTCCACGACGGAATCCAGGGTTGCCGGTGAGGGACAAAGACTGGGCCGGCAGCGAGTGTGGGCGAGAACCTTGACGACCTCTTTGACAAACTCGTACGACTTGGTGCTGCCCAAGAGCCCCAGCGTTTTCACACTAGCCCCGAACCTCTCTGCGCAGTAAAGGGCCGTCTCGAGGGGTATGTGATTCGAGCTAACTTCGAGGGATTCCAGAGCCTCCATGTCATACTCGCCAAGCGGCTCCACCGTCTCGTCGTCCTCAAACCACTCCTGGTGTTCGCGGCCGGTCTCGCTACCGAATGCGGTGCGCACCCAGGAATGAAGTGACCACGGATCTGGAGTATCAATCCTGCGCCAATGAGATGCCGAACCRGTGCCGCCTGCATCGTGCTGTGTTGCTCTGAGCCGGAGGACCTTGATGGTCTCGGACTGCCTGCGGAGGAAACGGCCGAGGGATATTGGATTGCCAAGGTGTGGTTTCTGGAGGGGAAGGGCGAGGGCGAGGGTGTCAAGCTTCTCCATCAAATCGAGACCTTCGAAAAGGGGACCAATATCCATGGGTTCGTGAGCTTCGATGGAGAGGAGGCGGAGAAAGGGCGAAAGGTTGGAGACTGATCGGGCGAGTCGGGTGTGGAGGATGTAGCGGAGAGAGGCGGGGGAGAGCTGGTGGTCGGAGTGGAGGTGGAGGTGGAGGTGCTCGAGGCGAGCGACATGGAAGGATGCGGAGCAGAGGGCATGGATATTTTCGAGGGAGATGTCGAGGGAGAGCTTGGTGAGGGAGGGGGAGAGGAGGGGCGTGCCGATGCAGGGGACGGCGAGGTTGGAGAGCGAGAGGGCGTCAGAGTCGGGCAGGGACGCGGCCGAGTCGGCAAAGGGGAAAGCAGTGGGAAGGCCATACCACGTGACGTAATAGTCTGTGACGGAGGGAAGAGAACGAAGGAGATCGAGAACGGCGTGCATGACATCCTGGGGCGTCTTTAGCCGCTCCCGCAGCTTCTCGATGCCCTGGCGCGGGGGGAGGTCGTAGAGGTTCTGCGGGGAGGAAGAAGAGCCCTGGCGGTCGGCGTGGGCGCGGGACGGAGGGAAGACGCGATCCTGGACGTCGCGGAGCTGCTGGGCTATGTCTGTAAGGCGAACACGGAGGGAGAGGGGAGGCTTGGGACACGAGGAGGAGGAGGAAGAAGGGGAGGCATCCTTGGACACTGCGCGCCTGTCCATGACCTCCTTGAGGAAGCCAGGGTAGACGTGGAGGATCTTGACGCGTCTGGCAATGTAGGGGTCCCTGGTGTTTTTGGGAAGCGTAAGCAAGGGACAGAAAAGAAAAAGCAGCAGCAGGACAGGACATACTTGAGGCGGATAAGATTGCGGAGGAGACGGTCGTCCCAGTAGATAAAGGAGATCTGGCGGTAGCGGGCGTCGAGGGCGATGTGGAAGAGGGCGGAGTTGACGGCGTAGAGATTGCGGAGGGAGAGGAGGGGGATGAAGCGGGCGATGTTGAGCCAGACGTCGTGGGGGAGCATGGTGGGGAGAGAGGCATGTCGTGGTGTGCTGCGTGGGCTGCTACTAAAAGGACGAGAGTGTTCATCTGTCAACGGTCACCTATCACTCCGGCTATCCCCTGCCTTTTATGGTCCTATTTGATCCGGCCCTCCACTATCCTTATACAGCTTTATTGCTACCCTGCCCGATGCATCTGCAACCGAAGCCTCTCTTCAGCCGACCCTTCCCTCCCACTGTCACACCCACGCACTCACCTCTTCCGCCAGCTCCGTCCACTCCGCCAGCCCCCGCCCGTAGCTGTCCTGTCCAACATCCACCGGCATGTCCGCATGCCACACCCGCACCGCCCCAAACCCACCCACCGGCTCAGCCAGCACTATCTTCTTCTTGCTCTCCTCCCCCTCCTCGAGCTCCCCYTCCCTCGTCCGCAAAACTACCCCAACATATCCGCCGGGCAGACGCACATCCACCCCGTGCACTCTACGTCCGCGGAAGCTTGATTCATATCGCCCATCTCCGTCCTCCACCGCCCTCTTCTCAACCTTCATGTACGTAGATACAGGCGCAGGCCCATTGTACTCGATATGAAACGGCATCAAGTTTGGCTTGCATTCTTCCAACTTGTTTAGCTCGGCCGTGGACAGCACCAGCGCACTAGCTTCCTGTTGCTGCGCTTGAGCCATCGAAGAGTAGACAAAAAAAAGTGAAAAGAATTCGCGTCGCGCGTCGTCCGTCCGCGTTCTCTCGGATGACATAATCTCTTTGCGACTGTATATCCGCCGTTACTTGGTACTGTTAACGTTAACCCACCAGGTCCCCATCGAGCCTAAAATGCCCACCCTCCCCCACAAATAGAACAGCCCTGGACCGTAGACACCGAACCGAGCGCCCCCCTATCCTCCAGTCCCCAGTCAACCGCGGTTAGCTTTTGGCATAGATACTAACAACTCAGACTTCTTGACATGGGCACAACATGTCGCTAACATCGGCRTCGAATGTCACCGATCGCCTCGAAACCCCGTTTTCGAGCGCCAGGGGGGGTGGGGAGGCGACAACCGGGAAGAGTAGCCACATATATAATAGCTCGCCTTAAAACACCCGAATTTCTCATGATTTATTTTTTTTTCTAATCCGCCACCCTCCCGGTCCCTCTCCCTCCCTCCCCCCCCTCCGCCACGCCGGTGCCTGGGCACCGCTCTTACAGCCTTTTTATAAAAAAAAAAATGATAAATGATGGATTCCTACCGGGGGGCAGATATACATACCAGATCATCCCAAATCTCCAACTTTGGGCTTTTCCCYCATGTCAAAGATGCCCGCCTCAAGAAGCATCCTCCCCGAACTGTCTGTCAACTTTTTGCATCACAGAACCCTCAAAAGTAGTTCTGATTTTTTCTTCCAAGCGGGGAAAACGCTCACCATTTCCCGAGCGCACGGATAAATAGTTGAGCTTTGCGTTCCATGACGTATATAAGACGAATTTTGATCATGTGGGTAAGATCCAGACACGGTCTCTTTTTGTGTTGTTCTTTGCCTGACTTTCTTGTGCCAACAAAGTTTTCCCGCCTTTGGCTCTTAAACGCAACAATGAAAGTTGCTTTTTTGTTGGCCGTGGCAGCGCACCACGGCCATCACTTCCTCTCCCCTGACCTTTTACGTTCGTCGTCTTTAGAAACCCCCCGCTGGTGATGCAAAAAACGTTATGAACGTTTACGAACCTTCTCGCAACTCAAAAACCCTCTCTCTTGTCACTATGGTGGATCTTCCCTCGGGAGGCATAATACTCCCCCGGTGATCGCACCGCAACCAAAAAAAAAAAAAACATACGCCATCACCTGCACCCGGTGAATTATCCCCTCACACTTGCCGAAGAGAGATTTCAAAAGGATCTTGTCCGGGAACCGATCACAATCAATTGATTGCACGCTTAACGCGCTTAGATGCTGATCAAAAATTCACTCATAGGGAAACGGCCCAATTGCGAAAACACGGCAATATGGTTGCCCAGAGTTGCTAGACCTCACGACCCCTCACTTCCTTTCCTCCTATGACATCGG
>JAECYV010000010.1:601915-641328 GCA_023014305.1 Lepiota subincarnata
TTCGATCGGAGTATATATAATTGTGACAAAACAAACGAAAAAAAAAAATGGATAAGCGGTACCGAGTACATGAAAATTAACGCGACAATGGGAATGGATTTGGGATCGCATCGCACCACAGGGAACCGAAGGACGAGAGCAAATCTACAGGTGTGTATATCGTACTGTACATAAAGAACATACGCACACACACACACACTTGAATAACTATTCAAATCACGGAGGACAAAGACACGTCAGCCTGGAATGTAAGCCACAAATAAAAAGACCCTAACCTGTACATGTCGGCCGTTAAAAATCCTTGGCAGGGGGGTACAGGGTCATTCATTATGTGTGGTTGCCAATCCCCGGCTAACAACATTCATTTTGAGTATTGCTCCTACTACTACTACTACTACTACTACTACTACTGGCAACATCGTCGTTCGCAAATCGCAAAGCGGACATCCCCTGTGAAACCAAAGACTCGGTGAGCTTGCAATTAGCCTCGCGTATGTTGAGGATCAGTCGTGTTCCCTAATGATAAAGCAGAAACATTTCAAAGTTTTAACAAGCCCGCAATTACGCCAGGGTTTCCGACTGGAGTGTATATGGGTTGCCTACACAAATGCAATCTACGATGGCAAAAACACTTGAGAAAAAAAATGTCAATTTCACCCGATTACGAGGATATGTGGGCTCGGCTTACAATGTCCAATCTATGAGCGCCATGTTGTTGGGCGATTTTAATCGAAGGTCGGCTATCAGTGCAAACACGATTACACCTGACACAATGATGAGTTTTCTGAGTGTTGGGGACTACGCTGAGAGCACTAACCAAAATATCTGATGGAAAAATTGCATCATCAGTACCCCACTATACCACATAGGCATATCATAGTTATGAGAAGCGTACGGGAAAATGGAAAGCGTTCCATCACGGTAGAATATGTAGATGACCGGAGTGAATCTCCTGATATGTATAACTCTTGCGGGGAGTGAGTTTCCCATGGGTCCGGTTTCTTTTACAGCCTGAACAAGTTTGATGGYGACCAGGACAAGGTTGACACCTAGCAAAAGAAAATAGATAAATTAGGATACGTTGATACGGAGRGGGGGTACTCATTTACTAGCACTGATGAGCTGTGTAATCCTGTTGTTTTTTTCCTGTTAGCATTTGCATTTGAACCAAGGCCTRGTTGAATGTGTCCTGACCAGTCTATTAAGCTAATTTTTCTCTGCATTTCAAGGACCGAGGAAGAGCCGTAATGGTAACAGCCGTGTAATGGGAATGAGTCGAGCGTGCCCCTTAGGTCAAATACCAAGAATGCGAAGGTATGTGCCATACTACTCTGGGGCCCCTATCAACAGGTGCACCACATATCATTGTAGGGAAAGCTTACCAGTAGTCCAGCTACACTTGTCACCGGAAAACATAAATGATGATGATGTCCTTCCAAGAAATCGGGACGCACCAGCAATCACAAGGTAGACGACGATCATAACTGAACGCGATTCAAAGTTCAGATGATGTGCGTGTAAAACTGATTTGAGGGACTAACCCACCTTTCAGGTTGGAGTTCCAGAGTGCTCGTTGTCTTAGTACGAACAATATCGTCGTCATTGTTGTGAGAAGAACATTCATCGACCTGTCCTACACTTGAATCGCCACTGGGTTCATTTGGCGATATTACTCACAATTGTTGAATAATTAAAGAGGCGTTGCACCTGGAAGAACATGGGTATTGGGATATATGGCTTGGTTAAATTGCATACACCTAGGACAACGAAAGTAAGCGCCAGTCAAGAGCAATTGTTAATAAAATTAGGTCACCCAAGCCGGAAGGAGATCTTGTCCGCTTGCTATATTTCATCATAAGCTCGAGGCAGAAGGAGATGAATGGCACCGCACTGTACAGAACGAGCCTAGAGTCTGTGTTAGATTGGTTACAAGATCAAAAACTTCACCAAGATTACATACGAAACATGGAGGATAGTAAATGCCCGAAGGAGGGCATACATCATTCGAACCAATGACCATGGTCCTCTAACCCCCAGAAATATATCAATTCCGCTCCAATGAATCAAGTCGTGATATGTGCTTACCGATGAACATGATTGACCTGCGGGTGTTCAAAATTAGATTGTTGGGCGATGGTAATTCGCTCACCTCTCGTGGAAATATGTACAATGATTCATAAACAAGCAAAGCAACTCCCACACCTAATGACGACAACATAAGTATTGGCAGGAACCTATGTTATCATAAGAGTCCGTACGCACAATAGATATTGTTTCTAAGCCTCGTTACCGCGAGATCGGCGATGAAGTCATCCACTGTGAGTCCATGATCAGACATATTTAAAACAGAAGATGGGAGCGTAAGGAAGGACGGGGGCTTTAGTGCTTTAACATTCGGCGTTTTCACCTAAACACTCCAATCTCGAAAGACAATTTGTACTATTAATATCATAGCCCAGAGTAGATAAAAAGTCGATGCAAGGGGGTTCGAAGAACCAAAAATTTGGATCTCATGACTGATGGAACCGCAAGTCTCGGGGATCTGAGGTAGGCCGAGGCGCCACCCGTGAGTTGCGGCTGATACAGTTTTTGTTTCGACATTTCACATTCGGAGTGTGTTCATGAGCCACACAAACCAGACAGACAGTGAAATACGTGATTGTCGTGTTCATGTTGCCTTGCTCATCGCACTTTGTCATTAATGTCATCATGGATATGATCATTGATCGCTTCTCAATGAAAGATGGCTGGGCGTTCAACTCTAGTGCATGTCACACCACGCATTGGGGAGAGCCACCGAGGAAGTGAGTCCCATGTGTCATGTACGCTAACATTGATTCAGCCTTAGAAGGACTAACTGTTTGCACGCCCCCGGTSAATCTAACACCAACTTATGGGTCTACGGTAACTGATAAGGTGAGATCTTCACTGTTTGATTTAGGAARGTGAACACACACCATGAGGAGGGCCCATATGCTGGAATGCGCAATTCGGGACTTGATAGTCCGTCGGGTCGAAATCACCCAAGCTCTGCCAAGCTATTCGTCCCATGTAATGAATAGAACTTCTTCGCAGATGGGTAGGGTTGTGGAACCGTGGGACGGTATATGGGGCCAGAAGTTTAACTGCACACTAGAAAACATCCAATGGAGTACAATGTTAACGGATTTGGGCGATGTCCAAGTCATGCCGAGAAGATCATTGACTTGAAGTACCCGYGTATCTCGCTCAGTGGAAGTACGGGTGACGTCTTGTTTAGTAGCCGAGGTCGCCCACCTTGCGAAGTGCACAATTCACTGGAGTCACGTGTAATCTCATTAGAAGCCAATGACTTAATTAATTAACCACCGCTAAGCAGTATAGCCTCCTTTAATTTGAATTTAGTGTACATCCGACGTCAGCTACAGCGACCCTCACTAGCTTTCCTGGCACCGGGGCGTGCCGCGAACAAGGCATCAGTGCTTCAGCTTCCAACCAGCAAARTGACACTTTACTTGGCCTTCACTGCTAGTCGTTACCTTAGCCTCGAATTCAATTTGATAGGTCAGAAAATGGTGCTGAAGCTAGTGGTACGGCTAAGAGCTCAAGTAGTTGAACACAAGGAAGAGTAGCGCTAGTGCACGTATTTTGCTCGGCCCGGGACAAAACCAGTCATTCAATCCTTCCGAGCCCATTATGTCTAGTCCGGACTTCTCGTGCCGGTTTTGCGTTCTGTTCATCTGGGCTCGAGGCATAGGTTACCAGTAATCAAGTCCTTTCCTGACCCCCGAAAATTTCGATCATCAAGAATATGATCGCTGAAACTTGTGCCGCGCTGATGACATCTATTGTATCCCCGTAGAAGCTAAAGATGATCAGCGCCGATGAATCGAGGTTCATAACCGGGAAATTGAGATATACTGGGTGGTTTAATGAGGACAGCGATCTTGACCAAAGTTTGAATCGTTGATATATCCCAATATCTCCACAATTATTGTTCGAGGGTATAGTATTGGAAAGCAGAACAAAAACCCTTAAAATATAGACTCGAAACCCACAGTCTGTCCAAAAATCTTTCTTACTATCGTCTAGCATCCAATAAGGACATCAGCGTAGGGGCCTTACCCATCGATCAGCACTTGCCCGGATGGAAGGGAGGCAGGGGGGGGGAACGCACCATCATGATCTGCCACTTTGCTCTGAAGAACATTTTTTGCATCACCGGTGGAGCATCGTTTGTCGTCGTTGTCTTGTCCGGGACACTGGACGAATGAGCCGTCGCTCTGGATATGGATCTCGTCAGAGGGATGATGGAAACCGAGGAATCGACCAGGGAGGATCGGGACAGGGTCTTTTCTAGGAAACATGGCTATAATTCAGAAGTGAAGCAAGATGGGAGGCTGGATGACCTACTTGTTCGTGATACGAGTGAGCTTGACGTTCCCGTCAACAAAGTCGGCAAATTCTTGGTTTCCGACCTATAGAATCGTGGTCTTGGCGTGAGAGGAGACTCTACCCAAAGTGAAAATTGGTCGTACGCGAGGCATGCCATAGGTGATCAGCTCAAGATCAATGTCCGGAATTTGGAGAGGGAGGAATATAGCGTCAAGGAGACTAATCGCAGCACCTGGTAAAGGGAATAAGGAGTGTGCTCCAAACTCTGAAATGAAATGGGGTGGCACCAAGTGAATGTCCGACAACTGTGACTTTGTTCGTGCTGTGGTCTTGCATGGTTTGCTTGACAGCGGCAAGCACAGACTCTGCAGTCCTGAGCGAGGGATAATAGTGAGATGTTGATTTGATTGGATGCGGTGGAATTTCGACATACTCAGCATGGGAGTCGGCAAACCCATTGTGGACCTTGATATCATTCGAGATACCTGGGAAGAGGTTGGAGTCCAGATTATCAGGGAAGAAGTCCGCGTCGGTCAGGAGGGGCATGCTGAAACGCCATGTTAGAACCCCGTTTGTATAGATGCGATCTACGTACATTTTGCTTGGGTCTGTCCCCTGATGAGCAACGATGATGGTCTACATCAGTCAAGATCAATAATGACGTCGCGACGGTCAGGCAGTAGGGGCGTACGCTCAAATCGGGGTCAAAGCCCACATACCAGAACTGCACGTCGTCGCCGTCACCGCCTGCGGCAGTCGGTTGGAAGTTGGGGTTGGCATCGCAGTTTGCTACAGAACGGCAACGAGGGGGAGAGAGGTCATTCAACCCCCATCCGGAAGGTCGAGTTCCGAAAACCGATTTACGTACCTCCACAGGACCAATCCTTCGTTTGAGATGATGAGCAATACGCCGCACTTGCAAAGAATGTGAAGGGCCTGAATGTCGAGACCTGATCGGCAGCGAGTGCAGTGAAATCTTGTCTTTGCAGAAGCGTCGGTGCTGCAAGGGCCAGGCTTGCTCCGAGCAAAAGAGTGGTTGTTTGAAGGAAAGAGTACGCCATTGGGTTAACCGGCACCAGCAACAACGAAGTATCAAAGCGAGTGGAATGCAAAAGACAGAAGGCCAAATGAACTGATCAAGTGTGCTGACCTGCGCGGGCGAAGAGAAGAGAAAGGCGGAAACAAAATCAAAGACCCCTTGAATGAACCGGTAAGCCAGCCAGTGGTTTGCGAATTCCATTGGTGCGATCATTGACCAGGTTATAAGCAGTCCACAGCCGACTATGGGAAGTGTCGGCAAGGCCATAGTCGGCAAGCGTCACGTCTCGACAGATTGTTGCTGTGCAGTGTGTAACTTTGCAACTGATGGTCGCGATTGATTGACGCGGACACCCACACATGTGAATGACGTCGCGTAAATGAACAGGACGGGCGTCAAATACTGTGGGCACATTGACACACGTGATGCGATGTACAATGCTAGTTCAAACATTTAAACATAAAACTTAAAAGCATATGTCACTGAGGTCTTGACTTGCTACTGAAAGCACGCGATCATCTGCAGGGAAGGGACAAGGTGGGTAATAGCTGTTAGCTTTTATGGTAAGAACAGGCAAACGCTGACAGTACACTAGTCTCAGTGACAGACACATCCGAAATTTTGAAGCCGGGAAGAAACCTGTGCATACTGGCGGCAAGGCGGCTGACGCTGAACCGTTGATACGCTCTGCCGCCTACTGCCTTTGATGTTCGAACTCCGTGCGATGTTGGGAACGATGCTTTGACAACTAGAGGGGTGCACCAGGTGTTTGTTGGCCCGGTGGGAGACCTTGGGCTGCCGGAGCACGATGCACTTGCACACCATTCCCTGTTTTCTGTCCCAAGATGATTAAAGAAGCCGCGGATGAACACGGCCGTGCGTTGCCGATGGCTGAGATTGTTCTTTGTGCCTGACGCTCTGTCTGACGGAGCTCTTCTCGACCATCTGAGGAAGCATCATTCCGACAGTCCCATGCGCAAGTGCTGGGATGAGGTCACACGTGACCTGGTGCAAGCCGAATGGTTACTTTAACTGGCGATRGTGAACCCTCAACGCGCTGTAGCTCAGCGTTGCAGCAGCACTGATCTGGAGTTGTCTCAACTCCTGGCCATGAGCATAAGCCTTTAGGTCCCCCCAAAAGGTTCTGGTCTATCAAACTCTTCTTGTTCACTCATATTCCCATACCACCTGTCAATCTTTTGCCAGGGGACTCAAAGGAAGTCGTTTATACTCAGACCCCTCCGCCTCACGGGACTACTCTGCGGTCTCCTGACGGCCTCTCCTTGTCCCCTGCAACATGGTGCAGAAGTTCGGAAGCTACGTCTTGTTCGGTTGAGTACAATGTGACTTACGGAATCACACGTTTATACAACTTTTGGGCGTTAGAGTGTTTCTGCCTCCACAACTACCATTCCGCTCTTTTAAAAACTCGCTGGCGTGGCCGACAAGATTCCCCACAGGATCTGGTCTTGCGATGCCTTCCACTCTCTTCTATTTATCAGCAGTGTTTGCTCTCCTGACTTTCGCGACTGTCAGGGCCGCGTTTCCCCCTAAGATTTATGGCGTGAATCTCGGTTCTTGGTGCGACCTTGTCCTCGGTAATCTTCAAGCGAACTGACAAGGCACCTAGGCTTCTTCTAGAACCCTGGATGTTGCCTCAAGGTGAGCTTATCTTCGCGGAGTTGAATGTATGCGTTCTAAAGGTTTCAGAATGGGCACGAATGGGCGGACAGACCTGTGACGATTGCTCGACATGCATTGCGACCGAGTTGTAAGCCGTTTAGTGTTGACCCTCCCCTGTCACCTTGCTCACGGGCTATCGAAAGTGCAATGGCCCGCGCCTTCCCAACGACGGTTGACAGCAAGTTCAACCAGCATTGGTCTGTCACCAATTTTTACTCGTGGAATCACTGTCACCAGCTTACGCATATTTAGGGAGAGCTGGTTCAATCAACCAGACGTCGACGATCTCGTTGGCGTCGGGATCAATACTGTCAGAATTCCCGTTCGTATACATTCCATTTTGATGCGCAAATACAAGGCTAATAAAATTATTTTAAGCTTGGGTACTGGATAGTCGAAGATTTAGTTGATCGTTCCACGGAATTTTATCCTCGTGGAGGCATAAAGCAACTCGTATGCACTCGGTTCAACTGGAGTGAGATCACTTTTGTGATAATGTTACCTTCCAGCGCCGTGGCCTTCAACAACTCAAAGACGCCGGTGTCACCGTCATTCTCGACCACCATGCTCTCCCTGGCGTCCAGACCCCACAACAAATGTTCGCCGGCAGGTAAAATGACACAAATTTCACTACCATAAACGCCTATTAACAATTTTCGATAGGTGCACCACGAATGTCCAATTCTATGTGAGGACCAGGTGCTTGAACTGTTAATTTGGAGTGCTGAAATTCTTTATCACAGACCCAACACAATTATCATCGTGCCCTCATCTGGACTGCCGTCATGACCACTCTTTCTCACCTCGACCCTAACTTCGGGACCGTTGCTGCGATTGAGGCGGTAAATGAACCCATCATGGACGCCAACCAAACTCCGGGTTATGGAGGCTGTAAGTATAAACACCACTTTTGTTCTCATTAAGACAGCAGAGGTGGCTAACTAGAAGCACAGTCCAGAAACACTTCGTTCAAGTCGTTCGGGCCGTTGAAATTGCTCTCGGCATCCGCGTCCCAGGCTTCGAAACGACAGTCAGAAACCTGCCTGCTGCTTCCAACCTCAACACTGCCTTTAACACGGTCCCAGCCCAAGATATCTTCGATGCGGAGGTCGCGTCGGTCTTGAAAGATTCGTCCCCGATCATTTTGAAAATGGCTACTCAGCTTGGTATTTCCGGAATCCTCGGCTTTTCTCGCCCCAGTAACCCTAACTTCCCTGGGGAGGCCCTGTCTACCAAGTCTGCATTTTACAATGATTCAGGTTGAAACGTTGTCTCATGTTCTGTGCCTACAGTTTCATGGATATTAATTGGCAACACAATAACCCTAGTAACCCGGCTGATGCTGCGCTAGGGCCCCAAATTTACGACAATCATCTCTATTATTCGTGAGTCTATCCTGGAATTACCCCTATATTTTGACTCAGATTGGTTCGATTAGGTTTGGTGTGAGTCTAAGAGACCCATTCTGCAACAACAGATTGCTAACCTTTCATTCAGGGTGTTGCCGATGCCAATGAGGAAGCATATCTAACGAGCGTTTGCAGTATGTCCCATGTTTAGCGCCATGTCCAGCTCATTCATTAATACTCTTAAGATCTCAATCGTATTCAAGCTGACGCAGACCTTGGCAATAGTCCATTATTTTTCGGAGGTCAGATTACCCTATCATATTCCCGGTCGACCCTCCGCTCAATTTATTACTCGAAATAGAATGGGGTCTGCCTACGCAGTTCCAAGCATCCGATGCCTTCCTGCACAAATGGGCCGATGCTCAGAAGTTGTCATACAGTAAAGGTGCTGGATGGATTGTGAGTCACGTTACGAATGCCATGTAATCGTCATTCCGATATATTACCCACAGTTCTGGAACTTCAAGATCGAGAAATCTTCAATGGCTGGAGATCTCGCAAGGCAATGGTACGTCGCTCGCCTACGCATGAGCTTTCCTCCGTATCTCTTCCTTCTGATATTTTACTGATACCCAATTTCTTTGGCTCTGGTAGGTCATACATGGAAGGAGTCAGGCGCGGCTACTTGACGAGGGATCCCTCCAAGCTGAACGATCCCCATGTTTGCGATGATTTCATCTAGTGATATATTTATTCGACGGACTTTTGTATTTCAACCTACACCGTGGTTAACCATTAACYGCCTCTCCAATCCTTTAACTGGCTATATGATCACCTACCTTATTATATCTTTGCACTATTACCTTGAAAATTTGTCACACTTCATTCGTCTGACGGAACTAACATCTTGAGAGTCAACTTGGAAGATTCAAGTATGAGACACTGTCGTGGTAATCTTCGTTCAGTGTGAATATTTGGTAGCCATAGCGTCACGTGGCCAAGTAACGGACCTGAAAGTTCAGATGAAAATCATGCCTTCATATCGTATCTGCCAATCACTGCTTGTTTGCAACATCAAGTTAATAGCTGGTCTCACGAGCTCATCAAGAAGGTTAGAAATAACGTCGTCGCTCAGTACACTGCAGATGTTTACCCCTCGGCCGGCCCCGCAAAGAGGGGTTGGGCTATGAACCCGCGGAAACGATATTATCCTAGCAAGCACACAGACTACCCCTAACCCACCCATCGCCATCTGCGTGTCCGGTTATCTCTGCCACACGATTATGGCCTGTGGTATTGTCTCATGTCAGCAGAGTACACAGGAGGTGAGTCATGGCGTGGTCCTAAAACATCATTTTGGGGGGCGAAGGCTGTGGTAATGGGGAGAGGCTGGGTTGGGTCACAGATTGTGATAACTCCGGAGGAACGGTGTACACTGGGGATGGCAGGTGATGATACAAAGGGCGAAGAGGGGTCTTGAGGGATGTGCCGAATGGTCGGGAAATGTTGTGGCTGTTTGTTAAAGGACTCGCGCATGCACCCGTGGTGAATTTGGTGCTATATAATCGTTGCTAGGAGTGCGTAGTTGGAGAAGGGGAAGTAGGCTGTGCGGGAACGTAGGGGTGGTGATAACGGATCGGGGGAAAGGGGAAGGTGACACTTAGGCGGATCGCATCAAGCTGTTACCATGTCTCCAATGCATGAGATGCCAGTTGAGGGAATATGCTGCAAGGCATCTGATTCGAGCCAACTTCTCGACCCCGCTCTTATGTTGGCGCTATCATCACTTCATTTGGCTCGGGGAGGGGCCCAAGCTCCCAATGATTGACTCAATACCATGTAGAAGATAGGTGGCGTCAGACATAACAGCCTATTAACAGGTCAACCGACCGTCCATCGAAATGTGAAAATATGCAGTGGATAGTGTCTCTGCAAAGTCAGTCAAGTTGCCCTCAGTTGATCGTTAAATGTCGAACACTGACCAACAGTCATAGGTATAGTTGAAACAGCTCTATCTTAAGCTTACGATCTTTGCCTCCTGTTTTTTATCACTTTCTGCTCTTCTTTGTCCGAATTCATGTATCGAACATTCATGATGCGAACAAGGGCTTGCTCTATATAATACAGGTTCCAAGACCCTCTTTCTTCAGACAAGCCCTATAGACGATTCATCATGTTCAAGCTCGATTTCACCACTATCCTCACGGCTGGACTGGCGTTTGGTGGTGTATGGGCAGCGCCCCAAGTCGAGAAGAGGCAAGCCATTACAACATTAACAGCCGCACAGATTGCTGCTTTCAAGCCATTCACCTTTTTCGCGGCGTCAGCATACTGTAACCCCTCTGTGACCCGAACATGGAAGTGTGGCGGTGAGTTCCCCAGTAGTCCATACCCGTTTGAGTCGGCTGATCCAGAATTTTGCATAGCCAATTGCAATGCTAATGCTGATTTTATACCTGTTGCGGCTGGCGGTGATGGTGCCTCCGTTCAATTTTGTTAGTCTCGCATTATACAACGAGTACCATAACAGCTCACAGCTCTACCAAGGGTACGTTGGGTTCTCGCCATCGCAGAAGACCGTCATAGTGGGCCACCAAGGAACGGACTTCTCCAAAATGTAAATAACCCAGTTTGCCAGTGAAACACTGGAACATACACTCATGATTTTTCGTTAAATTAGCCAGGCTGCTCTGACAGACGCAGAGACTGTCAGGGAGCACCTTAACCCCTCGTTGTTCCCTGGGGTCAATCCATCCGCGACTGTCCACAGTGGCTTCGCCAATGAACAAGCGAAGTAAGACCAGCAACCTATGGCTTACTGAGAGCTCACTGTATGATGATGTATAGGACCGCAAACCAGGTTTTAGCTGCCGTCAAAAGTGCAATCTCCACCCATGCCGCAAAGCAGGTGACCGTTGTGGGTCATTCTCTAGGCAAGCCTCCTCACTTCTATATCTCGAGCTTCAACGAATGACCTGTATATAATACAGGCGGTGCGATCGCACTTCTTGACGGTGTTTTCTTACCACTCCATATAACTGGCGTCACGTTCCGAACCATCACCTATGCGATGCCAAGGGTATGTCGCTCGTGTTTGCAATTGGCCCCTCCCGATTTTACTATTTTCATCAGGTTGGAAACCAGGCATTTGCAGACTATGTAGATTCCCATGTCTCTTTGACTCGTATTATCAATAAGTGGGTTTCTCTGCGATAAACCTTTCTCTCAAAGAGCATTGGGTACTAACCAACCGGATGCAGAGAGGATCTAGCCCCTATCCTGCCAGGTATGTCTCAACGTTTTCGTAGCGGATATATTGTAACCACTGTGTCAAGGCCGGTTCTTGGGATTCCATCACCCGTCTGGCGAAGTACACATCCAAGACTCAGGAGCATGGCTCTCTTGTCCTGGTATGTTTTTTTTTTGTCCCATCAGTGCGGGGAGGAAATAATCGCATGCCGATTAGGCCAAGATAATACCGACCATCGTTGTATTGTAGGAGACGTGAGCAATATCTTCAAGGGGCATGCGGGTGATCATTCAGGACCTTTCGATGGAGTGCGGGTTGGTTGTTGAATGAAGGGTCACTTACCACCGTAACCGGAAAGGTTGGAGTGGGGATGTGTAATCGCCACTAGACCAACAGTTTCGGACGGGGCCGAGTATAAAATGTTGTTATTTTACTTTATCTGTGATTTTACCCTGCTAGGTGCTATGCCGAATGTTGGACGTCCTTCGAATATATATACCCACATCTTGATCGCAACTGACACTGTTGAGATAAAGGTCTAGGAGTACCTTTAAWCTCTGATTGGAAAGATCTATAGAAGGGGGGTCAGCAAGGAGCATTAGTGAGCAGTTCTGCTTCTCGCCGTACCGTGATTTTATCTGGGCGAAATCCTACTGGTTTACTTTTATCGTCGCTTGTGCATCACTAATTGTGCACTTATCATAGGGAACTGAGATCTATCGCCTTGTCCGTGAGTGACTGAACTGCTCATCGCTGATTTTTTTTTTTTTACCAATTGTGCACTCAGCACCAATCCGGTGATTGACGAGTCCCAGCTGCCTTCTGGGGAAAACAAACTGTTGCTGGGAGATTTAGTGAATTCAATCCGATCATGGGGACCCTAGCGTGCCACATGGTTTGGACCTAAATTTTGGGTGGCTCTCACCCATTGAGAAAGATAAAATTCTCAACTTCTCTCATCTTTCTGGTTGGCCCAAATTCCAATTTACAATATCACGAGCAATTTCTGCGGCTTTGCGGAGAAGCAATAGTTACCACTAAAACAGCCAATCGAAATAGCCATTATTACTACATATATCGGAGCGCCACACAGCTGCCAAATTAACCCACGACACTGTTGTAGCTGGCTTGTTAAAACACTAAAACCACGGTTAAATTTCATGGTCAGTTTCTGTAAGCAATCACTATACATAAACACCAGGACTCAACAGAAACTGACAATAATTATAGACTGTTGATTGGCCACTCTGCATAACTACATGACACGACATCAGCTGTCATCTCCAGGAACCCACTGACAGAACCATCTCTAAGTCGTGCACCCAAGCGTTACCACTAACGGCTGACTTCAGACATTAGCCATCACTGTCCTGAGAACAGATGATTTACAGGTTGCCAGCCTCACCTGAGCCAAGCAGTTGCTAGCTGTTGTGTGCACCTGCAGTGGGAGTAATAGGCATTGCATGAGATTCATGCTTAGCAGCAGTAGTAGTCAGAGACTGGGGATCGACTACCATCCGAAGTCTCAGCTCGTGTACAGTGGCACTGTACTGGTCTCGCAATACCTATGTGGGYCGTTCACACGACAGACTCCCCTTTCGTATATGTATCCCCCAAAGTCTATCTTTAGCTGACGGTTTTTGCTTCATCTACCCAACAGAGGTAAGCTACTCGCTTCCTCTTCCCTCCCGTTGGCATTGACTACCAAAAACACGGGATGTCAACAAGGCTACCTATGATATATAATGCAAGAACCAACCCTTTCCCAACTTCAACCTCGCCTGCGAATAACTTATCATGGGCAGACTTGGTGTAGGATCCTTCCTTGTGGTTTTACTCGCTGCCTGCGGTATATGGGCCGCACCACCAGTTGAAAAAAGACAGGCTATTACGACCTTATCAGCCGCGCAAGTTGCTGCTTTCAAGCCTTTCTCTTTCTTCGCTGCGTCTGCATATTGCAATCCCTCTGTAACCCGAACCTGGACATGCGGTGGTAAGTACTATTATCGCTGTTCGGTACTTAGTCCAGCCGCATATGAAACCGTGGATAGGCAATTGTAATGCCAATGCCGATTTCATTCCCGTTGCCTCTGGAGGAGACGGTTCTTCCGTCCAATTCTGTAAGCTTTGGAGTACCTCACAGATGTCATGAGTATTTATCAGGCATCTACAGGGTATGTTGGTTTCTCCCCGTCGCAAAGGACCGTGATTGTCGCCCACCAAGGAACGGACACCTCCCAAATGTAAGGGTTCAGCACCTTCAGAAGGATAGTATTAACTTTATTTTGATACTATTAGAGAAGCTCTTGCGACGGATGCAGATATCATCAGAGAGCATCTCGACTCTACCTTATTTCCCGGCGTTGATTCATCGGTCACCGTCCACGCTGGCTTCGCCAACGAACAGGCAAAGTACGACAGCTCTTCCTTTCCAACTGTTCCCAAGTAATAACTCTGTGGTATGTAGGACTGCGACCCAGGTGCTTGCTGCAGTCAGGAGCGCAATCACAGCGCATAGTGCTACACAAGTGACCGTTATCGGACACTCCTTGGGTTGGTGTATTTAATATGTGGTTCCTGACTCTATTATTCACCTTATGGGTCGTGTTGCAGGTGCGGCGATTGCCATTCTGGACGCCGTATACCTGCCGCTCCATATCACCGGGGTAACCTTCCGGACAATTACCTACGGAATGCCCAGGGTACGTCGTTATTTATGTTCTGGACCACTTGGAGCTCATTGCATTTCAACAGGTTGGCAATCAAGCGTTCGCAGACTATGYGGACTCACACATTACCTTGACTCGCATCATTAATAGGTAGATTTGCTCAGTGAGCAATGTCCCCTTTGCTGACGCCTTAATAGAGAAGATGCGGTTCCAATTGTCCCAGGTCTGTCCCATGTTTTTGGACCGTCGAACATATTTTGATCGGTCTGGAAAGGTCGGTTCTTGGGCTATCACCACCCGTCTAGTGAGGTTCATATTCAGGACTCGGGGGCGTGGCTGGCTTGTCCTGGTATGTTTTCTAGATCGACTTTTTTTGAATTAGCATTCACATTCAAAAAGGTCAAGACAATACCAACAATCTCTGCATTGTAGGAGATGTGGGCAATATTTTTGAGGGAGAATCGGGTGACCATGCGGGGCCCTACGACGGTGTACATATGGGTTGCTAAACGACGGAAGTAATAAATTCATAGTCAAGATTGTACTAGTAAGTGAACCGGGCTAGGGGCATTTCTTTTCTCGTAGTGAGAAGAATCTAAGGGGTTGACGTCTGTGTATTCCTTTTGCTTGATCACCTTGATATTGGGATCGTCGATACGCAATGTCCAAATTTGTAGGTATTGAAAGTCATGATCTCATCTCTCATTTCYAAGCCAAGGAGGCTTATGAGAATTTACGACCAGAACACCTCGGAGATTTAGTATGCTGTGGTTCTCAAACAAAATTCGCTGGAGTTAGCGTATACGACGAGTAGGAGTGTGCCCAGTATCCAACGGAAATGATTCCAATAAACTTCGTCGAATCTAACAAACCTCATCGAAATGTTTTCGTCACCAGTTCTGTTGCGTTGAGGAGAGCGAGGGTGATGTAGGGATAGAGCACGGGGAGTTCTGTTGCCGGGAGAACAAGTCCAAGTGGCTCACTATCAAGCGCCGCACTATCAATTGATCAACAAGCATGGTCCTGCGGCTGTGCTTAACAGCATCGTTCATTTCCGAAAGCACATACCGACACCGGTACCCAGCACGCCTTGCCAGCAATCGCTCTGTCGCAACGCCCGGTTCGCATTGGACTCCACTCCCATCACCCTTCTGAAAACGTTGTATGAGAAGGGACTTATCTACCCGACATGTCGACACCCCATATCGCTCGGGACGAAATCCACAGCATCAAGAACGAGCTGGTTCAAATTGAAGCTACGATCCAAAAACTCCAAGAAAAACGTATCAATCTGCTACAAAGACTTAACCACATACGTTCATCAGCCCACGTCCTCCCACCAGAGGTGTTGGGCAACATTTTTGAACACACACGCCCTCCGGCCATTCACGCCGACCCGGGCATCAGCCCTAGTCTTCCGGACCCCCCTGATGAGGATGCTGTCTTGGCCCTCATTAGGCTCGGCCATGTCTCTTCCTACTGGCGTCAGGTTGCCTGGTCGATGCCGCAGTTGTGGACCAGTCTGGTTACTAATGTCGGTGGGAGCMGTGAGCACGGCGTCGTTGGCATACTTGAACTCTATTTCCGCAATGCTAGAAACCTTCCCTTCAGTCTAGATATCTCATTTGGTCATAATCAGAAGGAAGACGGCTTGGAARAATTCATTCCTGCTTCCATGCGAACCTTGGAGTTAGTCGAGGCCCTTATCTTCGAGGGCGAATATTCGAAGAAGGTAGAATACCTTCGGCTACGCCATGTACCAACGCATTGGTTAGTTCCTATCTCGAGAAAGTTACACCAACTCAAAAATATCTCGATTCTGGGAGCACCCTATATGTATCAACGGCAAACACTCTGGCGGTCGTCGCCTCCAGGACCTCCGCCCGTCTCGTTTGCCGAGCTTCCCCACCTCCGCAGTCTGGAATTGGGCTTTTGTGATCGACATTGGGAAATTGAACTACCCTACCGATCAATGACCAAACTCGCTCTCAATTCCGTTCCCATCGATACCATCGCCAAGCTGCTCACGCGGTGTCCCAGCCTTGTCGATTTTACTTCAAGATTCCCGGGAAATCCTATACGACATAGCCCGCGCCCCAAATTTATCCGTGCCACCACAAATTTCCCTCATTTACGCGATTTCTCCTGGTTTTACCATCCGAGCTCGTGGTGTTTAGCTACACTTGAACGCATTCAGCTGCCAGCGGTGCRRAGCCTCACTTGGAAACATGRTATTGACACCGAACATACCCCAACAAACTCKAATGTTGAACAGGCGGCTCGGGCACTATTTGCTGGCTTACCACATACCCTTCAGATTGTTTACTTGTCCTGCATCACGGYCTGGACACTTCCCCTTTTCAGACACATTTTTAGCCTGCTCGRCTCTGTACACAGCCTTRTCCTTGAAGATTGCGACAATGACAGTGTGTATGGGGTGCTTTGTGCCCTTTGTCCTGGGTGGGATGGTGACGAGACKACGTACCTTCCCTCTCTCAAGCTTTTGCAGATTCTTAGCTCCAAAAGCTCTCATTATGATCGCGACATCTCTTCCCAGATTTTGGAGCTTTATAGGCGAAGGTCTGGTGTCCACGGTTCCCCCCTCACTATCGAAATATTCCGCGGTCAATTCACGGACGAGGCATTTGAAGATATGTCTGAGGTGACCCAGGCCGGGTTCCTGAAGGATCGGGAGGAGCAAGTTGGTTCAGTGTAGTTGACTACCTGGATCGGCTTTGGTGATACGTGKGGTTCATTCAGAGGAGCTGCGAGGAAGCGGTGTAGGGCAMGCTCCATTGCTGATTATCTTGGTTTTGTGGACAGGGAAATTATGCATGGCCGTCGTTTCAAGTTCAAATTGCTTCTATGAGTGTTTGTATGATAGTAGGAGATGGGTGAATAGAATTGTCCTTCGTTTAATTGACTATGAAGATGACTCCGAGGTCGGTAAGCTCAGGCAGTTGGGATGCTTGGCGGTGTGAATGATGCAAAGACCGAAGACAAGAAGGATTAATCCATGCGAGGGAATATTCGGTATAATCTATTTAATGGCGTGCCRAGGATACAACGTGTTTCTAGATTTAGATAGTCTTGCTCTTAACAAGCTCTGAAAGAAGGGTCAATTCTTCAAACATATATTCAAAGAACAATAGGGACTGACGTTCCACCTCAGCCACGGCACTGGCAAGGATCTCCTGCTGTGTCTTCGGCTCCTTGATAGTAGCCAAAACCTTGTCAATGACAGTCTTGGTGAGCTCAGCCTGCTCACTCTCCTTGACCTGTTGCTCGTAGCGAACCCAGCTGTCAAGGACGGACTTGAGTTCAGCAGCCAAGGCTACCTTTTGCTTCTGGACAAAAGTTTCCGACTCGAGCCTAGCTGTTTGCTGGAGATAGAATTTATAATGATATGAGTGAGGGAAGGGCACAGAAGGAACATAACACACCTTCGACAAATCGAAGAGGGCCTTGGTAACGGAAACGACATCCTTCATCTGGCCAACAGAATCGATGCGTTCCTTGACGGCCTGTGTGTGATCGGCGCGGGCTCCGTCGAGAACCTTCTTAATCCGTTGGATGTGGCCCTCTGCCCACTGGCTGTATGGCTCGCGGATAACCTGAACGTCGGCGGGTATACAGTAACTCGTAAAAATCGGCTAAAGGCGACACGTACCTTGCCAATATAGGTGAACACGATGATGGATCCAACAAGTAGGACAGTTTCCTCGTTCACCACGTAAAGTTCATTTGAGATGGCGGCAGCGAGGAGACCTGTTCCGAGAATGGCGGTGCCAGTCTTGGTGATGAGACCAGGCTTGGAGGGGAGCTTGTCGACAATTTCGTTGGCGCGTTCGGAGGGAGGGGTTGCCAGCCCACGACTATATTTACATAAAAGTAAAAGGAGTCTATGTTCCAGGACTTCAGTTCATTGTGAATGAGATGGACGTACGCATGGAGCGCGGTAACGACTGCACGAGGGCGGACTGGGACGAAGAGGCGGCTTTTGTGAGCATTTCCAAGAAAGATTGTGAGAGAAAAGTGTGCTTACTGGCTGCCCTGAGAGAGGTTGTTGCTATCCTTGAGACGGAGGCCATACCGAACGAGTTTTTTGGGAAACGAAACGGCGTTGAGCTGGTCAATTTCGGGTGTGACACCCCGTGGGAATCTCACCCCGACTTTTCACGAGACCGGCTCGGGTTAGGGTTTGGGACCCTTTGGTCGCATTTCCCTTGCGCTCTCTCTAATAACGCTGTCCATCGCTTTCCTGATTGCTCTTGCCGTGGTCCGTCCGCAATCTGGGTGCATTGCTAGTGAATTAAATCGATCCGGGGCGCGCGGATTGCATAACTACCACTCCCCATAATTTGCCTCAATTCGAACTTTTAGAGCTCATCAGCATTCCACCCACAGTATGCATCATGGACCCCGGTTTATCATTAATGATATCTACCGCCTCGACTCGCCTGGTCCTGGACTACGGTTCTGCAAATGGGAGCAGCTGCGCCAAGCCCCAACAACAAGAAAAGATGGGTCTTTCTGAACACCAATGATGTCCTGGCTGTTGAATTGCCCAGTTTGCCTTGATAACTTTTCATCGGTGCAATTTCACTGCCACTTCCCTTGGATCAAACATTCGGCAGTTGCGACCGAATGATCTCTTGCATCTCGAAGGACTGGATTCGGCAGACTGAGCGGTCGCCGCCAAAGCCATGGAAAGGCTCGGCAGCCAGTCTTACCCCCGCGCCTAAGTATCTCAATGCCATAGTGGTGCATAGTTCTGCGACGGTTGGGCAGGACGACTTAGTGATGATATATACATATACTAACAAATTATATTATCCAAAACAGTCATACACTCACCCCCATCTCCTTAAGAATGTCCAACGAGGTGTTGTACAACTCATTCGCCAGTCTATCGTTCTCCGCCTCTGCAGACGGTGGTGCAATAACTCCAACAGGAACGATATGAGAACCCTTAAACAACACCCACTTCACCTTCACTTCCGGCGACGCTGCAGCATACGCGGGGCTCATTGCACCTTCCCGGGTCGGCCAGAAAAAGAATGGCACGAAGACGCTTGCAGCTTTGCCGAGGAGAAAGGACATGCTATCAATCCATTTCCAGAGATTTTGCGTTAGGACCATGCCAGGATCGACTGCCACGCAGACAATGCTGACACGGTCTGCACTGAGTCGCCGTTGGAGGTGTTTGATCTGGAGGATAACAGCAAGTTTCGAGAGACCTGGATGATCGAATTAGGTCATGCACTGTGATATATAAAAATCGGAAGCCTGACTATACGCCAGCAATCTGCCAGTAGTGGTGTCCCCGTAATCTGTATTGAAGGTCTCTTTTCCAGAGAATGAACGCGGTGCAACGCGAACATGAGAGCTGGACGTCAGCTAGAAGAAGGTGTATTAATTTCTAGGTAACCGAATATGAAGCTCAGTGGACTAACACCGATGATTCGAACATCTGAATTCGCTTCCTTCGATGTCTTGATCATAAGAGGCAACAAGGTCTCCGTGAAGACGAATGGGGATAGATAGCTGTGGAGCAGCACTTTTTGTTAACACAAACTCATGACGAGCACAAAAATTTCGCGAACTTTATAACCATGCTCTCCCTCAAACCATCCTTCGTCATTGCAAAAGGACCCACTGATCTATAATGTTTATAGTTAGCTCGATTCTGATAAATTGAAGTACGTAGACCCACTTCGCTGCATTGTTAACTATTCGGAACGTTATTCAATATCACTGGTGGTACGAGTCCTGAAGACGTGGTGGAACGTACTAAGGATATCCAAGCGACTTTCCTTCTCTAAAAATTCTTGAGCAGCGCTCTTTGCTAACCGCGGGTCCGAAAGTTCAAGCTTGAGCCAGTGCACAGAGCCGTCCCCTAATCCACCCTCCCTCAAGCTCGCCATCGCTTCTTTGCACTCTTGTTCATCGGGAGCAGCCATATATACCTATTCATTGGATAGAGTTCAAGCACAAGAACGACGGAAGGTGGTAACGAACTCACCTTTGCTCCCTTGCGGGCGAGGAAAGGTATCGTCGCATATCCAATCCCAGTGCTACTCAGAGTGTCAAAAAAAAAGGAAGCCAAGAGTTGGGCAGCTTAGCCACGTACTTGCTACCGGTCACGATCACCACCTTCCCGTGCAAGTCGACGAGGTCGTCCTCGGTAATCGTCCGACGAGTGCTGCGAAATAGCCCCATGTTTCTGAGAGGATCCGTATTTCGTGCTAGCAACGTCCAGGCCACTTGTCTCTTATGTCAATACCCTCGGGTCGGGCGTCTCAAGTCCATTGATTGAAAAGGTATCTCCAATGGGCAACATTCCCGGAGATTTGAATGATGAAACTAGGCACGGGGGCACATGAGATAATTTTAAGGGTAGAGGGGCCCTACAAGCTCGATTGAGTCTAGTGTTGAAACTTGAGAGAGTGCCGGTCCTAACTTGCAACAGCACAAATATTACATACAGCTGCCTGCATATTTCCTTTCCCAAATATCACTGACCTGAGCCGTTGAACCTTCTCCGCCGAAGATCAAGATCCAAGGGTTTATGACGACGATCACGCAACTGCGGCTGCCTTTGAATCTCTCGGAGCCTACGTTGATTCCCTTTGCAATAACACAAAGACAAACTTTCTCGCATTCGAGGTCGCTGTTCTTTGGGGATCAAACGTTCGTTCACCTTGTAGCCCCCTCACAAGAAATTCGAAATTTCAAATTCAGACTCGGCAGCACGGCGGAGTCTCAATATGCCCTAGTGAATACTTTCAAGTGCAAAGACTGCGCAACGAGCCGAGCCCTGTGTTGCACAGATCCGACGTTGTCGAGCGGAGTTTGCCCATCTCGTATATATATTTTCCTATTTCGCCCATAAAAGTATGCGGGTGAGAGAACCTCCGATCACTGGATAAACACTGAGTGGTGGTCTCGCGGGCCAGGAAGAAAGAAACCTAAGCAAGATACAGGAGCGCGGATGTGAGTTTCCTGCGTTGAATCATGAACCAACAAGTTTCGTTGAAAAGCTTGCTCAGTGTTTGTGCTAGGAATGTTCCCGAGAATACAGAAGGGTTACTAACTCTACTTGACAAGCAAAATGCGGTATGTGAGCTAACATACATCGAGTTGGTCACCATTCGTGGGGTAATCGGTAGGGTAGGGCGCTGGAACAAAGAATTTAGCGCCAGACCTTGCCGTCTCTACAGCTTGTACGCAGGTTCCATATTGGGCAATACCGCGCCGCCGCACAGTTATGTATTTCTCCGGTATTCTGGCAAATAGTGGACTTCAGTCCTGTTCTATCATTCATTATCATCCATAATGTCGCGGCAATGATCACGATATGAACAATAGGATCAGCTGTCACGTCTGCTCGGCGGCGCACATATTGCATCCGTACCTTGAAGCCCGCTCGGTAGCCGGTAAGCGGTCTAGCTCGAGTGCCCCTCGGTTTCCTTACGCCATACGGGTTAATATATCAATGGAGGACCATTGATGTCAAGGTGTCAACTCCAAGCAATCTGTTCATTGAGCTCGCTCTGACTCATGACCCGATGGCCCTCAGACAGTCGGAGATGGGGCAGACATGAGCTGATACCGGAAACAGATTGGTTTGCCGAGAGTGTTGACTGATTACACCAAGTTGGGAATGTTCGTGTTTTCAACTGAATTGTTCTGGCTGAATCAGGTTACCCCGCTGCGATCACGCCTTGGTGCGGTCCAGATTCGGCCAACAGATAAACCAGTCATTCATTCACATGATCACAGTGGCGTCTCGACCTACTAGTACAACTTCATCTCCTTGAGGATGTCCATCGTGGTAGCGTACAATTCATTGGCCAACCGGTCATTTCTCGCCTGTGACGATGGGTTCGTTATACAGCCAACGGGCTCGAGATGCGCTCCCTTGAATGTCTCCGCCTTTGCCTTCACTTCCGGAAATGCAGCAGCATATGCGGAGTTCATCGCACCTTCTCGTGGCGGCCAGAAAAAGATTGGCACGAGAACTGCCACAATCTTGCGGAGGATATAAGGCATACCACCAACCCAGCGTTCAACGTTCTCTGTTGAAACTGTGCCTGGGTCAACGGCTATACAGATGATGTCGATGCCGTCTTCGTTCAGGCGCCGTTGGAGGTGTCTACTATAAATGATGTTCGCAGTCTTTGAGAGACCTGGGGAGATAATCAACACCGTGGTGCTGATATTAGCAAACGAAGCTGAATTGCGTACCGTAAGTTTTCAATCTGCCGGTGGTAGAATCTCCATAATCGATGTTAATGCTCTCCCTTCCCGCCAATGTGGTCGGTGCAACGCCACGATGACCAGTCGAGGTTAGCTGGAGTGTACAATGTGTCAGATGCCAGGCGGTGCAGAGTTTGGCTAGGGGTTGCTGACGTTCAGGATACGGACATCCGAACCTTCCCCCTTTGACGTTCGAGTCATCAGGGGCAACAGAGCCTCCGTAAAAACAAAGTGCGTCAAATAGCTAGATGATAACAATATGCTTCAGCGCAAAGGTAATAAGGACAGATATATTCATGTACGAACTTTGTAACTATGGTTTCTTGCAATCCGTCTTTAGTCACACTAGGGGGACCAATCGCTCTGGAAAGCATTCAACCACGGGTCGCATGAGCGAACAGAGATATTACACCTACTTCGCCGCATTATTGACTTTTGGGAAGGATGTTCAAGATCGCTGCATCATTGGTAACGTGGCAACGCACTGAGGATATCCAAACGGTCCTCCTTCTCTAAAAACTCCTGAGCTGCAGGCTTCCCTTGTCGTGGATCACCAAGGTCAAGTTTGAGCCATGCTACAGAACCATCCCCCAGTCCGTCTTCCTCCAGGCGCTTGATGGCTTCCCTGCACTTTTGCTCATTACGGGAAGCCATGTATACCTATGTCCGAAAGTGATCAATAACTTAATTCTCTTGGACCACAGTCCGCTCCAGACGCACCTTGGCGCCCTTGCGAGCGAGAAATTGTATGGTCGTATATCCAATTCCAGAGCTGGTCAAAAAAGTTGGAGTAGCGTGAATGAGATAACACACTGATAATACTACGAATGCTTACTTGCCGCCTGTGATGACCACCACTTTTCCGTGCAAATCGACTAGGTCTTCCTCTGATATTCTCCGCCGTCTGCTAAGACGAGCCCCCATGTTCAAGTCTGATGAATCGCGTCCGTGGTTCCAGTCGGGTGTCCACGGTTACTTTGTGGGTAATGTCCATATGGTCGTGGGTAAACTTGCCCAAGTACCTTATCCCCCTTAAGTACGACGATCCCATCTGATCCACTCACACGAAATCATCCAAGTATATCATTCCTAGTTGCCCTGCCGGATATATTCAGGTCAGTTTTAAACTGGGAATGCGTGAAACCTGTTCCTTGGGTTAACAAGCGCTCAGTCTACTATCGCGTTATGATACTTAGGTTCCCACATCCGCCAAGCCGCCCAACCTGACCATCAAACTCATTGATGGTCCTGGCGCACCTACGAATCTATTTACAAACGCAGTCAACTTACCCAATGTATCCACCATAGGTCCAATGTGATGGTTTGCGGGTGCAGAAACATGGCCAACGTTGACACAGGCGGTTCCGGGTCTACTTAAACCTCAGTGTCGCCTACCTCAAGATTCTATTATTTCCATGCTAATGCCTCACATCAAATGGGTCCCCGGCTTGAGGTCCAAATTATGCTGCATACCGTCCGGTGGCGGGGCGAATCAATTCTCTACTCATCGCCTGGCACCGACATGCTTGCTCTCCAATTTGTGTGTTCGAGTTGATCTCAAGTTAATTAATGTTTGAAGAAGGTGCCATGAGAGGTACGAAGGATTTGGTGAGCCATGCTAATAACTGGTGAGCGCCGTGTTGGGGAATGTGACGAAGGCAAGTTTTTTCTAAGTTCAAGGTAGGTTTAGCCCTTTCCTATAGGATATATGATTGAAAGCGTGGACCCCGCATCAGCTAGGTGCTCCTGAACGAGCTGTGAATATCCGACCGTGTCCAAACATCTGTCTGTATTCAAGAAACGGAATAATTGAGCCTCATCCTAAGGGTGTGTTGCTTCTTCCCCAGATGCGGAGCTGTACTCCTACGGATGGACTTCTTAAAGAAGTTCATTGCAAAAACGTATTCCCTTGAGTCTCCGAGAGCGTTCATCGACTGTACCATCGCAGCACAAAATCATGTTGGTTTCTCGAGGTTTCTCGCCAAAATTTGGCAAACGAATTAACTGGCCATCCTTTACATGGTTACAGTAACGCCTCAATTTACAATCCCATTTCCCTGAGAATATCCATCGTGGTATCGTACAATTCATCAGCCAACCGGTCAGCTCTAGCCTGCACTGATGGATCCGTGATACATCCAATGGGCTCAAGATGCGCCCCTTTGAACGCCTCTGCCCTTGCCTTTACTTCCGGAGATGCAGCAGTGTATGCAGAGTTCATCGCCCCTTCTCGTGGAGGCCAGATAATAAATAGCCAGGCTAGTTCCGAGAGCTTGCGGAGGAGGAAAGGCATGCCCTCGGCCCAGCGTGCGACATTCTCCGTTCGAACTTTGCCCGGGTCGACTGCCATACAGATGATGTTGATGCCTTCTTCCTCCAGGCGCCTTTGGAGGTGCTTGATGTGGAGGATGTTTGCGACCTTTGAGAGGCCTGGGAGGCAGAATCACCATGTTGATCCTCATAAATGAAGCTGGATTGTTGATGCTTACCGTAGGTTCGCAGTCTACCAAGGACAGAATCGCCAAAATCAACGTTAAGGCCCTCCTTTCCTGCAAATGTAGTCGGCGCAACGTGACGGTGACCAACGGAAGTAAGCTGAAGCGTAAAATGTGTCAGGCGTTGGGTAACAAAGAGGCTGTCCGGACGTGTTGCTGACATTGAGAATGCGAACATCCGAGCCCTCCCCCTTTGACGTTCGGGCCATGAGAGGTAGAAGAGCCTCGGTGAGAACAAAGTGCGTCAAGTAGCTAGGTAGGAATTTAGCACAAAGCTGCAAAGCCATACATACAATTATGCGAACTTCGTGACCATCATTTCTTGCAATCCGTCGCCGGTCATGCTCGGTGGACCAATTGCCCTGGAAAACGTTCAGTTGCAAGTCTCGTGAGCGACCAGATGTAATGTGCCTACTTTGCCGCATTATTGACTTTTGAGAGTTTTATTCAGGATCCCTCTATCACAACAATATGGCAACATACTAAGGATATCCAAACGATCTTCCTTCTCTAAAATCTTCTGGGCCGCATCCTTCCCCTGACGCGGGTCTGCAAGATCAAGCTTGAGCCACTCCACAGAACCGTCGCCCAGTCCGTCTGTCTCCAGGCGCTCTATAGCTTCTTTGCACCTTTGCTCGTTACGGGAAGCCATGTATACCTGATGAGCGATCAATATCTTCATTTTGTCAAACCGGGGTCAGCCGCAGACGCACTCTGGCTCCCTTTCGAGCGAGAAACTGTATGGTAGTATATCCAATTCCAGAGCTTATATTATTGAGCAGCGTGAACAAGGTCAGAATGTTATAACGACTCACTTGCCACCCGTTATGACCACCACTCTTCCATGCAAGTCGATCAGATCTTCCTCCAAGATTGTCCGACGCCTGCTAAGATATGCTCCCATATCCAAGTCCGGCGTATCTTGTCTATGGTTCCAATCGAGCGTTCATACCCGCCTTAACGGATTGATAAGTACAGTGGTCGTGGGAAAATCGGCCCATCGCCTCTACGCGCGTGGAACATCCATGGCGAAGGGCATATTTAGGTGCTCATAAGACCACTTTCAAGCCTCAAAGCGCCGTCTCCTTGTCATCCGACGATGCAACTATGTTGTGCTACCGCGGTTGAACACCTATCTTCCATCAAGGCAGAAACCGACTGATGAGTTTGATCTATGGAGCAAGATCAATGAAAGTGAACGCGAAACCTTCAGATGGATGCGGCAGCTCGCTAACGCCATCTTGAACTCTCTCGCTGGGGTAACAGCCTCCTCCCAACGGCCCTCTACCACCAATTCTCCTCGAAGAAGAGATAAATTGGACCAATAGCTAGGACTCGATGAATACTCAAGGAATCCAGCGGGTCTATGGCTAGCTGAATGGCAGGGGCGGGATGAGTCAACTTGGAATGCTAGCAGGTCAAAGTGTTGAAGTCTTCCACCCTACAAACATCCTCGCCAAATAGTGGGTAAAGAAGGCTCGGTCACAGAAGTCCAAGAACCGTCACCGCGAGCATGGCAACGGAAAGACTCTGTCAAAGGACAAGCAAAAAAAAGCTGAAGGTTGGGTGGAAAGAGGCTCACCTTGCATAGATAGGGAGAAGCGAAAAGGAATTGCGTAATGAGCGCAGAGATCAAGCGCCTCGATGCAACAGGAGACTCGCAGGTAGGTTAAAGAGAACGAGCGAAATTTGAGAGGCGATTGAGGATGGTGGTCCTGTGGGTTCGAAAGTGGAATTGGATGGGGAGACCCTAAGGTCGAGACAGCCTAGCAAACACAACACCTTCCCCCCCCCTTTTCTCCTTTACTCAATTCATGTCCTCCAGCGTGAGTTTGCACCCCCAATTTTATCTTTTCTAGATGCAGCCGCTCATCCTCCTCTTCTGTCCTCATCACCCCTAAGTCCGGCCCAATATCTTTATCACCGCCATCTTCCTCCTGCAGTCACGGGCTCTCGGTCGCTGATAACCCACCCTCTCACGGTCTTTATTGACTGTTTCACCTTTCCAGATATCCTTGGTTTTAAGAGATCAGGAATGGTCCTGGAACTTGGTCTGTATGGATCACTTTCGCTGAAAGACACTCAAGAACCTGCCTTTCCTATCACGTACCGCTTCCCATAGCACAGTAATTTCGGTCAAGCACAGGATGTCTCTAAATCTGATCCTCTGGACTTAGACGCGATCTCGGGACCCTAGTGACTGGTGTACCTTCCTACTGACAGTGATATTTGGCAGTTGCCAAATTCTGATAGACCTCTCATGGGCCAAAGGCCTGAACCATTCATTATTCACCATAAGTCATACTCCACAAGGCGCTTCCCAAGCTAATGCGACCGGTATCTACTATCCACCAAGGAATTATTCCCTTTGAGATAAACCAACCATTCAAAATTGGCGGGAGGGACAATGAATTAATCAGTACAAGAGGTCGCCTTGAGGACTAGGCAGACAGATAGTGTTTCCGAGAGCACTCATCGATGACGCCAGGTTGGAGTTGCTCGATGGTACAAATGGACTTGCTCAGGCTGGGCTGTAGCCGCCATAGCGTAAACCTACGTAAATTTCTTGAGGTTTCTCATCCAAGTGGCAACCAAATAACCGACCATCTATTTCATGCTTTCAGCAATACCTCGCCTACAATCCAATTCCCTTGAGGATATCCACTGTGGTATCGTACAATTCATTAGCCAAACGGCCATCCCTCGCTGACACTGATGGTTCTGCGATACATCCAACGGGCTCAAGATACGCCCCTTTGAACGCCTTTGCCCTTGCCTTTACTTCCGGAGATGCAGCAGCGTATGCAGAGTTCATCGCCCCTTCCCGTGGAGGCCAGAGAACAAATGGCCCGGTAAGCTCTGAGAACATGCGGAAGAAAAAAGGCATGCCCTCAAACCACCGTGCGACATTCTCTGTTCGAACTGTGCCCGGGTCAACTGCTAGACAGATGATGTTGGTACCGTCTTTTTCCAGGCGCCTTTGGAGATGTTTAATGTGGAGGATGTTTGCGGTCTTCGAAAGACCTAAGGGGAGGGAATTAGCAAGTTGATCCTAATAAATGAAGCTGAATTGCTGATGTCTACCGTAAGTTTGCATTCTGCCGACGACGGAATCGCCAAAATCAATGTTGATGCTCTCCGTTCCTACAAGCGTAGTCGGCGCAACGGCGCGGTGGCCACTGGAAGTAAGCTGGTGTGGATAATGTATCAGAGATCAAGTGTCACAGACATTGTCTGAACATATTACTGACGTTGAGGATGCGAACGTCCGAGCCCTCCCTCTTTGAAGTTCGGGCCATTAAGGGTAAAAGAGCCTCGGTGAGGACAAAGTGTGTCAAGTAGCTACATGAGGATTCAGTGCAAAGTTCCCAAGGCACAAATCCAATTATACGAACTTTGTAACTATAGTCTCTTGTAATCCGTCCCCGGTCGTGCCGGGTGGACCAATTGCCCTGGGGAACGTTCAATCGTAAATGTCGTGAGCAAACAGATTTAAAGTACCTACTTTGCCGCATTATTGACTTTTTGGGAGACTCAGTCAAGTTCACTCCATCGCAACAATACGACAGCGTACTAAGGATATCCAAACGATCCTCCTTCTCCAAGATTCTCTGCGCCGCATCCCTCCCCTGACGTGGGTCCACAAGGTCGAGCTTGAGCCATTCCACCGAACCGTTCCCTAGTCCCTCTCTCTTCAGACGTTCTATAGCCTCTTTGCACCTCTGCTCGTTTCGAGAAGCCATGTATACCTAGTGAGCAAATGCGATCAATATCTTCATTTCGTCAGACTAGGATCAGCTACAGACGCACTTTAGCTCCTTTTCGAGCCAGAAATTGTATGGTCGTATATCCGATCCCGGAGCTTGTCGAAATATTATTGAGTGCGCGGGTCAGAACGGTTTGGCTGCTTACTTGCCACCTGTTATGGCCACCACTTTTGTACGCAAGTCGATCAGGTCTCCCTCTGAGATAGTCCGTCGCCTGCTAAGATATGCCCCCATGCTCAAGTCCAGTGTATCGTGTTTGTGGTTCCAGTGTTAAGCGTTCATACCAGGCTTTACCGGATCAATGACTCGTTACTGTGGTCGTGGGTAAATCAGCCTGCCGTCTTATGCTCGTCCTTCGGCATCCCAATCCCCCGCGCCCGCGTGAAATATCCAAATAATAGATATTTCCGGTGAACTCTAATGGCAGCTTTCGAAGGGGGTTATTTAGGTATTCGATACCATGACCCGTCGGGAACGAAGCTGACCCGGTCTCCGCGCTCCTTCACATAGCACCACCGCTGGTTCTCATCCATTTTGAAGCTCCACGAGTTCGACTTCTACCTTTCCTCTCTTGGAGCATCTACCTATTGGAGGCATTTCAGTGGACTCCAAAATAATTGATGACCGCGACTAGCTGATCATCGGGTACTGTTATCTGGTGTCTGTTATCAGGCGCCAGCAACCCTCAGCTTGATTCAGCCCTCAATCCATCCAAGCGGACCGGTGTCCAGTTATATGGGGGGGGCTGTGGTATTAACCGCTTATTAACCCTCAATAAGACCAGACTTCTGCCCCGCATGAGGGCTTTTAGCCTGGTTATTCAATTCCGAAACAAGCGTCCGATGGCGGTGAGGCGAAAGGGCAGATGTCCTGTCATAGCTGTGCCGTCTTTAATAGTACTATAACTATAATAATAGAGTTCACCTGTGCCTCGCAGTCCCAGGAAGGATCGAGGTTGGTGGCAGAAGGGCTGTTAGATGATGATTTCACAAGACCTGAGACCGCTAGACTAGTCCAACCCTGCCTGAAACGAGAAGGGACGATGGTTTCTTGCAATTAGAACGAATATCAAGGAGCTATTTACGTTGGAGCGAAACAACGGTTCGACAATTTGGGGCAAGGGGATATGGTTTGATCAGCCCAGGATGCAGCCTCGAAATGTCGATGATGACTAGGCAGATGGATAATGTGCGTCTTGAGCTCCGCTTCACCGTCAGACTGGCAAATAACAAGCGGTACGTGCGGATCCAGACAATACAACGGGTCCTTGACACTCATTTAACTATCATCCAGTCGAATTCGCCCACTTTGTTGGAACCTAAGCAAATTGATTCTAACCCGGGTGCAGTTGGCTTGCAGACCGCGGTATGGGATCCAGATATTAATACCCTACAGACTCTTCGCACCAACACCGTGCACGTTCCGGACGAAGAAAGACCAGAACTGATGGTTTCCTTCGTGGATAACTCGGGGAACATTGGCTGGGCGCCGTGGTTTCAAGGGACGTTCAAACGATTAGTATCTGGGGACAATGCATCGCGCAGAGGAATCAATTCAAAGTTTACCCCCAAGGCGCTTTTATTTTTTCAGACCTGCTAAAACGATGATTAATCAATCGCATGATGTTCTCAGTAGTGACGGCGTTCAGAGTGAGCTGCAGCTGCAATCTYTCCTCGCGACTATCATTCCACTATATGGACAACCCTCACGTTCCCATTGCAGTGCACGTCAGGCAATTGGACTGGCGGCTCCCAGGCAGGCTTCATTTGACGTGTTTGACAATAACCTAAGAACAGATCTGAACTGCTAAAAGTGAAACAGGTAGGGAGGGTAACAAGGGTCGTCGATAGCAATCAAGTCGAGAACTCGCATGACACACAGACAAGCGCGAACGAAAAAAAAAAAACGTGTGACGGGGGAATGAAAGGGCAGGGACTATCCCCCAACCTAATTCTTTTCTCAAAAATGACCCTTATGCAACGCATGTTCGGGATCTACCCTATGACGTGTGGTTCCTGTGTACCGGTGTGCATCAGGGTGCCAGGTGTGTAAAAAAGACTCGGGATCAAGCCGCGAAGAACTTACGTCAAGTGATAGCCCTCTCTTACCTACTGGTCTCGGCGATGCCATTAGAGTGATGATGGCTGTTTCCTCCTTCCCTTCCACCATTAAGCCCATGTGGGATATGCCTTGAAGGGTGTGAATAGCCGTGTCCACCATGTGGTGGTGGTGGGGGTGGGGGTGCGAGTTCGTTATGTTCTGATCGGGGAGGATATTGATGATGGGGAGGCGGGAGAGGAGCCTGATATTGTCCTTGATTCTGTACGTATCCCTGAGAAGAGGCTACGTGATAGGAAGGAGCAGGAGACGGGTAGTGTTTCGAGTTGGAAACGGTGTTATGGGGCAGGGGTGGTGGATTTGCCAGCATGGCATCGAGTAGGAGACTAGCGAAAAGAACGGGGGGATTTCATTGAAAACAGTTTTGAGCGACGGGAATCAACAGAACAAGGAGGGGGACGGAGGAGCGCGGATGCAACGCACTCATTTTCCTCTTGGAGTTTCCTGATTTTGGCATTCGCGACTTCCAGATCATGTAGACGCGTTTCGTTGACCTTTTTTGACCCAGAATAAAAAAGAGTCGGTCACCCCCGCGCCAAGTCTCAATAGAAGAATTAAAAACGCACAGTATTCACTTTGTCAAACTTCTCTCTCATTGCTTGATACCTCTCGTCCATAACAGCAAAGACAAAAATCTCAGCACAAAAACTCGGGAGGCGCGGAGGGGATCCGTAGCAGAAGAGGAAAAAGAAGASAAAAAAGATCCTCACTTCTCTTTATATCTCGTACTCCGGTGTGTCGAGTGGGTCTGGATTCATGGGTGAGAGGCCCAAGCGGAAATGAATACTTGCGAGTCAGTAAAAAACGATAATAAAAAAAAAGCTTCTTTGACCTGGAGCTTAAGGGATTGGAGGTTACTACTTACCCTGCCTTTTTCGTCTTTGTCCCCTCTATCCACCCGAGAACCTTTCGCCTGCGCCGCCCGCACAGCAGAGGGCGGGTTATCCATGGATGATGATGGGCGGATTACGGGGGAATAGGCGCGCGCGGGAAGCGGGTATTGGGTTTGGGTGGGAGAATATGTCGTCACGTGATATCGCAACATCCGCCTTGTAATTTCAAAATCAAAAGCAGTACAAAATCCTTTATTCAAATCCTCAAAGAACCTTGCCCTATCCGAGTGGCCGTTCTGAATTTTAACAAACTCAAGACGAACGGACGAACACAGCCTACCACCAAATCATTCAATCAAATGCCTAGAAACCTCAGTTCAAGTCAACCAACCACCGCCGCTAACACCCTCGAAACCCGAAACTTAGCATAGAAGTGCTGTGAACAGCTCGACTCACGACAACCTGCCCATCAAAAGCCCCTAGACGGCGCTGCCACGCGAGTAGCAGAATAAGGTAGTTCGTTCCGGACCCAAAATCCCAAGGACCACCCGTTGCCACTGTATCAAGTCTTTATTTTTAAAAAAAGACAGTCGTAGGACATCCCGGGGTAGAGTACATTTTTAAACAGAGAAGAAGAGAACAAATTAAAATGATGCCGTCTGTCCACAGTCGTGATGGGGAGCAGCGTTTAAAAATATCTTTGTTACAGCTATTTTGTTTTCTCCGGCGGCTTAGCCTAGATGGTAAAAGGTAAACAGCGTAAATAAAAAATAAAAATAACAGCCGTTCAAAAGAATTTAAAGGTTGCCAGTTGCACCCCAAAGTCGCTTCGTATAGTTACTTGGCGTACATTTGAGGGTGTGTATATTGTGTGGGTCCCCCCCTTTCGGAATTTGAGGCCCGTTCATCCTTCATGGGGGGGGGGGGGAAAGGGGAAAGGAAAAGAGCGCCATCGCCGCGCTGATGGGGCAATAGCTACACAAACCCAACCCGCGCGTTAACTCGGAGGTTTTCGGTTATCCGAACCGGAAAGTTGGAGCATCAAGCTAGCAATTAAACAACGATGTCGACGTCGGTCTCGGGTAAATGCCGGAATTGTACATGGATTTGGCAAATTTTTTCTTTTTTGGCGAAGATAAGGCATGTATACATATGATCCCCTCTCTGTGTTCCGTGGTGATAGTGGCAACCAAAGAAAAGCTCTGCCCGTATCGGAATAAGTCGCTTCCAAGAGAAACGACGCACACGCTACCAAACAAAATGAACGCCTCTTAAAGGAGCTTTCCCTCCTCCTCTTTTAGAGGATAAAGAAAAGTTAAAAAAAAAATCAAATCAGCAGTTCAAAAGCCTCCCGGAATCGGACAGAGAGGTCAAGCAGAAGCAGTCGCGTAGCTCACGAAGGGGGAAGGGGGGGACTATGCGTGTTTGTTCGTTTCGCAAACCACAACACGACCTAAATGAAAACATCAGCAGTTACAAAACCCCTCCCAAAATCGGAGAGAGGGCTCAAATGGATAATAGACAATCGCATAGCTACATCACCCAACCCCAGCATTTCCAAACATACAAAAAAAAAAAACAACCATTAGAATCGCAACGTGACTCCTGCCGGACCGTCTCCACAAAGGGGGGTGGAGAGAGGRCTAAGCGTTATTTGTTCCGTTTCGCAAAACCACAAACAACAACCTAAATGAAAACGCCAAGACTCCGGATAAAAACGAGGCGAAGAAAGAAAAATAAAATAAAAAAAACACAAGCAACCGGATGGAGGCTTCCAAAGCCCGTTAAGCGACTATTATACTATTATGATAAAGGAAGGTGGATAGGGAGGAGAAGTACATGTACATCTTGGAAAGAATTTGTCCTTCTCATCAAAGTTACTGGATAAAAACCGACCTCTATTCCCTGAGGGGAAAAAAAGGCTCAAAAACGTGCATGTACACACACACACACACATATATATATTATTGTTATTTAAAAACAAAACAAAAAGAGAGAGCGAAAGAGCAAGCGAATGGACTTTTTTTTTACATATCCAACAACCGCTTTAAATCCAACTCTAACCGACGCCCTTCGGCAACACCTAATCTGATGATTTCCTCCAACTTTCCAACCTCGCTAGACATTTTGGACCTCGTCATCGCCGGAGATCCCTTGTCCACGCTATTCCCATCATCATCATCACCCTCATCATCATCACCGTCATCGTCATCCCATGGGATCTCGATACCAAGTCGGAACACCGAATCGATCCCGTCCTGCCTCTTCTCCAACATGCTCGCCACCAAACTGGGTAATAGCCGAGTGCTCAAAGTCCCATTATGACTACTATTACTACTGGTCGTCGTCGAACTCGACCTAGTCCGAATTGATAACTCGTTTAGCCGAGGCAARTACTTACGATCACGGTCATCATCATCATCGCCTTCACCTGCTGCAATCGCTCCCGGCGTCAACACACGGACAACCTCATTCGGAAAATCATCAAAACAATCCCACAAAACCAATTTCCTCAACCCATCCAACCGACTCAGTACACGCACCAAATCCACGCTCGACCACGCTCCACTCGGCCAATTCACCAACTCCAACATCATCACCGCATCCGTCAACCCAGACATAAAAAACTGAGTGACCAGTTCCTTGGGCTGTCCCAGTCTATGTCTTCTCATCCCATCCAACCTCAGCCTCTCAAGCGCAGGTAATCTCACACGGCGTAAAAACGTCGCATTGCTTCGTCCTTCGCATAGTGGCCAAGTGAGGGTCTTGAGGTTGGGGAACGAGGCGGTGAGGGGGACGTGGGTGTCCCTGTGGGCAAAGGGGAGGGTGAGTGGGGACCGGCAGTGGCATTCGATGAGATTTGGGCAGTGGGTGAGGAGTTGGACGCAGAGGTGGATGGGGGCGCTGAAGAGGTCGAGGGTGGTGAGGGTGCGTGTGGGGGAGGAGGAGGAGGTGGAGGAGGAAAAGGGGACGATGGTGAGGCTTTCTCGGATGCCTCGGAGAGTGAGGGAGCGGAGGGAGGAGACGCGGGCGAGGGATATTTTTCTGGAGAGCGGGGTAGATATGATGGGGGAGGCAGAGGGGGAGAGGGAGGAGGAGGAGGAGGAGGAGGAAACTAGAGCGCCTTTGAGAGTGAGGTTTGTGAGCTGGTTAAAGTCTTTGGAGAGCGGAGAGAGCCATTCTGCGGGAGGGTTGTGGAGGATAAGAGTACGGATTTTGTTTGCATTATCTCGACTCAGTAGAATATCTGCCAATGGAGCCAAGGACACGGATGGTTTGAGAAAGTGCAAGTCAAGGGTGACGGCAAGGTTCTTTGCGTTGGCGAGGGAGAGTTGTGAGATTTCGGCACAGCTCTGTACCGTGTGTGATTGAACAGTCATGATCAGAGTTGTCCAGAGTTCGGGGGTTGACCAGGCAACTTGACGCCAGAGTGACGAAACGGCGCCCAGGCGGATGACGGAACGGTTTCGATCAAAGGTGGTGTTGGCGGCGGCGGTGGAATTCAAGTAGCGGGCATAAGGGTCGAGGACATCGTTGCAGAGGTGTTTGAATATGATGGAGAGGTTTTCGGGCGGGATGTTTCTTGTGGACGACTGGATGGAGTTGATCTGTTGCAGGAGGCGGGCTTTGTGGGCGTGGAGGTGTTGGATTTGGTCATCTATTTTTTGAATTGCTCCTTGGATGTCGTCGTTTGGAATGGAGGAGGTGGGTGTGCGGCCCTGAGGGGAAACGCAACCGCAATGTGGGCAAGGAAGAAGATGCATTTCTGGGCCAAAAAGGGGGGCCTGGGCGCCGAGGATTAACTATAAGGGAACTCGTGAGAGAGTTTTGTTTAACAAGTTATCAGCGCTTAATGTGCGGGGTGTGCAATCCACACCAACGCATTTATGTAGCGCCATCTGGAAGTGGAAAGTGTGTGCTGTGTGTGTGGTTTGGGCTTGTTTTGGTTGGCGGCTTGACTGGCTGGTTTTCTTTTTTTTTTTTTTGACACGAGACTACCACCTATCATTGATGGTCGCTGAAAAGGGGACATGTACGGTACGGGCGCGGCTGCGGATGATCAACACAGCACACGAGCGGGAAAGGGTGCGACTCCGAGGATCATTAAAAATAGAGAGAGAGAGAGGAGAGGAAGGGTGGTGGTGTGTAGGAAAAGGTGGTGCTATCCGGGAAACCCAAGTTGTTGCATGGTAGTTCCGTGACTAAAAATAATAGACCGGGTTTGAGAGACTCGAGTGTTGGGATCAAGCCAACAACAAAAAGGAAAAAAAAAAAAAGAGAGATAATAGGCAAAGGGCAGCATGAGATCGATGGGGGCCGATCTGCAAGAGGAACATAGCAGCAGTGCGCACTAACATGTGGAGATGTGGTTGTTGTTGCGAGGCAGGGAGGGGAAACGGGCCGAGGAGAGGGGGCGTGGCTGTTTGGCGGTGTGGACGGTGTTTACGTGTGTGGAGGTTGGGAGATCTCAGATGAGGATAAAGCAAAGGCCTCTCGCAAATGCCCTCTCCCAAGCTCCCAGCGACGATGGATTCGTACCACCACCACCACCACCACCAGCATCACCAGCAGCATCACCAGCAGCATCACCAGCAGCATCACCAGCACCAGCCCCAGCCCTGGGACGCATACCCCCACCTCAACCTCAACCTCTCCTCCCTCTCCGTCACCTCCCCGCCGTCCCTCTCCCCCGCCACCCCCCTCTCCCCCTACCACCACCAGCTCCACCATCCCCAGTTCAACTTTGACCATCCCCAGAACTCGGCCTATGACGACCACCCCTCGGCCCCCGCTGCCCCATCCTCTGCTGCTGCTGCTGCCACCGCTGCCGCCGCCTCTCGCCCACCACCCGCAGACGTCGTCCCCAACCCCCAGCCCCCCCCCCCCGCTCCTCCCCCCGCCACCACCGCCCCCACCGGCCCTCCCCTCCTCAACCTCCCCCTCCCCCGCAAACGCTCCTCCTCCGCCTCCGCAAGCACAACCCTCGTCCAGGTCGAAGAGTCCATGTACGACGACTCTCCCCCCGCCCCGTCCTCCACCTCCTCCGCCAACACCGTGCCCCTCGATCCCTCCGACGACCACGAGATGCGCAGCCCCATCGATGGCAGCGGCAGCACCAGCGGCACCGAGGACGGCCTCTCCTTCACCTCGAGTGCCATCCAGGACTCTGCACGCACCCCTGCCTCTTCCGCAGGTGGCCTCCCCCTGGGCATGGCTGGCAGCATGAGCATCCTCGGCAAGCCCATGGCCACCAACAACTTTGTCACCAAGCTCTATCAGTCAGTCTATCCTATTCTCGACCCAACTTTCTTCTCATCATCTTTTTTCCATCTAGGATGATCAACGACTCAAAATCGACCCATTTCATCGCTTGGACAGAGCTCGGCACCTCCTTTGTCGTCTCCAACGTCGGCGAGTTCAGCAGGAGCATCCTCGGCTCCCACTTCAAGCACAATAACGTGAGCTTACCCCCGCTTGTGCCTCTCTCATCATCTTCCCCGCCCCCCCCCCTCGCTAAACAATGCCAAGTTTTCCAGTTTTGTACGTCAGCTGAACATGTATGGCTTCCATAAAATCAACAGGGTAACGTTCTTACTAATCGCTTCCTCGCCCGCATACATTCATCCTCTCCATTCCCTAGACCCCYCGCGCCCAGCGCACTTCAACCGATGCTCAAACCTGGGAGTTTTCTCATCACAAGTTCCTGCGCGGTCGGCCGGATCTGCTCGATGAGATCAAACGGAAAGCGCTCGAGCCCGATCCAGGTGTCAAGCATCGTGTCGAGCTCCCCGGAGAGGTTAATTTYTTACTTTCATATTTGACCTCCACTTTCTGACCGTACCCGATCAGGTCGCAGCACAGCTGGGAGCTATGAGGGATGAAAATAGACGGATGTGTGAGCAGCTAAACATGGAGAGAAAAAAGGTCGAAAAACTCGTTGGTGTCATCCACAGACTCTGGGACATCGTTCAAAAGGGTTTCCCCGGAAGYGGTCAGTCCTTCCCCCTTATCTGCTCTTCTTCATCCCTCCTTGTGCCTGATACCCCCCATCAAGTCCCACCCTTCCCGTCCGATCTCTTTTCAGACTCAAACCCAAACGACTCTCCCAATATCTACATCACCTCCCCAACTTCAGGCACCTCCAGATACCCACCGCCCTTGTCGATAAACTTTAACCAGTCTTTGCATTCCATTCAAAGTCCGAGCTCCAGTCCCACTAGCGCCGACTTTCCCCACTCCCACCAGCAACAGCACCACCCGCAACACCCATCCCTCTCACGACAGCACAGCTTCCAGCATGTCTCCTTTGGCTCAGGCACTACCCAATCATCTACCGGGAACTCAACATCTCGTGTTGCTGAAACGGGAGAGAGTAGCACAACTCCTCCCTCGCCTTCCAATATGGAGGGTGTTTATGACGACGACAACAGCCCAGGGTCTAATGGTGTGCCGCCAACTTCAAACACCAGGGGCATCACCGGCGTCAAGCGGCAGAGGCTCTCGACAGACGAGGGAGGAATGAACAACATGGGGTTGGGAGGTGTCAATGTAAATATGAACGGAGGCTACCATCACCAACACCTCCAATCTCTACATGGCCATCACCCCCAGCAATATGGTCACCATCCTCACCACCTCGCCGGAGACGTTTCCTCTGTCTCGTCACCGGGCACAACCGCTCCTCCCTCCCTTCTCGGCGTGCCCGGCATTGGAGTTTCACCTGGGGTCGGCGGGATGGGTGGCGTTGGTGTCGGCGCGGTAAAGAGGTCAAGCCGAGCAAGAAGTGACAGTGCCCCCATGGGCCCTTAYTCCTACGGTTCGTCTAATCCGGGCACCTCCACGCCCGGTGGTGCTCTAGGCATGGGATCAGGATGGATGGGTGGTCGGCCRAGAAGCGGGAGCGGTCTCGTGACGGTTTCTAGACCCGGTACTGGAATGGGCATGGGCCTTGGGAGGAACCTGGGCAATCTCAGCGGATTGGTCGGGCCCACCGCTGTTGGCGGCGGCGGCGGCGTTCCTCCTTCAGCTGGTGGATCGAACGGAGGCACACCAGGCACAGGTGGAGAGTCGGGTGGACTTTCACAACCACCACCAGGCACTGGAGGAAACTCGACGTGTGCACCGGTAGGCGGTGTGAACTCGATGACGGGTGGTGGCGCAGGCGCCACTGCGATTGGCTCTCTCCTGTCAGACGGAAGCGGACGTTGAAAAAAAATCAAAAATCAAAAACTTCTCCAGAAAACCTCTTCGAGTCTCACGCGTCCGGCGGTTTTGTTTATAGACGAGAGGGGGTTCAAGTCGAAAAAAAGATACCCGCGCCCTCTCTCCCCTTCTGTTTCCGTTTATTTTCTTGCTGTGTATCTCCTTTTGCCCTCTCCCACACCTTGCGCTCTCGGCCAATCACACAATCCTTTCAGGTCATTCGCTCTGCTGATACCCTCATTCGGGGGTGGTTTTAGGACCAACTTAAAAGCCCTCGCTCAAACCCTCAAAAGAAAAGAAAACAAAGCTCGTTTGCTGTACCTTTTTTTTTTTTTTCTTTCTTTTGACACACACCTATCATCCTCGCTTTG
>JAECYV010000010.1:642118-683581 GCA_023014305.1 Lepiota subincarnata
ATATATATATATATATATATATATTCATATGTTTTTCATAATATCCAAAACAAATGCGCTTCCCCCTTTCCCCCCTTCCCCTCCCCCCCTTTCATTTCAAATTTATTCATTTGAATCACTTTGTTTTTTTCATCTCATCATCTCAAGTTCCAGTGCAAGGAAGGAGGAGGGGGAGGAGTGAGGTGGTGGCATGGATTCCATGTGGGCTGTTTTTTTGGACCCCCGCGTCAAGTTCCAAGATTTTGTTGTTATTATTATGGTTATGATGATTATTTAATTTAAACATGCCATGGTGAGACGGTAGAACGGAACAGGAGATCTTGGATTCGGTCTGGGTCTTATTCTGACTACGGGTATCCCGGAACACTTGTAAATTCATCCAAATGTATTGTACACATACATGATAACCCCAAGAACAGATTAGCACAAAAAACGAAAACACGATATTTTATATTTGTAAAAAAACCCTTCGCAGTCCCCAGTCCCCTCATGAAAGAAAAAACAACAACATTGCGCAGAGTAATACAGAGACGACCTCTTCTCGCACTATGAGAGATGATTTTGGATGATACCGTACTTCGAGCGAGCGTGGTCCCCGGTTGGAAAAAAAAAATATCAAGGTAAATCGTGGCTAGTACGTACCCTGTGTTCCTCTCTGGCTATTCAGCGGGAGAAGGTACAGAGTTGATTTCATGAGGGAATGACTCTGCCCTAAGCCCAAAATCAATGTAAACCCCCTCCTCGCTCATCCATCGCTCCCCCCACTACCATTATCAACCTCACATATTTTAAATATAATCATTCCTCCAACCTGGCGCGACCGGCGTCGGACGTTGTGAACCAAACCGAGAAGCAGAACCCAAATGGTTTCCAACCCGAGAATCACCACCACGGCGAACTGAGCCATCAGCGGCTCTAGTTGCAGCAGTGGAGGCAACAGGACCACTACCACGACGAACCGCCGATCCGCTTACCCACCTAGGCCGACGCTTCTTCTTCCAAATACAATAAACAACCACCGCTACCGCCGTCAAGCCGAGCCCTAGACCAATTGTAATTCCCACAGCAAGAGCTATATTCGTTCTTCTTGCGGACAGTGATGATGTGGAAGATGAGGCGTTGGCGTTGGGATCAGTTGGGATGGGGAGGGCAACGGATAGTGATGATGTTGCTCTTGCTGTTGTTGATGGCGGTGTGAAGATGGGCGGAGAGGAGGACGGAGGAAGAGTCATGGTTGGCAGAAACGATGACGTAGGACTGTTTTTTGTTTTYAAAAAAATTTCAAGATTTAGGGGTCATTTTGTGTTAGTTGTTGGGTCATGGGCCATAGAGGGATGGACATACGTATCATTTAGAACGGTGATGATCATTGATGCAAGGCCGAATTCACGAGGTGTGGTGATGGCACCCACGCTTGGAAGAAAGGTGAGGGAGAAGGTACTTGTGGATGATTGAACAAGGTTGAGGATCGAAGCCGAGTGGAGATTCGAATCAAAYACAGCCGAAAGTGTAGTCGAGTTCGTCGTTATTGTGATATTGACCTGGGCATTGGATGTAGGTGACGTCTCCAGGAATAAAGCAGAGCCTGAAATCAGAAAACCAAAAAAATGTAAGCGTCAAAATAAAGGAAGTAGGGGGGGCAGCTGGATGACGCGTCGGCAAATTATCTAGAAAGCGGACGAGAAATGGGGTTGTCTGATGACTAAAATAAGATGTAGCCGTAGTCGGTTATGATGATGTGAGAAGAGGCTTGTTTCGATAAATAGGTGATCATCATGAGGCAGCTCCTCGGTGTTGAACGAATGATGCACGGTGCGGTTGTGTGTGATGTTGGAAAAACAAGAATCGGCAAAAATAGACATACCGCGGAATTGTAAGAACATCTGCGGTACGATTTCGCCCGTCGCCGGGTCTGGGCCCCTCGTAGTAATCGTCGTATTATCATCCACCTGAACGGTCGACCTGCGCGCAAACAGAATGAGGTGGGGCTGCAGGTGCAGGTGCACGAGGGGGAGACGTACCAGGCGCCATTACATGCTCCTGGAGACGATTGCGTGTCGTTCGAGTCGCAGCGAAAGGGAGTGTATATGATTAGAGGGGAATCTAGGGGTATCGTGAGGTTTCGCAAAGAATTTGTTGTTTTCGTCGTTTGTGCAGCAGATCGCGCCGGGAGGGCAAGGACTAAAACGAAGGCATAATACAACAGCTCGAACAAGGAGGAGAGGGTGTAATTTGGCAACATTCGATGTTCAGTGCTCAGCGCTCGACATCCAATATTAAGCAGAGGTGGAGAGGTCGAGGAGGCTCGAGCGTCAGCTTATCAAAAGCACTGGAAGGGCAGCCCCGAGGCCCGGGTAACCGAGAGTCGCCAAGGTGGCGGAGATGTCCTTGGCACTACCAGGAAGGTGGCGGCGGGGGTGTGTGTGTGTGGCTAAGGCTGGCGATGGTGGAGGGGAAAATGCAAGAGCACACCTCCGGCCGTGCACACGGGGGCCAGGACAGAGAAGCGGGAGAGCTATCAGAATTCGAAGGATGCAAGTTGTGGCAGGTTCCCGGGCTTTAAGTAAATTTGAGTGTTGTTTTCATATGACGGAATAGGGAAGTGGTTTCTAAGGGCAACTCCCGTGTTCGGTCMCCATCGAACTAGTCCTGATCTCAGGTTAGGGGAGGATCAGTCTGATATTCGCAGCCTCATGGACGTGATAACTAYGTGATCTGCGTTTGTGAGGCGGYAGACGCGGTGCATCGCGAACTATAGAGGTTGATGGAAAGGATGGACGCGAAGAACAGCAAAGTGTGGGAGCGGCATGACTTGGCCATGCATATTTCTGGACGGGAAAGATGTTCTGGGATAGGCTAGGTATTTTTGTGCAGAGTTTGTTTGTCTAAATAGAAGCCTGTGGCCTCGGTCGCATTGSTGTCTGCCAGGGTCTTGTTGGACATGTAAAGCTTGCACTGGCAACCATACGTGAGTGACTGGAACCAACTTTACGGCATTATAGAGTGTGCGAAACTAGCTCCACATATGTACCTGGGCCATTGTTAATGCACTGTCTAAGACGAATTCCCTGATATTCTGTGCCTGGCGTTTTGTTGCGGAGAACCAGGAGCGCTGAAAGGCTGTGTTGACAGCTTGCTCGAGTTCATCCCACGACCAGATGAGTCCATTGAATAGTCCAAGAACTGAATTTGACCGAGACTGCCTTGGCAAGAATGGATTCTGAGATGATAAGATAAGCCYYAACAGGGCACGTGCAAGGGTCGACCCCATCCTCTTGCCTTGAATCCGAGCTTAAAAAAATACAATGTCTACCGTGTTGAACATCTTTGTTGTTTCTCCAGATACCCGTTCAGAACGACGGATTGATCCATATTGGACAGTTCAACAGCTCAAGGTGCGATATAGATAGGGGTTACAAAATCACACGATCTCAACAGATGGGATTGACACCTCTCAAAGGACAAGCTCGAGGTCATCACCGGAATACCATCCTCAAACCAGAGGATCCTCCTCCTTGAATCGGATGACGATCCCAATGTCCTGGCCCAGCTATCTAATGGCTCCGAGAGGCTCGAGTCTTACGGACTGCGTGATTGGCAGGTCCTCAAGGTACGAGACTGGTTTCCCATCATGGTGGACTATGCTGATTCGGACAGGTCGAAGATACAAACCCTTCTGTATCGTTCACTGGGCAGCTGTCGGACTTGTCGCAGGTGGAAAAGTTTGAGATCAGTGAGGAGGACTATGCAAAGCGACAAGGTGAGTAGTCCAACTTCACGCAAGGAACGTCGCTCATTTATGATAGACAGTATCCTTGCATACAAGAAACGGAACAAGGTGGGGCGGTTTTCGGAAAAGACCGAGGAGCCTGAAGATGCACCGTCACCAGCCACAGTTGACATACCGGTCGGAGCACGCTGTGAGGTCGAGTCGACAGAGCCGGGATTGAGCAAGCGTGGAACTGTGCGCTTTGTTGGGACGACCAAGTTCAGCAAGGGCATATGGGTGGGTGTCGAGTACGACGAACCCTTTGGCAAACACGATGGATCGTGAGTGGGCAATGTCGCGAGCGCGTTACATGACTGACTGTTGTGCAGAGTACAGGGGGAACGGTACTTTGAGTGTCTGCAGAATTACGGGGTATTTGTGCGACCTGAAAAGCTGCGGGTTGGGGATTATCCAGTGGAGGAACTAGACGAGGAGATGTAAATAGTCATAAAGCGTGCACGTGCTCTGCTCCCTCCACCACTCGTCCCTCCATTGCAGAGCTACAGTTCAGAATGCTGGCCCACAAAGTGTCCGCACAGTCCTTGCAAGTTCGTCTCTCAAAACTCGCGCAAGCCCCGGCTCTGCATGCAGGCATTGAGTGCGTCCTCTCTCGCAAGACCCTGGACGCAGAGCTGATGGCCTCTCGGCGCTCGCATCAAAACTCTCTGTGGGGGGGGGAATGTGGCTTTTTCGTTTAAATTAGCTTTGCACCAGCAACGATTCCAAGGAAGAGACGACTGCAGACTTTGGCRGTTGCAGCTTGGTCCGTTATGATTGTCATYACTACTTGCACGTTCTTCCTGCTTTGGTATGTTATCCATTCTCCCCTCACGTCCTCTSCCTCARAGTTCCTCYACGGACAGTTCGTTTCCCCCGCTGTGGCCGYTCCTCGCAGTGTATATGATTTGGGTCCACTTTATYGATCAGGCGCCAGAGAGGGGAGGGAGGATCTCGCAGTGGGGCCGTCGGAACGTGTTTTGGAAGTACTTTGCAGAGTATTATCCCATCTCGTGAGCCCCTTTCCTCTTGGCAGGGAACTGGGACGAGGCTAATACTAGGGAATAGGTTTCTAAAGGTATGCTGCTCCTCAGTGGCAATACGGCCCAGTCCCCCTCATGTATGCGGCTTGATAGGAAGTAGACTTGCCACCGGATCGGCCATATGTATTTGGGTATCACCCACATGGTAGGTTTCTGCTATATTCTCTCTCCCCCGTCACTCGGTGGGTTGACTGAACACCCGGATATACAGGGATTATTGGCATGTATGTCCATCGCTTCTAGGACTCAAATGTTGTAGTTGACCAGGCGAATCATCTTTTAAGGGGAGCGTTAATAACATTCGCGACAGAAGGTAAGTTTCYTCTACCAGCTTCCTCCTAGCGTTCTGACTCGCCTGTTTCACGCTTGTTGTTCTTTCAGCGACGGGCTTCTCAGAAGCATTCCCCAAAATTACGCCACATCTCTTGACATTGTCGAGCAACTTTAAAATGCCGTTTTACCGCGACATTCTCATGGCGCTTGGGATTTGCAGTGTCAGTAAGGAGTCGTGCTCGAACATCCTCAAGGCCGGCCCGGGATCATCGATCACGATTGTAGTAGGAGGGGCCGCGGAAAGTCTCAGTGCGCATCCTGGGACCGCGGATTTGACTCTCCGCAAACGGTGRGCTTCCATTGTTATATCTAGRCCTTTTTGAAATGGACGTATGCTGAGATTGCACGCTTTGTTGTTTTTTGTATTCTGTTAGATTGGGTTTCATCAAGGTCGCGATTCAGCATGGGTACGTAAGCGCACCCACTTTCCCTTGTGTTCTATTCTGCTTGCTTTTGTTATAGCTAATCGCGTTTACCTATCCCAGAGCGGACTTGGTGCCCGTTTTCTCTTTTGGCGAGAATGATGTACGTGTGTGGCGATCACGATTGAGTCAAAAGGAGACACTATTTGCTCATCTTGCACTTTGTTCACGCGCATGCAAAAGATCTATGAGCAGATGCCGAACGAGAAGGGGACGACAGTATATACGCTCCAGAAACACTTTCAGTCCATCTTTGGTTTCACTCTACCGCTCTTTCATGGYCGTGGACTCTTAAACTGTCGGTAACTTCTCGAGCTAACTATTGCGAGCAGCTTTTGGCTCAATTAGATGTCTTTTCTGGACAGATAACCTTGGACTATTGCCTTATCGACGACGAATCGTGGTCGCCAGTAAGTTCAATTTCGTTTCTCTCTTGCTTTGGAAAAAGAAACAAGACTCATCGCTTACGGTATTTGTCTCACACCCCCACCAGTTGGAAAACCCATTCCAGTCAAACAATGTGATCAACCAACTCTAGAACAAGTCAGGGAGGTACAGAAAATGTATATTGACGAGCTTACCCGGTATGGATTTTTTGTTTTGTTTTGTTTTGTTTTGTTTTTTGGTTTCTGGCTTATTGAACTGATTTGCGGACGTCTCAGTATATGGAATACCTACAAGGATGAATTTGCCAAAGCTCGTTTGAGGGAGTTGAGTATTATAGATTAATCTGCACCACTGGTTGTCCACTTTCGCCAGGTCGCTTATTTATATATGTATGTATTCAAACCGACACCTGAAAGCTTTGTTGAAGCCGAACGAACGGGGTGGAACAGGTAATCTCTAGAGGTGGAGGAATTTTTTTCAACGCCTTATTATCTCACCTTGACTGACAAGAATCGGCCACGTATATCCGTCCTGCACGGGTAATATTTCATCGTTGCAACCGTCAAGCAACAGCGTTTCGGCAAGAACGCAGACAAGTTTAGACATGCTCCTGCTGGAATGATTTTAATTTACAGAAATAGGATATCAGCCTCAGAGAGACACGATGACGTGAATGCATCGTCACCTTGCAATTGTCTCAACTCGTCAAAACCGAGAAAACGTCTCTTTTATGAGAAAGGGAATTTGTCAAGATCACTGATCCCACCACYAGTACGTGCAACTGCTCTCAGGCGAGCCGACCCCCGCCTTGACTGGTCAGGATATATAATTAACTCGGTCAACGGCGCCGGCGGAGTTTGGGATAATGTTGGGATAATGAATTGGGACCAACTCAGTGAAGACGGACGACCAGCGGATTCGGATGTTTGGGCTTCGTCGTCAAAGCGAACGAAAAGCCAACACGGTATAGATGCCTCACCCCCCTCCCCTTAATAAATTCATCCAAACGACTCGCAGATCTTCGAAAAGGGGCCAATCGGACCAGACTGGGAACCTTTTAATCGCTATGCTCACTACGTCCGAGAAGTGATTTAGACGCACAAGGAATGGTCGATAGCCTCAAACTCAGTCAGAATGTCTATGRGTACCTTACCAAGCTCGTTGCTCCGAGAAAGGTTACTCCCCTCTTACTCAACCTCRAGATCTCTGGACCTGCGCAAGGTCGACAACTTCGATATGTGGGGGGGGCCTTCTTCTCGCTCCTACCATCCATAAATYCTTCGCTTTTACGCGATCCTCTCATGGAACAAGGAGGCGACATCTAACGGCGACCTTTTCGTCCATTCATCGAGGGTGGTAATATGCAGCCTGCTTCCTGCACTCTAAGATCCTTGAGTTGCTATCCCACGTCTCATGGGGCTTGTTAGAGCCCTTCGCGGAAATGGTGATCAACTGCCCCAAGCGAGGGATGGGGTCAGAAGAACTTCCATTCTCCTGATACATTCCTCATCCCAGAAGCGTTGAGGGTTGTGTTGACCGCCAAACACATGAAAGTAGTGGAGGTGAGGATAGAGAAATTCGATCTCGGACAGAATTTTCGGCAAACACGATCCCAACTGCGACAGCGATAGGGATATTCGATCGTTCAAACTGACTTCCAGCAAGGAGCAGGGACCCCCTAGAGGAAGAGATGGCTGAAGAACTCCTTTGACGAAGAAATAGTCCGGGGATTTAATGAGAGTAACCTACAGTTCTGCGGAGCTGCGTATTGCCCTCGTCCTCGTGATCTCAACGGCCCATTTTTCAAGGGCTCCTATCGTCATCACACCCGAGGAAGATTGGGATCAGACCTTGGAACCAGTGGAGGCCARTATCGTACATTGCAAACTATATCGCGAATCATGTAATTTCGTGAGTCGAGTTAAAGTCTAAGCTACAAGGCTGCATTGTTGGTATGTGGTGCGTTAGACGCCATCTTTGACATCGGTACTAATTCATAATCTTCCCGTGGGTGTTGTTTTTAGACATCCAAAACGAGGCGTAGGCAAGTACCCCAAACAAGCTTTCATTGGGCTCTCCGCCTTCACAGCGAGAGATGCTGGTGGCAGCTTCAGACTTTATGATATATATACAAGCCAGATGGCAATCAGGTACAAGATAGGATAGTTTATATCATGCGCCGTAATGGACAAACGGAATCCAGTAACGAAATGCTTCAAGGCCCTCCTCCCGCACCTCCTCCACAGCTGCATGTAATGCTTGCGCCGCCCGATCGCTGTTTGGTTCTTCCCCGGCAAAAAGAATCTCATACACCTTCGCCGCTACTCTCGGAGCCACCTCATCAGGTATCGCCCACATCGTCCCAATGACATTCCGATATCCTGCCCCTAGCATTGCGGCAGTGATATGAATCGCTTCATCTGAGGTTTTCTCATCTCCAGTTGCTGTTTCACAAGCTGACAAAAACRCGAGRTCGGMAGKGYTGAATGGCTTGGAAGCAATATCTGTGATGGTCAARCGTCGGTCGTGGAGRCAGAAGCCRCTCCGGGTGGGCTCTCSSCCGTCCTGGACAGCGTGACATGCGAAATGAACCCAATTRCTGTTCGCCATGTGAGCCAGCACCCGCYCGSCTGTTGCCTGCTCATCCCGAAGTRTCTCGAAATTATGCTTGGAGCYATGGGGGAAAACCTTTTCTATCCTCTTAATCTCTSTCTCAACACCWGGAAGCCGCTGCTGATTGGGTGTATTAAKCATGACRATACCAGCAAGTCCATTGAAAGRYTGCCGCTTCGCCATTCGTGCCTCCAGCAAAGCATTGACTGTTGGYGTGTATGATGAGATAASATAGTCAAATGTGCCATGAATCCCAGTTCTGGTCCTGCAACAGGCAGCGTGAAGCGGAAAGAARGTGAGGGGACCAGTTGGACACCACCAAATGCGGGGAAGGTCCAAGGAGTYAGATTGACGTGTCTACAGCCAACATCAGCTCYATGCATCCTACGAGAGCATAYACACTTACTATCATGCCCAAGCCGTGGAGGATAGGGTATACAATGTTTGAATAMAGATACTCAAGCATTCCCATTATGCGTGAACCGCCGCCGYCWGCTCGGGCCTGCCCGCCAGCGCGGTCCTCCCATCTTTGTGTGCGAGGAGCCTTTCCAAGATATTGCCTCAGAGATTTCTGCATCATCTCTAGGTCTTTGTAATGAAGYCCTTCTAACGGGATATGGAGCACGTTGTCTCCACCTYTGACGAGTACTAATGCGTCGCAACGGCGCTGATGGACGTTGATGACCACTACGGGGCCTGAGTTGGCCGCTGCCATCAGAACGGAAACTTTCTTTGGGAGAAGAAAATCTTCGCAGCCCGGAAGTAGTCGGATCTTCTCCACCAGAGCATTCCACTTCTCTGCAAGACGGTGATGACGTTGGGTTTCTTCCTCAAGCGAATTAGCATTCTTCCCCCGAGTGGCTGTATTTTGGAGCTGATGTGAGATGTGTGCGAATTCAGTACAAATATCAGGATGCGCTTGGCGGAGGTGATCAACCGAAGTTCGGAGGTGGAGTAACTGATTCCAAACAACTGAACGTCCTTGCTCAAGCCACTCGAGTGCAAGATCCGGATGGCCAGCATCAAGGGCAAATGCAGCGGCCTCTCTCGGCATGTCGCCAAGGTTGGTGAGCTGCGAATGACGTATAGCAATGGGGTCTCCAATCCAGGCAACTTGGGGAAGGAGGATGATAGCTTGGCGATATGCAGGCAAGGTGGAAAGGGAATCTTTTTTGGCTTCCAAGCGAGCCCATTGTCGGGACGCTTGACATCGGAGTGGTACTGGACCGATATCGGAAGTTGCAGCTAGCTGAAAATTTGAAGTTGCCTCAGCCAAGTCGTTCAACCACCCGCTGCGATTAAACCGAGTCTGGAAGGAATTCCCGAGGTTGTTGAGACGCGCCGGTTTGTCAGCGTGGCCGTCAGGAGTGAGCGACACAGCTTGCTGTTTATGGTTGATGGCGTTCTCGAGGTCACTCAGCGTCCCTGTGTGCCTAAACCGACTCTCGAAGGAATTCCCGAGGTTGCTGAGGCGCCCCGGTTTGTCGGCATGGCCGTCAGGAGTGAGCAATATGGCCTGCTGTTTATGCTTGATAGCATCCTCAAGGTCACTCAGTGATCCTGTGTGCCCAAACCGGCTCTCGAAGGAACTCCCGAGGCTGCTGAGATGCACTGGTTTGTTAGCATGATCAGCAGGAGTGAGGAATACGGCCTGCTGGAGATGCCTGATGGCAGTTTCGAGGTCACTCAGCAACCCTGTGTGCCTAAACCGGCTCTCGAAGGAAATCCCAAGGTTGCCGAGACGCGCCGGTTTGTCGGTATGGCCGTCGGGAGTGAGCGAGACGGCCTGCTGGAGATGCTCAATGGCATCCTCGAGGTCACTCAGCGACCCTGTGTGCCCAAACAGACTCTGGATGGAATTCCCGAGATTACCAAGACGCCCCGGTTTGTAGGGATGGCCGTCAGGGGTGAGCGATACGGCACGCTGGACATGCTTGATGGCATCTTCGAGGTCACTCAGTGACCCTGTGTGCTCAAACCGACTCTCCAAGGAATTCCCGAGATTATTGAGATACATTGGTTTGCCGACATGGTCGTCGGGGGTGAGCAATACGGCCTGTTGAAGATGCCCGATGGCATCCTCAAGGTCACTCAATGACCCTGTGCGCTCAAACCGGCTCTGGAGGGAAATCCCGAGGTTGTTGAGATACCTTGGTCTGTCAGCATGGTCGTCAGGAGTGAGCAACAAAGCCTGCTGTTTATGCTTGATGGCATCCTCGACATCACTCAGCGACCCTGTGTGTTCAAACTGACTCTCCAAGGAATTCCCGAGGTTGCTGAGATACTTTGGTTTGTCGGCATGACTGTCAGGAGTGAGCAGTACAGCCTGTTGTTTATGCTTGACGGCRTCCTCAAGGTCACTCAGCGACCCCGTGTGCCTAAACCGACTCTCGAAGGAATTCCCGAGGTTGCTGAGACGCCCCGGTTTGTTGGCATGACCATCGGGGGTGAGTGATGCAGCCTGCTGTTTATGATCGATGGCATCCTCGAGGTCACTCAGCGTCCCTGTGTGTTCAAATCGACTCTCCAAGGAAATCCCAAGGCTGCTGAGATACAGTGGTTTGTTAGGTTGACCGTCAGGAGTGAGTGATACGGCCTGTTGAAGATACCCAATGGCATTTTCGAGGTCCCTCAGCGTCCCTGTGTGCCTAAACCGACTCCGGAAGGAAGTCCCGAGGTTGTTGAGGAACATTGGTTTGTGAGCATGGTTGCCAGGAATGAGTGATACGGCCTGCTGTTGATAATTGATAGCGCTCTCGAGGTCACTCAGCGACCCTGTGCGCCTAAACTGACTCTGGAAGGAATTCCCGAGGTTGCTGAAATGCCCCGGTTTGTCGGCATGGCCGTCAGGAATGAGCGAGACAGCCTGCTGTTTATGCTTGATGGCATTCTCGAGGTCACTCAGTCTCCCTGTCTGCCCAAACCGACTCTGGAAAAAAACCCCGAGGTTGCTGAGATACCTCGGTTTGTCGGCATGGCCGTCGGGAGTGAGCGAGATGGCATGCTGAAAATGCTTAATGGCGCCCTCAAGGTCACTCAGCGAYCCTGTGTGTTCAAACCGACTCTGGAGGGAATTCCCAAGGTCGCTCAGATACATTGGTTTATCCGCATGACCGTCAGGAGTGAGTGATACAGCCTGCTGTTTATGATCGATGGCATCCTCGAGGTCACTCAGCGACCGTGTGTGCCTAAACCGACTCTGGAAGGAATTCCCGAGGCTGCTGAGATGCCCCGGTTTGTCGGCATGGTCGTCAGGAGTGAGCARTATAGCCTGCTGTTTATGCTTGATAGCAKCCTCGAGATCACTCAGCAACCCCGTGTGCCTAAATCGACTCTGGAAGGAAATCCCGAGGATGATGAGACGCGCCGGTTTGTCGGCATGGCCGTCGGGAGTGAGCGATACAGCTTGTTGGAAGTGATTGATGGCATCCTCGAGGTCACTCGGTGACCCTGTGTGCCCAAACCGACTTYGGAAACAATTTCCGAGATTGTGAAGGTATGCTGGTTTGTTGGGATGACCCTCAGGAGCGAGAGATATAGCCTGCTGGAAATCCTCAATTGCCGTTCYCAGGTCGCCAAGAGCGCCCGTACGCTTGAATTCATTATACGAGGTGTCTCCAGCTGCGGCGAATCTCCCCGCTCTGTCCGAATCTGGCTCTTTCCATAGCCCAGAGGAAAAATCGCCCATGGATTTCGACGTTTTGTAAGGCAGGCAATTCTAGTTCTAGTGYGGCCTAGATAGGCCAATCAATTTGGTGTACAGGAGATTCAGATAAAATTTGAGGTACCCGTAACGAGTTAGACAGGTAAACTAAATGCACAATGAGCAGGAAATCAAAGCAAGAGGGAGTGTGGCACTGACTCAGATGGTGGCGAAGAGTAACCGCTGTGGTGCGGCTATGCAATGAGCAGCCCCAACCCACCAATCGATGACACAATCATAAAGCCACGCGCACCAACCAAAGTTTGGGTGCTTACAATGCCGCCGGTACCTCGTGACGTCACTGAACTCGACCCGTGCCYTRTGGTACTCACTGCACCCCATCCCTTGCGAAAGGCACCCCATAGCATATCTCGTATCCACACAACCCGAGTTATCGCGCGCTGCTGGCGCTGCACCCACCAATCTCAGCTCTTCCATGGGCCATCTCATCTCAGCTTTTCTCCTAGATCCCTCATCCATATTTGTCGCATCGTCTTCCTGTCTTCATTTGCCGCCAGAAAAAAATTGGTAATACCACTACCCCGGTGCTCTCCTTGTGGGCCAGTCGAAATATGGTGCTCCCGATCGGGCGCTAGGATCCCGGTCCATACGCCAAAGAATCACGAAGGAAAAAGCAAGAGAGAGTTGAGCGCCGTCTGGTCTTTTCCAGCAAAGGGGCCCTTCTCGGGATAGTGGTTGTAGTTTCCATACATATTTCCAAGGCATTTGTTTTCCTTCTTCCACTGTGGCGTAAGTATAAGCGTTTCGTTATTTATGTTTTCCGGAAATTTCAGGTGGTCGGAGCACGTGACAATACGCAACGTGTTATAATTTTGAGATTTGAATCTTTTGATTTCTTGGGTCTCTGCGCTCCGAGAAGRCTTCTGCGTTGGACAGAACTTGGTCAAACACAGTGAATTAGCTCAAATATGGACCCTTCAAAGAAGCTGCACAGCGCGTTTACCCTGTGAAGTGGTGAGGGGTAGCGAAATTTAATGTTGATAACATTTAGCAAAGACCTCCCCAACCGCGATTGTGATAGGGATATTCGAATTTCAGGGTTGAATCGGAACAAATGGCACTGTTGTTGAAGGAACTCGCACAGGCGGAAACGATGGTGGTAGGGAGTAAACGAGCGGGGACATGAGGCACTAAGGGGGTCACATGATGCGTAGTTGTTTGTACACTATAGCCGAAATTCCAACTGTATGGGCAAAGTAAATGACCAAAAAAAAAGCGAAGATGACTGAAGGTTTCTGGCGAAATATCGTTGAATAATTTCTCTTTATTCAATCATTGGAGACTCGAGCAAAGGCTTATAGTAGGCTCAACAGATGCGCACATGATTGGTTCCCACATGATATATACTTAATACAAAGATCCCCACTGGGCGCCAGCATCTAGTCTATAGATCTGACGAAGAGTGATCACGCACAACTTTGTTCCAATAGTGAGACGATCTATAATGTTTCTCATATGGTACACAACATCAAAGGGAGGACTAGCAAAAGGAAAACCCCATCGACTATTGTCATTACGCGTAAAGATCGTCATCCGCCTCTTCCTGGAAACCTGAATTGCCCGCTGGTGCCGCGGGAGCACCACTCCCTGAGGCCTCACTCTCAGGGAACTTGAAATTGTTTCCAAAGCCACGCGACTGTTGGAGGTTCTATAGAATCGCGACACTTCAGCATGCCAATCTCCGTCTAGAGCTATATATGCGCGTACCTGTGCAAACATCTCATATCTTCTGATGTCTGAATCTTGCACTGAACGACGGGCAAACTTCATTGCCTCCTCAAAGTGCTCTCTAAAGCAGACGTGAGAAGCCCATTCAAATGAGAGTTGGACCTTTACCAACCTTGTGATCAATGGGACAGGATCCTCCTCCTCTTCCTCCATCACTTCCTCTCCCGATTCCTCGCGAGCTCGTCTCTCGCGCTCAGCACGAATATCTGCTTCAATAGATTCCCTGATCGCRAGTTTGGCTGCCCGCTGGCAAATCTCGGTCAGATCCGCTCCAGAGAATCCATGCGTCGTCTTCGACAAGAAAGTAAGATCGACGTCGGGAGCCACCGGAGATTTCTTAAGGGCTGCCTTGAAAATAGCAGTACGAGATGGCTCGTCGGGAAGGGGGATGTAGATGAGCTGGTCAAGACGACCGGGACGAAGAAGAGCGGGATCAATTTGATCCGGCCGATTGGTCGCTCCGATGATAAAGACGTTCTTCTTCTGGTTCATACCGTCCATCTCCGTGAGAATTTGATTCAGTACACGGTCCCCTGCACCTCCGGCATCGCCAGACGACCCTCCACGTGCCTTGGCAATCGAATCCAGTTCATCGAAGAACATCACGCAAGGTGCGGCGGCACGAGCCTTGTCAAAGACATCACGGACGTTGGCTTCAGATTCACCAAACCACATAGTGAGCAGCTCAGGGCCCTAATTCTGTGTCAGAAGACTGTAACGAGGAACGAGTCACCTTCCCTTACCTTGATACTGATAAAGTTGGCRTTGCACTCGTTGGCGATAGCCTTTGCCAGTAGCGTCTTACCGGTACCAGGAGGTCCATAGAACAACACACCCTTGGATGGCGACATACCATACTTGAGGAATTTCTCGGGGTGCTCCACAGGGTATTGCACAGTTTCCTGAAGCTCCTGCTTGACCTTCTCCAAACCACCGATATCGTCCCATTTGACAGTGGGCACTTCGACAACTGTTTCCCGCAGCGCGGAGGGATTCGATGCACCAAGCGCGAACCTGAAATTCTCCATRGTAACGCCCAGCGAATCAAGGACCTCGGCATCGATGGTATCCTCATCAAGATCAATCAAGTCCATCTTTTCACGTATTTGCTGCATAGCAGCCTCCGAACATAGGGATGCAATATCAGAACCCACATAACCGTGTGTATCGGCAGCAATCTATCGAGTTCATGTCAGCTAGAAGGACCATGCCAAGTATTGAGAAACATACCCGTTCGAGGTCAACATCTTCTGCCAACTTCATATTCTTGGTGTGAATGCGGAGAATCTCAAGACGGCCGGTGGGGTCGGGAATACCAATGTCGACTTCGCGGTCGAAACGGCCAAAGCGACGAAGGGCRGGATCGATGGAGTTGGGTCTGTTTGTTGCGGCCATAACGACAACATTGGAACGAGCCTTGAGACCATCCATCAATGTGAGCAGTTGGGAAACAACGCGACGTTCAACTTCTCCATTTGTCTTGATACCGGATGTCAGTTCTTTGTACAAAGCGGAAATAGGCAACACACCTTTTCACGTTTGGGGGCAATCGAATCGAGCTCATCAATGAAGATGATGGCGGGTGAATTTTTTTCAGCTTCCTCGAAAGCTTTCCGAAGATTACTTTCCGATTCACCAGCCATCTTGCTCATAATTTCGGGTCCGTTGATAAGGAAGAAGAAAGCACCAGTTTCGTTCGCGACGGCACGGGCCATTAGCGTTTTGCCGGTTCCGGGAGGGCCATACATTAGGATACCACGGGGAGGTTTGATACCGATAGACTTRAAGAGCTGGGGATGGCGGAGCGGTAACTCGACAAGTTCACGAATCTGAGCCATTTGCTTCCGGCAGCCACCGATGTCGTCATACCCGACATCGGCTAGATTAGATTCCTCATCCTCTCGCTTAACGGGGTCACCCTCTACAAGACCAGGTGAGTCATACCTTATGCCACGTCACTAGATTGAGCTCACCTGTGTGAATCACCGTATCCTGAGCGATTATACAGAATTCCGCAGGATCGGTCTCGATGACCTTGAATTCGACTGTGCGCATACCACCACGGACAAGGAAGGTATCACCCTTGCGGACGGGCCTGTATGCTGTAATGTTATTSAGGTTAGATGYTGAGATGCCTTTGAGCAGATCAATACATACCTTCAAGGAAATATGGCTTGAGATAGACATCGAAAATGTTCCCGCTCAGACCCTCAATCGAGTCATCGAAAGGCAAAATGTGGACACGCTTTCCGTACTTGATGTCAGGGCACTGATGGACATTGACCAAGTCGCCTAGCTTGACRCGGAGRTTATTACGGGCGACCTTGTTCATTTGAATGCGGCCCTCCTCCACATCGTCAGAGCTCAAGCAGATGAGAACAGTGTCTCGTCTCTTCTTTCCACTTTCAGATATAACGATCGTAAGCCACGATCGCGGAGACCCAAAGGCGGCACACGTACCGGACAATGATAGTATCTCCACGAAAGAGGCCTARTACCTCCATTGTCGCGGTGTTGAGGATTGCGACTGCAGCCTGCTTGAATCTTCTCGCTMAACAGACATGACAAAGCSAAACTTACTCGAGTTGTCGTCATTTGTAGCTTCGTCGACGATGAGGCGGCTAGGCCTTTGAAGGGCGGGGGAGATCAGATACGGAACGGAGTGAGGGTTAGTTAGACTGCTACGTACGATTTCTTGGGCCTGAGGATTGCGGTTGAGATGTCGTCGGGGCCTGGTTGGGGGGGAGCACCACTGGGATCAGCCATTTTGGTTTGGGGAGAAGGAAGTCCAAAGAATAAGTAGGGATTGAGGAGAGGGACACGCGTCCTCATATCTCCGGGGGGTGATCGCACAAACACAGCCAAATCAATTGGAACACGTGCCTCATACGGACGCAGGTATATTCCACTCACGAGACCCACAACCTCCAGCTGATAGAGTACTGTTGGTGCCTGCTAGAGGTGCAATRCTATTCTGTCAGGAGAGAATACCTCAGTCGACAAGGGCCTAGAAAGAAAAAGAGATACATGCAGGTAATACCACGGAATACCTCATTAACTCAAATTTACATTCAAACCGAACCACTTTCAGTAGAAAACTTCCTAGGCTAATATTGGTTTTTTTGGTCTGCATATCTTACAGGGGCTAAAATGTCGTTGATGTTACATGTACTTATATCGGAAATACGACTCTGTTGGATGGAGAAGAAAATCAAAGATAGGTGAAAAAGCTCGGTAGTCGAACGTAGGAGAAGATCTAGAGGCCACATCTACACGAGTCCATCTCTAGGAGGCAATGTGGGAAGAATAGAGCTTGCAAGATAGGCATAAAAGGAGATACTAAAATAGGGGAGTTTGATCTAGAATGCGAATGGTTGCAGTGGATAGATGGTGGTCTGACGTTGATTTAGAGCAATGGCATGGATATGTTACGAATGTATATGCGAGTTGTCTTTCGAAAATATAAGTCGATCATCTTCTAGTGGCCATTCGGTTCACTGATCGCGAATGATGGCCGCACTTGACGAAGTTGCGAGGGTGGCGATGGGGCACGACAAATAGGGCAGCGGTGTCGATTTCTCAACACCTGGTTCACACACCTATTATTTAGGAGGGACGTATGAGGATGTCAGAATTCAGGGGGCCGAGAAACAGGAGGCACGAACCGATCACAGAAAAGATGACCGCAGGCGGTTACCACTCCTTGTTGTGGGAACTGGCGGCAGAGTGGGCAAATAAGCTGAGCGTTCGGTACGTCACCTTGCCCATCTCCATCACCCTTCCTCTGCCTTTGCGCGGGCCAGCCTGCATAGGCATATCCAGATTCGGCAATCTCTCCTGAGACGAGAAGCGTGTGCTCGCAGAGCATAGAGTTGTCTTCCATTGACGCTCCTGAGAGGAGCCGGGACCCCGAGCGCAGGGCACAACCGTTGCCAATCTTGAGCTTGTTCAGAGCAAAAATACCCCTGGAGTTGATGTGTGCAACGACAGAGCAGTCGTCAAGGTTGACATCGTCTCCCATCTGGAGAATGATGTGAGTCAAGGGGACATAGAGYGACGCAAAATCTTACCTCCAGGAGGTCGGGCTCCGTCATTAGTCCGCTTATTCCTCCGGCAAAAATTGAGCAGTTCTTCCCGATTTTGGCTCCYAACGCTCGGTAGAACCAGACGATGTACACAGTCCCATTCAAGTGGCCGAGAATACCACCTGTGCCGTAGCCCTTGTATAAGATACGGGACAGTGTCAGATGTAGTTGCCATCGCTGGCAATAATCGCTCTTGTCCCACTCGTAGCGTCCTTCACGGCGCTCACCAATAACCAACCACTTGGTGACAATAACCCAGAGAATAGCTATAACAGCTTGGATGTTGAGCACGATGGTGAAAGAGAACGCGATAAGGGCGTAAAGAACTGCCAGCCGATACCAGGTTGGCTTGAAAAGGCTGGTGTGGTTCAGCTCGATATGAATGTGCCGGAGCATCTGAGCGGCCAAAACAGCACTGATCGACCAGTATGCAGCTGACACGGCAGCAATAACCAGGTTGATCACGAGGAGGAAGGCGTATGGGTAAACCCAATAGTTTGCCTTCCCTTGGTAAAACGCGCGACCAAAAGGTGTACTGGTATCACTGTTCTCATCGAGTTCTTTCTCGTTTCTGCCGAAACAGATTGCTTCGCCATTGTCTGTATTCATAAGTTAGTATCAGAACCTGTTGATCCGAGAACAGGGCCTACCATTTCCCATCCAGGTCGAGCCATCTTCGTAGACGGTATCACGTTTACCCAGGGCACCGGATCCCATAACTGTTCGTCTGCCAACGTGGGCTCCAGGGAGCAGTACAACACGGTCGGCAATCATGGCTACACCACTGTCAGAAACACAAAATGTCCGGGAATATGCTGGGACTCACCGCCGGCACCAATGACCACTTTCTTGAGGCCCAAACGATCACCTGTGAATATCTCTGAGCGTGAWCCGAATGTAACATCATCCCCAATCTCGAGCAACTCTGGGTCTGGGCAATAAATGCAAGAACCCGGCCAGTATATCCGCTTTCCAAYCTTGGCCCCCATAGCTCGGTACACAACCTAATTCAGCTCAGTTCGACACTCTAGAACAGACTATAAGGGACAGTCACTCACAGAGACAACCTCGTAATGGACACCAAGGATGGTGAGCCCCCTATGCATGGCCTCTTGGGAGAGTAGGACTGAATTGATATACCGCCGTAGCAGCATCATCTGAGTGAAATTCTCGGACGGGCACTCTCGGTTGAGACCCAGGAGACGCTTGAGGGCGATACCCAGTATCAGTTGAAGAACCGGAGTGAAGATTGCCCTAACAACTCGTGACAGAGCGTGGTATAAGATGCGACGAGGGTCCGCAAACCAGTATATCACTGCTCCTAAAGCGTTCAAACCCTCGGTGACGATTGTGACCTCCTTAATCATAAGCCAAATGCAGAACATCCAAGGTATATCTAAGTTATCTGAGCCTTGCCATTGCGAGAAAAAAGCGGCGAGCACTCACGCGCAATGCCTATTACAACCATGATGAGAGGCCACGCGATGAGGATTTGAAGTGCCCAGTTCGGTTCCGGAAACAATGTGCGATTATATGCGGCATAAGACTTGGATGATGGAGGATCATAAGAAGACGAGTGAGGTCCATAAACGGCACTRTCTGCAATCGTGGCTCCTGGGGAGATTGTCGTATAGGTGTTGATGACGGCGCATCTTCCAATGGTGATGCCATCCAGACGGAAGAATCCCTCTCGTTCGACACAAAACGCTCTAATATGCGACTTGTCGATGCGGCAACCATCATGCAGGGTCAGGAGGTCATATTCACCGAGCTTCGCTTTAGGGTCGATGTAAACGTTTTTGCCCACTTTGGCGCCGAGTAGACGGTAGTATAATATGATGAGTGAGGGGTGCATGCTGAAAATACCTTTGCCAGCAGATCTTGATAATGGGACATTAATAGTGTGAAAARCACAAAAATGATAGCAAATACCTGATACTCTGGTCGACAATCCAGCAGCGTAGATAATATATGGACCACCTAGCCCGAACGATCAATCACAATCAGCCACTCCCGCAACGGAAACTTACATGCGATACGTTCCAGGTTTATACCGTCCGATGACGATCCACTTGAATGCTATCGCAGTCACCGGGCAGATGATCCTAACCGCCAATCTTGATGCGACAATGGCAGCCAGGAGAGTGCCTAGTTTAATCCAGAATCCTCCTTCCAGAAACTCGGCGATGTAGGATAAAATAAATAAAAGGAGTGACCCTGAAATACAGGTCAGATACGAACTTTAATCAYATTTATCAATCCACTCACATGTCAATGCAGCCTTGACGGGATAGAAAAATATGAGRGGTATAGCTTGTGTAATCATACAGATAGGATGAGTTTGGCCGCGGGCCTTTGCCTTCTCRAGAACCTCATACTCCTGGTCATAATCGTAATCTAACCCAAAGGCAGTAATGGATGTAGCCGCAGAGTGTCGATGTCTATCGTCCTTTTCGGTCGGAGAAAGAAGCGGGTGCTTCGGTAGGTCAGCGTCAACAAGAGCCGCCATTCCTGCAATGGTACAGCTGTTGAAGAGCGAAGAAACTCCCACGTGCACACCAGTTTCTTTGCGAATCTTGTATCCCAATTTTCCGAGAAGCAGAGAGTTACCACCAAGCAGGAAGAAATCTGACTGAGCATTTATATTCGCTGCGTCCAGTGCAAGCAACTCCGAGACCAGGTCTCGTATTTGCAATTCCGTTCTCGACATGGTGGACGAGGTGAAGTGAGCAGAGTCTCTTCTTGCCTCGTCGAAGTTGGCCTCGCCAGATTTGAAACGCGCCAGGGAGCCGCGGAGGAGATACACAGTCTCGGGGATTAGGTATCCATCGATCTGCTGTGAGATAACGGTCTTGAAGGCTTCCGAGTCGAGAGAGCAATCAGAGTCGACGCCAATGTAGAGTTCGACGGAAGCATCTGAACAGACATTGATGATATAATCCTTGACCTCGGGGACCCGTCCTAAAAATGACTCCACGGCCTGAACCGAATACGAAATTTGCACACATGAAATCGAGTCGGAGAGAGATGCCCGAGGTGGAGGGACTTCAGCTTCGAAATGGCGCTGATTCGCCGATATCCCGTCATGGAACTGCGGAAGGCCAAGTCGCTTCGCCAAATTCACACGAACGGCTTTACCGGTGCTAGAAGGGATCAGGTATGTACATCATAGCTCACGAGGCGAATAGAAACATGCTTACTTATTCTTAGGGAGATCGTTCATGTAAACAATAACCGAAGGCCATTTAGACGGATGTAAATGATCCCTATCGAGATCACATTAACTCTCGCCATGGTGATGATTTTTCCGCGTAGTGGTGTCAAACATACCGGAGGGCGTCTTGGAGCTGATAAAGTCCAATTTTCGGTTTATTAGGCTGACAAACGACCACGACACCGATTGCTTCTTGCAAAACATCGTGTTCGACTCCGAACGCCAAGGTGTCCTATCAAACAATAATTAATTGCYAAGAAAAACAGACCGACGGGACAAACCTTGACGCGATCCCTAGCCGCGGTCGCAACAGCCTCCTCGATCTCGAACGGAGAGATCACTTCGCCACCCTTATTAATAATTTCCTTCGATCGACCCGTTATGTATATGTACCTACCCGATTTGGCTCAGCCGGGATCAAATGGTGTTCTCAATTGGAACGTACCCRTCAGCATCCATATAACCCATATCTCCCGTGTCAAACCATCCCTTACTCGAGAAGCAGGATGTATCGAGTGGTACATTCCTATCAGGAGATATTTCGTATCCAGAGAAAGTTGGATACCCGCGAACAGCGATTGCGCCGTTACGACCTCCTGGCAACTCACGCTCTGGGTCCGAGGGATCGCGAATGGAGACTTCTGGGCCACAAGCAATCCCCGAGCAACCAGGACGGTCGAGTTGATAGTTCGGCGGCGGGGAGGCGATCGGCATACATCTGAGAAAGAAGCAGCGCTCTAAATCCATCGCGGAGATATAAAGTTTAAGTAATTGACGCACTCTGTCATGCCGTACGACGGAAGGACTGCCGCATTCGCAAATGTTTTTTTCATATCCATCGCTAATGAGGGAAGCAGTCCGCCCGCCGCGTTGCAGATCATGCGAATGCACAAGTCCCGCGTGTCAATGTTGCTGGGCTTGGACGATAGGATGGCATGATGAATGGTGGGCGCCCCGTAATACCTGATCACGTTAAGAATTCCGCGAATAGTCCCGTAAATGGGCGCCAATGCTTACCAAGTTGCTCTAAACCGAATGGCAAGGTTCCAAAATGCAATAGGGTCGAAACCACTACACATGACGGCACTACCACCAGAAAGTATTGGTGCATACAGACTTCGGACGAAACCTCCAACATGGAAGAGAGGCATCATGTTTACTAGCAGAGTTTTGTGAGCTGGAACCAAGGGAAATGGCAAGTGGCTAACTCACAGTTCACATCACTCTCTTTCAGCTCCCAGGAATGCACAACAGCCCATGCTCCAGTGATTAATGTGCATAAAGTATAGGGCACCACCTTCTTTTTTCCGCTTGTTCCTGAGGTTTGCAGAATCAAGGATTGGTCATCCAAYCCATGRAGRCGAGAAGGTCGAGACGGGAAAACGGTCTGTTTGTTCAAACAGGTGAGAGTGAACAAGCCCGCCGGTCCTTCAGAACGTGGTTCGACAAGAATAACATCAAGATCCAAATCATCGAGGGAGTCCAAACCAAGACGCCCGACTGAATCGCTCGAGGCGAGAATCACTTTTACCCCCAACCTTTGCGCGTCATCCCGGAGTTCGCTCGACGTGCACGAAGCATTRATTGGTGCACAGGTGTGATAGCACGCCACTGAAAGCAACGCAACCGCGTTGACAGGCCCATTGGGCAGGGCAACAAGCACACGATCGTTGGGGCCGAGAGGGCGGCGTGACGGCGAATGAGGAAGGACAAAAGCAGAGATGAACGCTCGGAGTTGCTCGTGTGTGAGTACACGACATGAGGGATCCGAAGAGATAAGAGCGGGGTTGGGTGTCGAGCAGAGACAGTCGAGAAGTGAGTTGATATTGGACGAGGACATGAGGAGTTCAGCCACGCGTTGGCCGAGAGGTCCGCCGCTGTTGAGAGCGGGAGAGCGGAGGAAAGAGAGAGGGACCGACATGGCGGGTGGCTGTCGCCAGTGCTGGGCAGGCGAGAGGAGGAGGGAGGAAGGGGGAGAGGACGAAAGAGCGAGGAGGAACCCAGAAGCCGCAACGCGTTCGGTGTAAGAGGCCAGAATAAAAAGGAACCAGACTTGCGGACCAGTTTGGAAGCCAAGATCTCAGATGACACTATAATGACAGAAAGCCAAGTCTCGATTGAAGACGTTGTACGGCTTCACGTCATTAATAGTGCACTCCCATTACGGCCTCSACACAGCACAAGTCGAACTCCTTCTAGACATCACTTGTAGCGCTTATCAGTCCCTATTCGTCGCATATATATAGCCCCACCAAGAGAAGGCCTGCTTCCCTGCGACGGTGGCCAGGGAAATTCCCAGCACGATGAGATTATGAAACTGAGGAGGTGTGCCAAAACAAGGACTACAACCAAAATAGGCCCAGACATTTTCGGGAGGCTGACAACTGAACTAGCGAATATTGATCCAACCCATCCATAGCTCTTGTTCCACAATCTCCTGCGGAGGGTCAGTCGCAGAGGCTTGGAAAAAGCGGAGACGGAAGTAGCMTTTCCTTGGCAAAGTTGGAGGTGCATAGGTAACCAGGAAAAGGGTCGTGTGCGTATGTTGCCCTACAAGATCAGCAGTCATTTATTTATTGCCACGTGAGCTAATCGGYTTAGGATCTCGGGATAGAGGCGCTCATCGCGCGCTCTTCAACCCCGAAGCCCCAGGTGYCACTGAAAAGTAAAATAGCAGGTAAACCCCCTCGTCTAATCCGAGCCACAATATCTGTCCAGCGTCACGTCGCCACCACACCAGGTTGCATGTCCAAAAATAATACTACGCAACGTTGGAMATATCCTCACGGTTATCCAAATCGTCGCCGCCGCAACTTCGTTGTTCGTGTCCGCCCCAGAGCCAAGAACCCCCCACCACGCATTTCAGTATAAATGCAGAAATAATAGACTCTTGGAGCTTCCGTTTACCCGATAAGCACAACGTTTTTGCGACTGCAAACCCGCTTTATATCCGTATCGTAGCCTGCGCTCAGAAACGAGGCTTCTTGATGGGTAACGACAATAGTCGGCATACGTTATAAATATCATCCCCTCGATAGGACTGCTACTTACAACACTGGTGTACGCTCTCATATCAGGAGGCTCATTTAACGGCGTCACGTAGCCGTCTCCTCTAATAGGGCGGGACAACTACACGACGTTTAGGATACAAAAAATGCGCCCCTTTCTGGTTCAGCTTGTCGCTTCGCTGCATTCTCGCTACGCAGAGTATACGTCTAGTTGACGCGCTGCAACTTACCACCGAAACTAACTAGCCTCGTCTAGGAGGCGCTCTGCATTCCCTTTCCTCATGTACATCGTGGCGCGACTCCACCTTCCTCATTCATGATGGGGCTCCTCACCGCCGTTCCAACTATTGTGTAGTAATTAAACCCTTGAGTGATAATTCGGAAGGAATTTAGGAAAGCGRATGCAGATGCAAGTGCGGTTCGAGACGGACCATTCTTAATTCTTGGCAGCATGGATTCTTCGGGAGCCCGACACCGCCTCTGAGTCATACGCGGTAGAGCGATTGCTTTCCCAAACGGAACCACATGGGAGACTGCATCCCAGTGAGTACATCCACATGAAAGAGCCTGTGAATAGAACTAGACAATTCGACCGTGCAACTAGAACATATAGGAATAGCTGGAGCGGAACGGGATATCTAAATTCGGTAAAACAACGGTGCTCATCTCTGTCTTAGCCTTCCAAAGACTACTTCTCTTGCCCGTTCCCCGGGATCGCATTTCTTGAGGCGATGATAATCATACCAAACCAACGATTCTTTGGAGTAAGCCACGAATGCCTGTTGCGCAACGGAATAAGCCGATGCCGTTACTTGGAAGGTGGCATTATCTATTTCCCCCCCAGGCAACGGTAAGACCGGCTTGTAGCCAATCAAGAGCTGCAACCACGAGAACTGGTCAAAGCAAGCTCCATGCTTCTTGGCATGTGCGGGGAGGAAACGCCTACCGTATCAGGGTATGTCACTGGCCGTCGGAATCTTACTTCGATCGCCTTCAGAATTAGCGAGACACCTTGAGCCTTGAGCATCGCCTCAGCCTTCTCAGGACCTCCAAGTTCACATCCTAGAGAAGTCATCCATGTGGTGCGAGCCTTCGCAGCCGCATGAGCCTCCGAGGTATATGGGTTTAAGGAAAGCGGACTTACGGATTCAAAAAACCGCACTAACAAACGGGCGCTCTTTAGGTTTAGTGATCTCCGCTCGGTCATGAGAATGGATGCACACCATAGCGAACGTTGTTGACGTGTCTGCAGTTTGTGTTAAACTGAGCTCACGCCCAGCTTCCAGTTTCAAAATAAAACTCACTGCATTGCGTCCTGATCTCCCCAAGCGATTCGTTGCTCCCAGAACGACTTGGGGTCAAAGCCCTGCGCTTCAAGCTGTTCGTACCCCTTAGTCAAGGAATCCGGAGTGCTAAGTGCGGCATGGTTGAAACCATAGCTATGCGAAGGGGACTCTGGCGACTCCGGCCCTTGTGTACCATGAGGGATGTGATACGGTGACGATGGATCACCGAAAGCAGCTTGTAGTTCCTGTATGATAAAGATATAAGTAACTCCATATCACAGAGAGGATGCTACACACCTTTATTGATGATGTTTTGCAACGAGTTTGGGTCCTTATTGCAGTGCGAAGGTGCCCAAGTGGTATAGGCAGCCGCCGTAAAAACATGGGCTGGTACAGGACAGAAGAGGAGGCTCGCGGAAAAATTCGGGTATGTCGGGCCGCCGGCCCTAGCGGGAGTCTGTTCCTCTCAAAGCAAGCTCGACGTCAGTTAGGGCGTTCAAATGTTCAACACTGAAGGGCGGCCAAAATTCAATCTTCCCAAAATCCAACGCCCGTACAAGATGATGCACTGGACAGATCTTCCTCGAGATGAGAATTGACGGATTTCTCATGGCCCGCCTTCGATGTTCTCAGGACCGAAAAGCACAGAGGTAGACACACCAGCCCCCGTGCGTGCGGCTGGTCAATACCAAATACCAAGGTGCATTTTAAAGTGGTCAGTTCAGGGTAAAATACATATTCACTACGCCAGTTTGTTCCTTTCTTTTTTGAGGGCTATCCGCATGGTTTGGTAACYATGGTCAGACGGCTAACACCAGATGAAAATGATGGCGACAATGTGCGCGTGTGATCCTTGTATTTTTGGTTTTGTTTTTGCTCACGCCCATCCCCAAACCACCCCGCCTCCTCCTCCTCTAACGTTCGTTCCGCCCAAGACGCTCCCGTCGTTTCCRCTCTTTCAGCCCACACTCTTTTCTTGTTTAACATTTCGCGTTCTAYYAGTTTCCTCACGCTTCGCAGATCCCTTTCTCCRATTGCTTCATGAACCATCATCGCGATGGCGTTCGGAAGAGACAAGCTGTGCGGCCTACCGCTACTCCAAAGAAGGTCCCGCCGACTGTACAACGTATGGATAATTTCCCGAGTTTTTATGAAGAATAAATGACTCATCCGCTTTGCAGCGACTATCGTGACCGCTCGTCCTCCTGCCGCTACCACTGTGCGGCGGCCCCCAGTAGTGACGAAAGGCCCTCCAGTCATTTCACCTGCAGTCATCCCAACAAGTCTAGCCGTTACTCTCCCCACGCCCCTGCCCCTGCCCCCCGTTATCCTCCCTCCGCCAGTATCAACTACTCCCACCCCAAGTATCCCGGTAGTAAGCGTAACACCTGTGATCRCGTCAGCCACGGTCAGTATGCTCGTCGTCGCATCTTCTATCCAATAATTGATGATACCCTTAGCCCTCGCTAACCCCTCCTACCACCTCGAGCGTGATCATCSCACCCACCGAAGAGCTACCCTCATCAGCATCTGATGTCAGTGCCGCAGCCAGTACCACGCCAACAGCACCCTCTGCATCATCCGGAATAAGTACAGGGGCAGTCGTTGGGGGAATYATTGGCGGTTTTGTGGTTCTGGGCCTTATCGCGGCTGCCGTCTTCTTGTACTTGGTACRAATTKTCCTTAATCAGTGTCATCTCTCTCTGACATTTGTCTTCAGCGTCGAGTGCGTATGAAAAAGGAGCGTYATGCTGAAGCGTTTGATGCAACTAAATTCCGCAATTCTGCCGTCATGCTCGAAGATTCAGCGGAGAAGCGTGGAAAGCCTCGYCCACCAACTATGATTGAGSAACACGTTCGAAATACGCCTGCACAGCYAAAAACTCAATATGCCCATCCCGAGACTGTACGATATGGCCAAGAACAAGCACGATATGGCACTCCCTACGCCGCCCAGAATGCTTATGGCGTRCCTTATAATTCTGCGCCCTATGATTCYCGAACGGCCCACGGACAACACCCGTCTCCAGCTGTTGGTGCATATGGACAGCCACAGTATGGTCCTTACGGAGCTCATCAAGGATACCCCCCGCAACCACACTATCCTCCACAACCGCATTATCCCCCACAACAGTATTCGCACGACCACGCCGCACCGTCTCTCKYGCAAGGRCAAGAGTCTYCGTCATCCCGGCGGACCAGYTTGGTCCTTCCAAATCCCTTCTCTTTGCCTTCACCTGCCAAGAGCGTAWCTGAAGTAACGCCAMCCCATCAACKTCCGACKACCTCATCCRYWTCGATAGCTACTGTTGATCACAGCACATCTTCACATACTGCTACGCAGARGCRGACTTCATCCCAAGATGGCGACGCACCCCCAGCATACGAACCTTCGAGTAAATTCTCTGATTATAAATCCGATATMAAGATCAAACCGATTACTTTGACATTTACAAGCGACAGAGTCACACCTATCTCTGCCACATCAGCGTCTAGTACATCTTTCCCCACTTCTTCCCCAACGTCACCAGCCATGACTACGCCTACACGTRCTACAACTGGCAAGGCATTATCTTCACGTCCTCTTTCCTCTCGCACCGTGTACAACCTCGATGAAGTATACGGTGGAATTTAGATGGTTGTATTTATTTAAGGGAAAGGGAAACAACGGGCCACGATTTGTGTCGCCCAGGTGACCTTCCTAAACCTTTTCGCCTGTTTTTTTTTTAACGTTCGCGCACTACCTGTTTATCATGTGTTGGTAACCTATTGCTTTGCCTGTTTCTATCCTCAGACCTATCATATATATATTCTCTCATGGGTCATGTGGATGTTGATTTTGATATCCGTAGTTTCAAAGTGGTTGTAGCTCGCGCTTATACCCGCCCTTGTACTCCAAWTGTTGGTTAAACAGTGTACGATTCACCCTTTTCAGGCGATTGGTGGTCTGCTTTTCACAAGCTAGAATAGTGTTGCTCAACGAATGCGGGTCAAAACACTCCAGCAATGTTGGGAGTAGTGCAACTGATAGAGCGAGAAGCGGGGAGAAAGTATAGAATGAATAATTTGTGAAGCTCCCGGAGGGGATTAAATACAGGTGCGATATCATGAAAACTGGCCAAAGCTCTGTGGCTGTAGCCACAGAGTCATACTAGGGGTTTATTGTACTGCTCCTTAACGAGAGATAATATATGCAGTGGAGACGAGACGTGAAAGGAACGTATAAAGGTGGTCTAGGATCCACACAAGAGAAGGTGAGTCTAACGAAGGGAGGAGATGTACGAGTAAGCTACGCACCTAGGATCCACACAAGAGAAGGTGGACCCTATGTAAGTTAGGCGAACGTCTAAGTACTACGAAATATGTATGTAGCTATTTGCTGCGTAATGTAAAGCTGGTTGACACGTAGCAAGGGAATACATTCGAGTACCACAGTAAGTAATCARTAGTCGGTGTTAAAACAAATGACCGATGCCGATGCACGTCGAGCTGCACTATCGTGTCCGTATTTCGACACTCCATCATCTCTTCGTAATGTAGAATATTATTGTGTGTCATAAAAGGAGGGTCTTGAGCCGTCRTACACCTTTGACCAGCAAAGGTGTCCGTCATTGTTCGGACCATCCCGTGTTGCACGGAATGTTTACTTTCCATCAGGAAGAACGAGACGATGAGAACAGCTGAGTTGTTCCTACGAGTAGTGGGAGGGTGATTTTTGTGGTCTGTTCCGTTGTCCAAATGGATCCCCTCCAGGCTGACCGTGGGTACCTAGGCAGACGCGGGGTCTCTGCAAGGGCTATGCCTATGCCTACAGCAGAGCTATGTGTGCCATGTGATAACCACAAAAGACAAGTTATTATCCCGATATAGATAGGTATATATATATACTCTCGTGTGTCCCCCTCCCGGGATTCCCCTTCAGTGAGGCTCCCCCTCCCCTTACGGTGGCATTTCAGAGGGCAACGCCGCACATCTCATCATCCTCCTTGTCCAGAATGCTTTTGCGGTATTGTTTTACTCGGGGAAAGCGAAAAACGAAGAAGGCTAGGGAATGTAAGTTCATCCCATTAGCCAACCCATCGAGTACATTGACTGTGATACGGAAGATGAAGCTAGTARCCACAGTTTCTCCCAGAGGGCGGGTCATACAGCATTTCATGGCCCCGTTACCATGAACGATCAATCGACGATAACGACCAATAAATCAACAACGATAATGAACCAAGTGACCAACATAAACTATATTGATCAAGGGAGACCTGGTACGACCCTTTGTGTCAGCTGCAGCTTTACTCGGACGATGAGCCTGATCTTGCAGTCCTCGAGATCCTTTCACGAGAGATGATCCAGGGTGCCGATGTCGACTCGTCTGCTCGATTTCCACCTCCACGATGCTACCCCGGAACACGCACATCCCTCATTGCCAAAGCCCGGAGCTGGCTCCTTGATGATCAACGTACCTGGGACATTCTGTGGCTTTATGGGCCTGCTGGCGTCGGTAAATCAGCAGTCGCACAGACACTTGCCAAGTTTGCGGAGCATGAACATCRATTGGGAGCAGCATTCTTCTTTTCAAAGACAGGTGGGCGCAATAATACCCAGYGTGTCTTCATTACCCTCGCATATCAGCTTGCTGTGCGCTTCCCGGGGTATCTGCCACTTGTTGGCCATCAGCTGGCCGCAGATCCTGATCTCTTGAAGAAGGCGCCTCATGTCCAATTCAAAAGGYTAATCATTGAGCCGTTGAGCTCATTATCGAGCCACCCAAAAYACCTCATCATCTTGGATGGTCTGGATGAGTGTGAGGAGAAGTTGGCGCAGTGCCATATTGTGGAGCCGATCAACAATCTCATTTCGTCCCAGACGTCTCTCCCGATCATCTGGATGATATGTAGCYGGCCAGAACCGCATCTCATGCGCACTTTGTCAAGACCAGACTTCATAGTGYAATGCTGGAGAGAGGAGTTACCCATCGACACGGAAGAGTCTCGGAACGATACAGCCTTGGTATGAGGGCAGGTTTCAAGGAAATCCACGCACGCTACAAGGATTGSGTCGAAGAAGACAGCAATGGATGTTGGCCTCCCGAGGATGATATTACACTCATTATTGAAGAAGTTTCGGGTCTATTTATTTTCGCGAGCACTGTCCTCAAGTASATTGAGGATTCTGAGACCGGGAACCCGAGCAGATGTCTTGCCGATGTTTTGGCAGTGATCCGACATATTCATGTAGCCGGGGGGCGCAGTCCTATGGAAACTCTTGACGCCCTATATACACGAATTCTCTCTGATGTGCCCGACGATAGCTGGCCAACCACACACCGACTTCTCATGGTCGTTGCTGGTCGAGATGTAACCTATCACGCGGGTACCCCATGGTGGCTCTCCAACTTTTTGGGTATCACCCGCAGCAACTTCTACATTGCACTACGCAAACTCCATTCGGTTCTAGAGGTTACCTCTAGTCAATGGAGGAGATGCCCGCCCATTGCGTCTCTTCCACGCGTCATTTCGCGATTACCTTATGCAACCTACTCGTTCAGGTCGAATCTGTATCACATTGTCCCCGGATTTTAAAGTCAAYGATGAGGTACAAAAGTCGAGCTTGCGTATCGTCGGCYCACCCATGTGCCTCCTCCTCGAAAGCCTTTATCCCCAGCTGACGAACGCTTCGGTGCCAGCTTTGGAAGAATCAGAAACCTATAAGGCGCTGAACATGCACTTGACATGGCCCATTCCAGACTCGAAGCTAGATAAGATTCGGGATTCCGCCTTTCCTATGGCCGCAACTGCTTCCGACCTCCTTTTTTCATCCTAWTCAGAGTTCCAGACAAATGCCGACCATCATCATGAACTGAAAGTGACGCTTCGTGCCTTTGACTTTWACTCTCTCGCCTTCCTTAGCTATTGTTGGTATGGGGTGCCGAAACAGCTACCCTGCTTGATACACTGGATGAAAAATACGGTAAGCTTTRAACCTTATGATCCATCAGGTCCATCCGGTCTCACACCCCTGTCCAGTCTCTGTGACATGGTCAGGACGCACAGCGTTTGTGAAATGGACAACAAGCTTTTGTTGCGCCTGGAAGAACTCGCGATTGAGGCGGAACCTCTGGTAATGATTTACCACTACAATATTTGATTTTACTCGCTTACGCCGTCACATAGGATTTTCAACACATTTCTCGCAGTCGATCCTTCGCGGAGCTGTGCGGATTGACCTATTTCCTATTGGGCCATGAGATGAATACTGTCCTCATCTTAGTTGAAAGTTCCAAATTAAACGAGGCCTCRCGCGGGGTTAAGTATCTTACTGTAAAAACACCCCTAGAAGTCTGGCCTACTGTTGCTGCACTTGTTGCAGAGCCAGACAATACGGTGGTACAGTAGTGAAGAGACGTGATCCCTCCTACGGTTGACGGGTGAGTGCGAGGGCGACCGTCTCCAACAGTCGCTGGCTTCGCGACCGCGTCACAGATGGCCAGAGGTCTGTAGAGAGAGAACGGGAGATAGAGAGGGTCGGAGAAACGAGAGTGAGAGCAAGAGCGAGGGCGAGAGAGAGCGAGAACGAAAGAAAAGAATGGATATTAGATCGGGGTTCCTAATTTGCCTGCCTCCCAGAGACGGGAGTCTTCGCTTTTTAAGACAAATATGGTCCTACTGATTACGAACTATCTGTGAATTACTACAAGATATGAACCGAGTTAATAGTCGAAAACGGAGAACAGGATTAAAATAAGACGGAAATTTTATATCTGGCACTGCTCGAAATGGCTCTTAAAAGCTGGAAAGTGGTACTATAATTTTTAGTAGAGTATGGTGGCGCGGGGATCTGGCTTAGGAAAGGTTCTACAGGCTTGGGGTGGCATGGGGCGTATCCTACCAGGACTGAAACGTCCGTTTCCTTCAACCGCTTCGAGGCTCGTCCTTGTTATGTGCGCTCCGATGGGTTAATCCGCTAACAAGAGAATGCGGAGATCGCCTGCYATCCATGGCCAGGCGCTCCGCAATCTCTACAGTAGCATTGCATCGCTGTGATTTCCCTGACTTGTAYGACAACCACCAGATATTCGGAATATATTACATTCATCAACCGGTGCATRTAACATATACATGAAACCGTCATGAAACCCCCTTCCCATCCGTCCATACCCTTCCGTCCAGCTTTGCTCGTTGATCGTGAGGGATTTTCGCAAGCTTTGCCTGTGTTCTATCCTATTGCCATCTTCGCGGTTCACCTCCCTCTTTTTGTCTAGCATTATAGCTAATCACCACACTGCCTAGTTTTCAAGTTCCGTAGCCTACTCATGCTGGGTAGTCGAATATGAACGGAGGCATAGTAATGGCCATCGGCGAGCCGCTCAAAATCGCAATTGATCAGCTGGTAAGCAACCATCCCAACASGCCATGATAGAGGATTCCATAGAGCAACTATTGGCCCCTTGATCTCCGCTGCGTCTAAWTTTTAGCCGCCTTTTTGTGAGTTCCAAACACATGAGAACTGCCATTAAAAAAAAACGCTCCGTGAATTTGATTTCAACACTCCCGCCCTCCACTACCGCTGAGTGGAGGTGTCAAGGTAAGATACGCCCCTTATGTTCATCCATAGGATGAGAAGAATGGTAATGTCGGACGCCAGGGTCAACCAACTCAATATTCCATGCTCACATCTAAAATACGGTACAGTCTCTATACGATAAGAACGATCAGGACTCACAGCACCAGCAAAATATATATCGCGCTCCCTTTTGCACTTGGAAAATAATAGAGATATTTATTTCGCCAGTGACCATGCCAACAAACCCATGTGCATGCGTCTGTCCCCCCAACATGTCATGCCACATTCGTTTCATTCTCGGCTATCAATCCTGTGGAGAGACGAAATTCAATATTCTGGTTCCCACCCGTCGTGGTGGCGCGCCCCCATAATTCTGTGAGCGGGGTGGGCGGATTAGAGGTAACCACAAGGCGTTGAATTAGACCGCATCTTTGGAGTATCAGCCAGTATCAACGGCAACTGGTATCGCAGTGGTCTATATCTCTCAAATTTCTCTCCCCTTCAAGACCTAATCCATGGCAAAGCCACTTGGGCGGGGACGTCTATGTATACAGTGAATTATTCCAGGCCGCGGAAACACACTTTTTTCCCCCCCAGAAATGACTTTTTCTCTGGGAACGTTAAAGTTTGTGCATATGTTTGTGTGCCCGATCTTCTAACGAAAGCCAGATCACCTGGGAGACTTGAAATTATCAATACGACAATTAATAAATTGGGGGGTCACAAGGTCCACGCAAACGGTCCTTGTGGCGTCTTGACTTGTGGGATTTTTTATTCATTTTCCCATCGCCTTGGTTCCGTTGTACGAGTCCGAGCAGCAGTCAGTCAACAACACCGTCAAAAAACATTCGAGAGAAAAAAAAAAGTCGAGGGTCGTTGCTGAGAAATCCATAGAGATGCAGCTACTATCTGGCCATCCTGGAGAAAAAAAGGAAACCCAGGAACACTAATTTAAAATGCCTACATACATACATAGATAAGCCCGCTAAGGACTCCTGACACAGTGATATCATGATCAGCAACCCCTGACAGCCCCCGACTAATACATCCCTCGCCCCTTTCTCTCCCTCCCCCCCTACCCATTCAAATCCCCCAGATACATACTTTTACTCTCGCCTAGTGCGATGCGATTGTAAACGCGTGACGTCTAGGAAGCGCATGTGTCTCGGTTCCGCTGAGCTTTTTTTCTGGGAATCAGCAAGTCGAACTATCAATCATGTGGCGCCGCTGGGAGTCAGGACACCCTTCCCCCCACTCAGGATAGGTGCTGATTAGGAACCTTACCACCAATTTCCGGTTTCGGCGAAAGACGCAAAATCCGTGATGGATCCCTTCCGTAAATTCAGTGGCAAACCCAAGTCAAGACCTCAACATATACTGTATGTACATTATTTATTTATTTATCTCGTCTCGCAAAATGAATATATAATGCCTTGCTCCTGCTAAATAATCTGTATTCAACTGCACCATTAACATTTAATAACCAAACGATTGTGTGAGAAATATGGGTACAATAAGTTGACAAAAAATAATAATAACGAACGTGTGTGTGATAGGATTTGTATATATACCTTTGAATGAGTAATATAAAAGTTGTATGCATCGGGGTTGTTGTGCCGGGGGGGGGTGTATGGAAAGGAATATATGAAGGTTGAGTATTATGAGTATATGTGTGGTGCCGGGCGGTTTTACGGTATCGTCCATACGTCAGGTGACCTTGTTATCAGTCCCTCGCGGACGATTCTAGAATTTCTTCTCGAAAGTTCTGTATCGGAGGGCAGACAGCGATTTCGCAATTGCAGTATCCTGTTTGGAAAATTCAAAACATGTAAGCGTCGCTGGGGGGAAAACCAGAGGTATTTTTGCATTGCATTGCATTGCAAATCACTGACACTCGACACGCCTAAAGAGCAGGAGATCGTAATGTAAGGAATGAATAAGGCAAGAGGGGGGAGAGACTACAGAGGACTTACCACAAGATTCGGAAGAACGAGGATGACCGGTAGACCAATTCCACTTCTGTAACTCGGCGGTCTGTTGGGGGTTTTTTTTACCCTATTAGTGACAATGGCACACACGACAGCTTAAAAAGTGCGCCGATCACCGAAAGTACACCACCACACAGATGACGTTGATTGCGAACACGAGAGCAAAAGCCATCAAGCCTGAGAGAAAAGGTCAACAACAGATACAAACCAAGTTATTAAAAAAAAAAAAAACACTGGGGCGCCTAACCTTGGTTGACAAAGTAACGACCGAGGGAAACATCTCGTACTCGGGATCTGTAGCAGTGCTGAGAGAGAGAGAGGCCGTGATCTAGTTGAGTAGTGGCCCCAACAGGGGAACTATGAACCAAGCGTACCACGAGAACAACAGTTAGTGAGATAAGATCCATCAATGTAGCCGCAAGCTAACAAGAAAGGGTTAGCCCGGCGGGTGTCGCTGAAAGAAAAAGGAACCATCGAACAATCGTGAACTATTCGTCACCCGCGGTATCAAACATCATCAGTCACAGTTGTGGGGCCCAGATATCAGAAAGCGACCACTGGGGCAGCAAACTCACTCCAATCCGAAGTGCCATAAAACCAACACCATAGTTCGGGAAGCAACCCGTTTCCCTCAGAATAGCATACAATTCTTCCGGGATAGATATATTGGTGCAGAAGACCCATATGTTGATTCCGACCAGGAACGCATAGGGGATGCCCAAAAGAACCAGGACGCGATAGTCACGAGAGGTGAACGCATATGCGCGCATCATCATGATCCCTACGCCACAGAAGTGAGAATCGTCCGCCAGCTGGATGATCTTTCAAAAAGACGTATGCACATGCCTTGGGAGATAAATTGCTGCCAATGGATGTTAGTTGAAAAAAAAAAAAAGATTCGCAGGCCATTAAGGAAGTGAAACCTACACATGGAGCCAGCAATGCATTCACTGGTTTTACGATCCGCAAACATAGACTCGTAGGATGATCGCCGACGATAGCCCACATGATGACGACCCAGAGCACAGCAGGATAATACCGGCAAAGCAGATACGCGAGATTGATCTTCGTCAGACGAGACTTGTAAATCTGCAACCCCCCCCCCCCATTGATATGTTCATGTCCAAGAGTCGCAGTCAAGTGACAAACAAACTCACCAAGTTTATCTCCTTGTCCAACCTTTGGGTAGGGGCGACTCTGAGAGTTGGTGGTAACGGAGGGGCTCGGAAGGGTATCTTACAATGCAAGCCATTCGTATACTTGTAAAGCCAGCATGGCGGCCATGGCATAACGCGCGTTGTTTATGCTCCGCAAACAGTCGTACAAATCTTGGAGACCTTGGGGATACCGGAACAAGAGACCCGCGAGGTCCATTGAGGGCGGCTGTTTCGAGGCCGCGGGAGGGGCTCGTGGAAGGGAGAGCGCGGGAGAGGAGAGGGGGGAGGGGGGAAGAGCGCTCTGTCAGTGGACACGCAGTAGCAGGGAGACAGGAAGTGGATAAGACAAGGGTGGATGGAACAGAATGGAAACCAACATATGCACACTTCTCTCTCGCTCTCTTCTAAAATTGCCCTTGCGGGGGAGTGGGGTCAGAGGCCTGTCAGAGCCTTTGCCTTGCCTTTGATATCGAAGAAATCTCTGCCGACATAAAGTTCGCAAAAGTGGTGTTGTGGGAAAACATATGGTATTGGGGTTACCTAAATATAGGTATATTACATTGGCGAGGAAATATTACCACCGTGAAGGGGGCTCAAGGGACAATGCGGGTAACAGAATACGATGGCTCCACCCATGTGGTAAACCCGTGCTTTATTCGTCGGACGCAATTTTTAAATATTATTCCCCACAATTGTCATCCTTTCGACATGGGAGATTGTCCCACTATTAAGCGCGTACCGATCCTCGGGCCAATGACTGGGGGGCGCACATCGTTGGGCCAAGCAAGGGGGGGGGGGTTGGAGCGGCTCTTGCACTTGTATGTACCACAGCGAATCCCAAGGGCCAACAAACTCATGACAACGTAATGGGTGACTGAAGCTTGAAGGTGTCCACACGGACGGCTGCCAAGGGTCGTGGCCACTGCCTAATGGCGGCCATCACAAGCCTGGGCAACAGATAGATATGCAAGTTCGTGTGCATAAGCGGTCCCCCCGGGCTGTCAGAATGCCGGAGGATAGGGAGGTGACGTCAATTTAGTCTTCCAAGATAGCCCGGCGAGCCTGCTCAGCGCTCAGTTTGGGGGGTCATTAGTGGTCCAGCCTGAACATCAGGCGGGACTGCAAACGGGGGTGGCTGACAGAAGTAAAACACAGAGGTATATTTAAACAGGAGACACCAGAGACCTCGCACCCCATCCTCTCTTGCTTTCCTCGCTATCTGGTCCTGGTGACTTTTTATCGCTTTCTACACAAACTACCATACTCTCCCTATACCAGTAGCTGGACTCGTTTCTATATCGTCATGGTCGCTCTCAGCCCTCGCTTCACGCTTCTAGCTGCTCTGTGTGCTCTCACATTCGTCGCTCCGTTGATTACGAATGCCGCGGCAGTCGAGGGTCGTTACTCGGACAAGTCGGTTAATTCAGGGACCCGTATATCCTCTGGGCGAGAGAGGCAACCGGTTATACCCCCTCCTCGCAGATCGGACAAGCGAAGCCGCAAGGGTTCCTCCCTGGAACGTGACCGGAAACTCAAGGGAAAAGGGAAGGAACAAAAAGTACGTGTTTCTTGTCGTTGAACATAGGCGTAGTAGTGATGTGTGCTCATAAATCGTTAGAGGCGCACCGAGTGGTCCCGCGTAGCGCCATTGGCCGATAGGTCCCAGGCTACATTTGCATCGACGCGTGGACTGCAAGAACGACGCGACGATGATTGTCCAAGAAAGGTGATCGTAAATGGGGGCCAAGATCATGTCCGGATGAAATGCCGCCGTGATGGTGACCATCACGACGATGAAAAGGTTATCACGCATAATGGAGACCGTGACCGCCTTCGGACTCGCGGTGATACATTCCAGCCTCGCTCGCCGCGTCACACACGTCCCCTCTTTCAGCGCCGAAATGAGACGATGACGTCTAGTACGAATCCGAAGGGAGTACCAGGAGTGGTCGAAGTTACCGTGAGTTGCATTTATGTTTTCTGTACTTGTGCTATGCTTATTTTGTCACTTGTTTTAGGGTACRGATGGGGCGAATGGTCAGCCGACGGTGTATGGTGAATTTGTAACTAAACAGTCGGGGAGTGCATATGACATCGAAGTGTCATCCACCAACCATACGACGTTCTACATGGTCGGCAGCAACTCCACTGCGGCGGACTCTAGTTCYAGTTCCGAGAAACCAGTTACACTCCAGGCGCTGCTTCCCGATCACGCCGATTCGTATTGCTGTTCGTACGACCCGAATCCTAGTGGTCCACAGCCTATGAAGATGGAGGTGTGCCGAGGTGAAGCAAGTTCGGATTCGAGCTTGAGCCAGATCTTCCTCTTTGATGCTGTTCTTGGGGTGCTGAAGCCAGTGTGGCGTGGGGCAAACAATGGCTCGAGTGTTGCTAGCTCTGGGTCAAGTCAGACTTCGTCGCAGACCGCTGGAGATCAAACACAGAACAAGGGAGACCAGAATGTCAAGCTGATTTGGAAGCCAGTAGCCCAGGGTAGCGGCGCCAAACTCGAGCCTCCGTCCGGAGGACCCACGACTGAGACCAAGACGGTGACGGTGACGGTGACGGTGAATGGCGCATCGTCTTCTGCAATGAGAGAAGCCTCTACGACCTTGGCCCAATCGATCTCCACGGAGCCAACGCCCTTGTCGGCATCACCAACTATGACAGACGGCTCCCCCTCGGCGCAAGTAGCAGCTCCCACGTCGACGGCGCAGAGTGCTGGATTGCGACCAACGGGTGGGGATGGGCTCAAGGTGGAGGTTTTACCGACGCAGGCGCCCTCGGCATCTAGCCAAGCAATGAACACGACTGCAGAGGCTTCTTCGACTACGACGAGTGTGGCTTCTGGGGTGCCTGCTAGAGAGGGACAAATACTTGAGGCGGTTGTTGCGCCGGAAGATGACGATAGTGACATGTAGATAGATGTGACGTGACATTATGTGATTTGGGATTGTCCTCTTTTTCGTTTGGGTCCACGACCAGAAAGACTGAACAGACACTCTTTACTCGCCCACTCTCCTTTCAATGCACAACCATGCTGCCCTGCGCCACCGCCAGGCTGCCCGCGCCCTCGCWCACCGCAACCCCACCAACGTCCAGGTCCTTGCAGAGAGGTTCAGCCCCACCGCCGTCTTCCCAGGCATGGGTGGCGGTTCTGACCCATTCTTCTGTACGCTCTCGTCTGCTCTTGCTGATACATCCACTAACTCTCCTCAGTCCCGGGCGGTGACGATGACTCCGCTACGCCCCGGAGGGGCCACCATACAAAGACCAGGGATGTTGTGCCTACTCTTCCCGTCCCTACAATGCCGTTCCCCATAATTACCCCTGGCATACAGCCACCTCCGCTCCCTCTTCCGGACACCACAACGTCCATCGTTGTGACCCCGATTATCAGTCAACCCGTCTTGCCTCCCCTTTCCTCATCCACGGTGGTGCGTCTTCAGGGCCCCCTTGTCTGATTGTGTATTTAAATGATGGGTGACTAGGCATCAACAACTCCCGCTGCACGCACTACTACTCCACTGGCGGTGTCAGCTCACCCGACCACTGCGAGTCCCGSGTTTCCACCTGCGGTCGCTGCCACCTCTGCCGCTTCTCGGCCTTCCCAGTCTTCTCAGCCCAGTTCTGGGATCAGCGCAGGTGCAGTTGTTGGCGGAATAGGCGCAGGTCTCTTGGCACTTGCGGCTATTGGTTTTGCGGTCGCGTTCTTTATTGTAAGTTGAACGATATGCTTCCTATCAACCATTTTCTCACAAGCTCGATTTTGATCAGCGTCGCACGCGCAAACGGGATACGGATGCAGGCTTTGATGCCGCTGATTTTCGCCGTTCCGCACTCGTGTTGCACGATCCCCCTACCCACCAAGATACTATTGCGCGTGGATACAATCCGCCCCCGTCTGGGATGGAGCAACGACAGCAGATTCCTGCCTCCGCCCCTGCTTGGGGGTACGATGGATCTCACTATGGTGATTACAATCCCTATCAAAGTCAACCATACCCCTCGTTTGCAGCGGGACAGGTCGTCCTTGACTCGCCTCCGCCACCACCCACTGCTATCTCGGCTCAGTCGCCGTCTACGCCACCTGTCACTTTCCCAAGGCAAATCCCGATCTCGCCTATTTCTCCCCTGCCTTCCCCTTATGAACAATCCAACTCGGAGAGAGAGGCCTACCCTGAAACCTCCGAGGCGACTCACCAGGCTCCGATAGCTCCGTATCCCACCCTGACGCGTCAGCTCACGACAAGGAGCACAGAAGTCCCTGCCGATGACTATGTTGACTTGAACCGGTCTAGCGTCTCTCCCTTCCAGGCTGCTCAGTACGCGGAGATCTCACGTAGGTTGAATGCCGAGTCACTCTCGGATAAGAGTTCTCCCGCCCAGCTCTATGCTACCCAGCAAAAGGACCTGCCTCCTGTCCCGCCTTCCAAGTCTGCTATCGCCGTATCAGGGTCTCCGTTCGCTGATCCAGAAGTACCTGAACCTCCTGCGCCAGTTCARTTAGCCCCGCCAAGTCCCAGAACCGCTTCTGCTCCCACTCCTACTCCCGCCCCCGYCCCCACCCCACCAACACCGTCAACCCTCAATGTGCAGACCCTCCATGTCCCTGCTTTTTCGACCGACTCACTCGCACAGGAGGAGCTCCAGTTCCCAGTGCCGCCTTCTCCTGCCCTGTCATCCTCTTCTCGCTACCGGGTTGAATCGCTTCCCCCCACTTTACCTGAAATAAAGGTAGAGGAGCGATCCTCCTTTTCTTCGTACATTACGAAGAGCCCCGTCGGTAGCGGTTTCCCTAGCGGTGTCAGTGGGATAGGAATGCAGGTTAGATCGGATCAGAGATTCGTCAACACCCCTAGTCCGTTGGCGAGCAGTTTTGGGGTGGCGACTCCTGCWGTTGAGGACAGTAGATTTGCAGCGGCTCAAGAACAGGGTCTGAAGGAACGGAGCGCCCCTCAGCCCACTACTTCCACTGTTGGCCCCAAGGACAGTAAAGACAGCAAGAGACCGGACACTGTTTACGACCCCGAAGATGTTTACGGCGGTATCTAACGAACCCGACCATTCCTTACTGTCTGCTTTTCTCTTCCATCTTTCTTGATCTCCTTCGCTGTAGCCTTTCTGCGCGGTGCGTGAGAGGTTAACC
>JAECYV010000010.1:684471-707242 GCA_023014305.1 Lepiota subincarnata
ATCAAACAACTAAGTAACAATGTCAAGTCCAAGTCCAAGTTCAAAAACAAAAAAGACCTCTCTCTCACACCCACACAAATAAAACCAGACACAGACACAGAGGACTCTTGGTATTCATCAATCCATCATCACACATCATACCAAAATTAGTCAAAGAATACTAAAGAAAGAGAAAGAAACAAAAAATAACACCGAGCAAAAAACCCCACAAAGTTATCATAAAGTAGTGTTCCATTTTTGTTTTTTCGTTTTTGGTATAATATAAAAAAAGTAAGTCAACGCCAGACCGGAGTAAAAGAATATATATGATATGATATAAAAAATAAGAGAAATGAAGACATGATATCACAATATCCTACGGATCGGCGACGACTCGGAAACGGGGGATTTGCAGTGGGCAAATATACGGGGGTATCATGTCGTTATAGAAAAAAAAGAGCTCAGCTCTACTAGTGCTCGGTTTCTCCTTTCCTCTCGTATCATTGTTGCATCATAAACATCGGGAAAGCCAAAAGGGCCGGTCAGAGCAAGAGTCGGATTGTTGAGTGGAGGGGAGGAACCGAGCGGTTTAAAGATAGCCCATCATCGCCCAAGTCGACGATCATGAGCGCGCAAGGGTGATGGCGAGATGGAACAGGATAGTTTGAACAAGGAAGACTAGCCTTGACCCCCAACAGAAAAATGAAACAACATCGTCGAGAGAAGAAAAGGGAAACAAGGGGCGGCACCAGGCGAGCAAAGGATGTGTAGGAAAAGATAAACGGCAAGGTCAGGTTCACAAACAATATATCAGGAACAAGGGGAAAGTGGTTAACCATCCATTCATAAATARGATCAAGAATTGTACACCACAGCTTTCAAACTTTAGATGCCTCCGTAGACATCATCATCTTGGACAATGCTGCGCGTGTTCGGTCCCCTATTCCCAGTCATCGAAGCAGGGTCCCTGGCAATCGGATGTGCGCCGGCAACAGGAGATCCGGAGACAGGCGCCGCGCCAGAGGCAGCCGATGGATCAGAATCGGCAACAACATAGCTGTTGTACTGAGCATACTGGCCATCATACCCTCCCTGGGCATATCCTGGTTGACCTTGATACTGCCTGGTGGCATCTTGGTATCCCGCATTGTTCGAGTCCGTCTCATAAGTCGCGTATGAACTGTATGCTTCGGGATTGTAGGGCATTTGAGCCTGGGGCTGGGAGCTGTAGACGCCATGGGCGATTTCACTAGCGTCATCCTCCGGGCCACCATGTTGACCATAAGTGTACCTGGGCCTCTCATGGAGGGGGCCGCTGGCAGCAGCAGCAGCAGCAGTAGCGCCATAGCCAGCGGCACTCTGGAAGGCGCCTTGGCCAGCCATGCCTGGGCCGCTGACAACCGAGGGTGTGACGCTATGGTGACGCTGGGTCATACTGGGGGGCTCGAGGATTTCATCGCCGTCGAAAGTAGGACGGAAATCTTCACCGATGATGGTGTCGCGGCGGCTGCGCTTGCGCAAGCGGCGCTAGAGGGGAAGGGAGAACAATGTACCATCAGTACTGGGCGGTAGAGAGGGAAAATATTTGTATTGAAAAAGTTGCTTACCAAGATGAAGGAGACGAGGAGACCGAGAATACCGATACCAACAAGAGTGCCAGCAATAGCGCCCACGACCGTTCCGACCTTGACTCCAGAAGTAGGGCTTGGGTCAGCGCTAGGCGAGGCGGACGTGGTAGCAAAGCCGCCGCCAACCGAGGTGAGGGTGAAGGTGGCAAAAGAGCTGGTTGCGATGTGGGCGGGAACCGTAAGAGAGTTGAGAGGAGTAGTAGTCTGATTGAGGGTCGGCAAACCGGTATGAGCAAAAAAAAAAAAAGTATTTGGAACTTACGGTGAGGACCGAGAGAGTGGAAGACGAAAGGGAGGTCGACTCGGAAGAGACGGAAGAGGTGGTGAGCGTAATGGTAGACTGGGTTAGGACAGAGGTGGTGGAGAGTGTGTCCTGGGCAGATGTAGTGGGCCTGGCGACCCGGGTAGAGGGAGGAGGGGTGGAGGGAGGGGTGGTGGTGGAAGATGGTTTTGTGAAGACGGGTCCATTAGTGAAAGGATCATCATCTAAAGTGGAGTTAATAAGAACCACGCGCGAAATGAATCACAGCGAATATATATACCAGAGGCTGTGGGCTGGGCAGCAGCAGAGGAAGAGCCGCCACCAAGACCGCCGGGACCACCAGGACCACCGCGTCCTGGGTTGCCGGAGCCAGGGCCTGGAGGGTCCTGACGGGGRAGAACAAGGCGGTGAGCGAGGTTACGATGCTGAAGAGCCATGAGGAAAGGAGGGTGGGTGGAAAAACGAGTGTGGGGGGGAGGAGACGTCGGACGTAACAAGAACGCGGGGGCGGTAGGGAAAAAAGGGAAGGGATGCCCATGCGAAAACAAAACATCTTGGTCGTGGGAATATCACACGTGATTTATACTACTACTGTACTTTATATATTTATTATAATATACCCGTACTCGCCATCGCAAGCAGCGACGACACCCGCCGCGGCCGAGAGACTGGGTCGGGCACATCCAACGACGACGACGGCGACGACGGTGGCGGCGGTGACGACAGCTCCTGTCCCTCCTGCACCTTCCTCCTCCGCTCTCCAACCTTCCATATCACATCCTTCAGCTCCTGCACAACCTCTCCTCCAGGCCCCCACTGCTCCCCGTGCCTGATTATCGGCGACGGCTCCAGTCCCACCCCGAGCCCAACCCCAACCGTCAGGCCCAGCCCGCCGCCTTTTGCGGCAGCCTCCCGTTTCGCCTTGACGAGCCGGATCCTCTCCTCCCTGCTAAGCTTGCYCTTCTCCCTCTTCGCACCCTCCGCCAGCCCCGCCTCGGCCTCAAACACCTGCTCAATCCCACCATGTGCAGGCGGCAAGTGCCCGGCATCAGCACTCAATAGCAGATGCCGCGATACGTCGTCCACTTCCGCCGTATCCAGAATCCCGCCACCACCAGCACCGGCATCCCGAGAACCTTGACCAGCACCCACAACACCCACTCCATCCTTTTTCCGCCCGTCGAGCGAACCCTCGTCAGAGTACGGCAGCAAAACATCCGCCTTGTCCGATTCCTCGCTCAACGAGTCATGTCCYAGCCCAGGCACACCCTCCGAATCCTCCTCATCATCCACTTCAAACAGCGCAGGYGGYCGCACAATATCAAGGAGACGATTACGTCCCCTCTCGCACTCTCTCAGTGCAAATCCCAGCTCCCTCCGYAGACGCTCATATGCGTCGAGCGCAGGATGCTCTCCCCCCTCGTCTCCTCTGGGGCTCAGTGGYTTYCCTTCYTCCACCTCCCGCAACGTGCTCACACACTTCTCCAAATACCCTCCCGCATCCTCCAGCGCTCCTTGAATCGCCCCAACATGTGAAGCAAACTTGTTCAGATGACTCGGCATYGGCGCAAACGACACCACCATCGCACTCAACCTCTTCTGCCTCTTCATCTTCTCCYTTTCTCTCTCCTCCTCCCCCCGTCYCTCCACCTCTAGACCCGGTCCACTCTTGCTCTCGGRCAGCTTACGAACGAGAACKGGGCTCGGACTCCCAAGCGGACTCCCACTAGGCGTCGGTGTCTGGTCCCAAAAATGCTGCACCTCAACCTCCCCCATCGCCTCTTGCAACCTCGCCCTCGCATCACTCAACGCACCCACCAACAACTCCATCACACTCCTCACATCTTCCCAATAACTCCCATCCTCCTCTTCYTCTCTAAATCTCAACGCAAGCAGATGCGCACACGCATATCGTTTCGCCCCCATCGCCGCTTGTAAAGCATGATGCAAGCCCGACGACGACAGTGGCTGCCGCGACGTGTGTATCGTCGTGAACCGCGAAGAGGGCGAGAGACGGGTGTTGGTGTCTCGGTGTGCACTGAGACTAGGCGAGTGGACGTGAGAAGATGAYGAGGGTGTAGGAGAAGACAGGATGTCAAGTCCGTTGCTTTCCCGTCTGCGCTGGAGTTTGAGTGCCGCCGCGCCAAAGCTGCTRCTGCCGTTGCTGTCGTCACCGTCAAGAATGGGTTCTGCCTCGGGATTCTCGGACACCCGGGCAAGGGGACTGGATGGGGTGGGCGTGACAGGTGCGCTAAAGGAGGGCGGCGGGCTGGCAAGGAGAGAAGATAGGTCGGACCGGTGTTTCTGYCGCCTTCTGATCACAGGTGTCATAGAAGAAGAGCTCGAGCAGGAGAATCCCGAATGAGGGCCATTCCAAGTCATGCGTTTCGAATCCGTAAAAATAGTCGTGGCTGATGGGATAGAAGTAGTTCGAAGTCGACGGTGGGAGGGATTCGACAAAGGTAGCGAATGAGAATCATGAAAGGAATGTGTGGATTTTGTAGGGGACGGAGGCGCGTACATCTCGGATAGCTGCGAGAAGTCCGAGGGWGAGGTGAGTGCGGAAAGAAGGTGGCGAACGTTRTCGCATTGGGTTTGGGTGGTCTGGAGGGTGGAGTGGAGAGCGACGCGGAGGGAAGAGGAGATGGGTGAGTGGGAGGAAGGGTTGGGGCTGTGATGGTGATCGTCCTTTTCGAGGGCGTTGACAGCATCTTGCACGATAGCTTCCCACTCGCTGTTGGTCGCTATTAGCTCTTCAAGGGTATCTAGACACTGTTGAAAACCACAATGATAAGAATGGTGATATGAATATTTCGGCAGGGGAATGTGCGCGCACCGGAGTCAGGTCGAGCTTTGTTGTTTGGCATTGCATCCGCAAGTGATAAAACCACGCCAAGCCAGCCCACAGCATCAACATCGCCAACGAAGTAAAGCCTATGCTAAGCAAAAGAGAAAACACGAGGACGAAACCCGACAGCAAGCCGTAATGGGCCTCGTCGGGTGACCATGACGTGGGAACGCTCGGATGTTGTTGTTGTGGTTGAGAGTCCTGACTGGAGGATCGACTATGTGGCAAGTTGCCTGGTATTGAGCGGCGTGGTGTGGGTGTTTGTCGAGCGCTCTGAGATGGTGGTGTGAGATCTGGAGAGAGGAGTGAGGATGATATCACGTTGTATTTGAAGCGTTCGGCAATGGGGTTTGTAGGTTTTGGTATTTGAGCGGTGGAGATGAGGGTCTCAAGAGTCTGTTTGGGATTAAGTTAGTCAAGAGGGGGAGGGGAGGGAATGGTTGTTCTAAAGGTTCCTGAGACTCACATGGAGAACCTGAATTAGGAGCTGTGGTCTCCATTCCCAGTCGGATTCAGTCATGTCGTGGCCATCGGTGTCATGCGCGAAAGAGAAAAGCGAAACGGATTCGAGTTCCTGAACGAGCGCGGGGGTAATGCCCGGAATGAATTCGCGGGTTTCGCCTGCCTCTAATGACACCAAAGGGTGTTTTGAAGTCAGCCAAAAAAAAAAGGAACGGGTTTTCAACAAAACGTACCTCGGAGGTACTGCTCAAGGGGGTGCTGAGCAAACACCGCCTGAGCCATCCGTCTGTGTCACAATAACGGACAAGGGAGGGTCGTGTTGAGAAGATCGTGGGGGAGTAATAAAAAAAAACGAAGAAAAGAAAAGATCAAAGGGAACGAAGAGCTCAACTTTRGGAACGCTTGTCAATCAGGGACACAGATGCTGGGTTATGTAAGTAAAACATTTTTTTAGGTAAGCGTGTGTTTACTCGCGTCCTCCGGGTTCTCTAAAHACCCACACCCTTTCCATCACCCCTCAGATCACCCCGGACCGTATGGAAGATGTATCTCACTAGCCTTAGTACCCTGACACACACACCTGCGCTTCAGCTGCGCAGAAGTCCATGGTCCGGAACCTGCCAAATGCGGATAAACGTGTTTCGTGGATTCGGATACACCCAGAGAACCCAACCCTGGCCCMAAAAATATCCGCACACAACTGCAAGATGATATATTCTTGACAAAAAAAAATGGCATGCTTGGAATTCTCTTCCATTTCCTCAGAAAACGGACAACAGCTTAGACGATACTTGACTCTCCAGAATTCTTGAACTAGGCCACTGGAGCCCCTGAAATGGAATTTTGAGCCAGCCTCTTTATGGTCTCTGTTGGAAAAGGGAAAATTATCGTTCTCCAGGCTACCATTTGATACGGATGCAACAGAAAACACACCATAATGGCCTTGGCTTTTGTYCATTGAAGCGAAATTGGAACGAACAAGGGAACGATACATTGCTGTCTGCCAGCCTGGAAGCTGATGTCATAGGTACAAAGGGAATGTAAAACATATTCTTTGTCCCTCTCCAGGCCAAGCCACGATCACCCAAGGTTGCTCCAAATGCACTYCAGCGTCGTRCCTGGATGAACGGTGTACCGCGTCCTGATTCATCGGCCAGTCYAAATTACATTGACATCCAAACATACCGTTTTGAACCCAATCCTCCATGCTACAAGCTATCTCAGATGAACTATGGCCYCTAACCTCCCARTATGGGCTCCCCCTATGCTTTGGGATCCGACATTTGGAACYAGYGCAACGAWTCCGTTCTGCTTAGGGAMAAYSYGTCTTGATAAACACCTACAAAAACGCACTTCCGCTCCTCTGCTAAGTATCTTGCTGTCCTCCTTCCCCTCATTATGCTTGAGGTATCACCAACGACTATCATCTTTCTCCCGGCGTTGGCATTTCTGCTGTTGACCAACCATGTGGTTAATACATTGCTCTTCCACCCAYTATCCAAATACCCTGGCCCGCTCCTGGCTGCCCTTACYGATCTCTATAGAGCGTACTACGATATTGTCAAAGACGGTGGATGGACCGAACACCTCTTCTCGCTCCACAAAAAATACGGTAACTAATTCACCCACCCACATTCATCCCCTATCCCACTCACCCCATTCTCAGGTACYATAGTCAGAGTTGGACCCAATGAGGTGCGCCACCCGATGCGTTCTTCCGTATATGTTAATTGACCTTATTGGTTAATTAAAACCCGCAAGCTTCACTTTAGCGATCCAAGAGCCTACAACGATATTTACGGGACGGGGACACGCTTCATCAAACAACCCGAAATGTATTCCTGCTTTGCCACTGATAAATCYGTCTTCGCAATGCATAATCACCACGAAGCGATGCAGCGCCGCACGGCGATYGGACCYTTCTTYTCTCGAAARGCGATATTAAACCTTGAGAGAACGATTCAAMTCAAGGTGCATCCTTARCTCTAACTATCACCCGCGATCAATGATAAACCTTTGACCGCTCTCTAGGTYGACCACCTCATATCTCGTCTTCTCACYTACGCCGATACCAATAYTTCRGCCGACCTCGACCTCGCCTTCCGCTCCCTCTCCCTCGAAATCATCACCACCTACTGCTTCGCACGGTCCACTGATGCTCTCGACGCACCCAAGTTCCGTCACCCCATACTCAACGCCATGGACCACACCCTCCCCATGATTTGGACATTCAAACACTTCCCTTTGATTCAAAAAGTGCTCCTAAACGTACCAGAATGCTTCGCCTCGGTGTTAAAACCAAGCACAAAGGGCATCATCGATCAACGGCGGATGATGGGTCAACAGATTGACGAGATCATGCGGAATCCCGAGAGTTTATGCGGCGGCGATCATGAAACTATTTATCATCACTTCCTGAACCCCAATGACGAGGATACTTATACCGGGATGGGAGAAGAGAAACTCACCGAGGGTAACGAGGCTTTCACGGCAGTGGAAGGTGCTGAGAAACAGCGACTCCCCCCAGTCTCACGCGACTGGCTCTTGGACGAGGCTCTTTACATGCGCTTCGCAGGAAGTGATACGGTTGGGAATGCGTGTACTGTCGCCACGTACCACATCCTTGCTAATCCGCAAGTTTATGAGAGGATGCTCAAAGAAATAGCCCAAGTCTGGCCGGAGAAAGACATGTCGATCAGTTATGAAAGGCTGGAAAAACTGCCCTACCTGGTGAGGATCTGTGCTGGCCTCAAATCAGCATTAGTATCTGACAATAAAGACTATCGCAGACCGCTGTGATCAAGGAGTCACTTCGCATGGGACATGGGGTTGTTACTCCCCTGCCACGCATCGTCGGTCCCACCGATACCGAGATTCTAGGGACGCCTATTCCGGTTGGGGTACGCACTCAGAACTTTACCCTTGTCCAACCGTGAAACTCACAGATCGACTCGGCCATGATTCTATATATAGACAGTCGTGTCAATGGCCGCGCCGATTCTTCACTCCAACCCTGAAATCTTTCCTGACCCGGAACACTTCTTCCCTGAGCGGTGGATGGGCGAAGAGAATCAGAGTCTTGATAGGTACCTCGTTGCGTTCTCGAAGGGCCCGAGAAGCTGTTTAGGCATCAAGTAAGCTTTCCTTCCTTGCTTTCCTTCTTGGGCCCTAACGCCCTGGTACTATATCATAGTCTGGCGTGGTGTGAACTCTACCTCATAATCGCCAATATTGTTCGAAAGTTGGAGCTGAAACCGGATAACGCATCGTGAGTGGCGGTCTTGTATATCCACAGAGCCGATTGTAAACTAACCGAACGATATAGCGCCGATAACATTAGCTATCGAGAGTATTTTGTTCCCGTTCATCGAGGGCGTCACCTCCACGTCCATGTAAAACCGCGAGACAGTTGAATTCGGCCCGAAATTTTAAACTAAAATGTTTAGAATGATCTTGGATAATGATATATATTTGTATATTTTCCAAACAGCCCCCTCGTAGTCCCCTCGTCTTGTGCGTTCAAAGCGTAATGACTCATATATGTGGTTACTTATACGCTGTAGTCACCTATAGGATTTTGAGTCCCTAGAATTGACTCGCGGGGGCTTTGATATAAAGCCCATAACTTAGCCATAGCTAGCAGCCCATAGTCGTTGGCGGAGTCAAAAGACCGACAAAAGGCCCATGGCGCCAGTGGCCACATATGGTAGTCAGAACCATTCCGGAGCTTAGCGGCTTCATAATTAGCCACGCTCATAAAAATCCAGCCTTAATTCTTGAGAAAGGGCTTAATGAGTTCGAACAATAGTCTCATTCTCATAAAATGCTCTTCCAGAAATGCTTGCTCCGCACCAGACTTCTAGGTTAGTTCAACAATGACGCCAACTTCATTGGTGAAAAGCCATCATTGCCTTTTTGAAGGAACACCCCTACAACAGATTGAGATGATCTTGGTGAAAAAAAGGCGGTGAAGAGACTCAGTGAGGCTGCTGTTGACCTCCCGAAGCCAGCCCGCCGTACATCTGTCGAGTCCATCGCGTGTGGGCCCAGCTTCGGCGAGCTCGTGGGCGCAAGCAATCCGACGACTGAAGCGCAGCTATGAACAGGACACAGGCACCGAAGGGGTGGGATATTTTTCGCACACAGATCCACGCAAAGTCAGATGCTGTCCTTCAAACAGGGGTCTCAGACTCCTCGCATATTATGGTTTAGCAAAGGAGACCCTCAAATGGTTGTTCTCAAGGGCCCCTATCCCTGCATTAGCGACTCACGGTGGCGGCGTATTGCTGCTGCTGGGATGTCGATGTAATTGAGGGAGGCAATTGCTCGCACACGTGACGTCACCATCTGTACTGACCGTTGCCCACGAAAAGTGTTCATCCTGATATTAACATAGCGGGACGGCGCTGAACATTCCATCCAAATCATCACCCCTCATCTTATATCCCTACGCCTATTTATGTGCTGATGCATAGTAGTCACAGTCGTTGCCACGATAAGTGTTCGCGCTTATGTTAAAACAGTGGGGAGACAACTGCTCCGTCCAAATCAACCCCCCCCCTTCTACAACCATTCCGCTGTCCCACCGGACGGTGTGCAAAGATGGTCGCAGCAGTCGATTATAAATTTGCCGAAATCAGTTGGTTTATCGGTCAGGTTCTTTCCGGAATGTGTTACGGTACACTTCTCGCGCTCGGAATCATTTGTCTGGGTCTCCTCAACTCTCCTCCGTCTTCCCGAAGCACTACTGTCCCGAAACAGCACCGTCTGTTTCAGGCCCATATTTTCATTCTACTTCTACTAAACACCGCTCTACAAGTCAGGGATAACTTAACAATAATCATAGCCATATTCAAAACAGACCCGGAGTCTCTCACAAAATTGCACCAAGATCCTTCCAACATCATGGTTGTTGTCCTCGAAGTTTTAACCGATGGACTCCTTGTTAGTAACTGTCATAATACTATTAACCTTGGCTCACTACAACCTCTTAATGTAGGTTTGGCGATGTTACAGGGTTCAGAAGGCCCTCGTCACTTCAAGAGCTTACTTGCACCGCCTCTGCTGGGCATTCCCACTACTCTTGCTAGTCGCTTCAGCAGGTCATTTCTCGATACATCTAATACGAAAAATGTCGATATAAGTTGGAGAGGGGCCAGATAGATATGGAAACCATCGTCGCTCTCTCGCAAGCATGATGCCATGGTTTACTCGATGACCGGTCAGGCTTTTACCGACCTCCGGACTTTTGACAGATTCCATGCCTCATGTCCTATGCTTTTGCTCTATATCCTTGGGGGACCTTTCCAATACACTCCCCCGCGTTACCCCTTCATCTGCTTTCGCTTCAATGAACCACTCATTGTTACATATTTCCTGTCGACGTCAACGAGAAGAAACTTGGGTTCCGATTACGGATGCCAAGGTAACAATGAGATAATCGGACCTCTTGGATGAGCTTGGCTAGAGTTCAATTTTCAAGCAAATATCCCTGGCAAAAGGCCCACTGACCCATGACATAATGACATGTCGCCTCCGACACCATCGAATTGAAAGTTGGAAGTCGAACAGAACACCCCTCCCCCGGCTGCGGCAGAAATCTCATGATAACTTGAGACCCCCTACTAATAGRGGTTTGTCTCTTCGATCCGCAAGGCACTCTGTCTCTACGTAACCTTCCGGTTGTGGCAGTACTTGGCAGCCTGGATATCAAGTTATGACAAGTTCCAACTTCCCTGATGCTATATCCATGTACGCGGTGATATTTAAACTTTATGCTATGTTCTTTTCCCTTGCAGATGATCTCTGAACGGGGTTTCCTCACCCCCGCCTTGCAAATTCAATCCGGCCATGTTACAAGTGGGCCCTCCGTGCTCTGCCGCGGGGGATATCACGACGCAGATGGAGCCAACGGTCGCGCCTCGTTATCAGCGGGTTCCTGATCGAACCGCAAACCATTCTTCATACTTCTTCCTCCTCTCACTCATACACTAGAAGACATGTATTCCATATGCAGCTCATGGCGGCGACGCCAAGGAAATCATCATTACGAACGTCATCATTACGAACGTCAAGCGCCGCTGAAGGATATAAGGGAGCTCAAATCGCAGTGCTATCCAACACAACTTGAAACTCAACAAATCACCAGTCACCCCTACAATGCACCTTCTTGATATCAAAACTGTGGAATTCTCCAGGAAAATCGCCGAGTTTAGAGATCTCCAAACATTTGGACCCGACCTTCCCCGTATGTTTTGTCTATGTCTATTTGCATAGGCTCATAATCCCTGTTCTTTTTCTAGTGTATGGAKATTGGCATTATCTCGGCCCTGCCGCTGTCTGTGGAGAGGGTGGTGACCAGGCGAGACACCTTATATTCTGAAGTACCTTGGCATTGACTTTTTGGAATAGCGGGGGATCATAGTCAAGGCAAAAGATCCTATTGCCCTTGCTGATGTCTTAGATTGGGAGCCCGTGCAACGCCCCATCGAGCCACAGCCGTTTACTACTTGGCGTGGTGTCGCACCAGAGGGTTATGTTGTTGTTGGCCACTTTTTAACCACCGGTTTCTTGCGGAAGCCGACACCTGAGCAAACCGCAGGCATCAAAGCCATCCGCAAAGATCTTGTTTCTGATTTCGAGGTCCAGCGCCTCCTTTGGAGCGGGAGGCTTCCATTTGACATTGTAACACTGTGGGATGTGGAAGTAATTCCCAGGCTCTTCCTCCCAACTGGCGCTTTTGTCTCCAAACATGGTGAAAACGCTGACGGCCTTACCATCAATGCCATCTACTTTAATGCTTAGAAGACTTGGTGAGTAACAAATTGGYCCTATAACATCACTCGCCTTACTCGAAATCTAGGTCATGGATTTGTGGCTTCATGACACTCGCTCTTGTCGATTCCCCCTTGCGGGAACAATTCAGATGTAGTTTCTCGTTTCTCCTGTTGTTCTTTTGTACAAAAAAGCAAAGTTTCGATCCATGTTCATTGAGCTACCTGGGAAGTAAAACCCCTCAAACCTTGGGCACCTATGAAACTGGCAGACAGTCCGCCCTAATCTGTCAACAGCCGTGCCGATCCTCATACTTCAATCCCCGCCCCCCCGTCCCCCCACAACCCGGAATAATTATTCCCTGAGTGGTAGATGGGCAAAGAGAGCCAGAGTCTGGATATGTAYCTTGTTGCGCAACTTGCATTCTCAAAGGATCTGAGAAGCTGTTCATGCATCAAGTAAGCTTTCTATCCGTGTTTTCGAAACCTTTGAATATTTTAATGCTATAGTATTATACCATGGTTAAGTGTGATGCGAGCTCTACCTTGTAGTCCCCAATGTTGTCTACAATTAGACCTGAAATACATAATAAGTTGTGCTCACCCGTGCCGAGCTAGCCATACACTAACTATGTCAACGATGTAGCATTGATAGTATTGGCTATCGAGGGTGCTTCGTTCTCGTTCATCGAGGGCACCATGTCCGTAGCTTTTCATCGGAATCTGGCAAAGCGGCTAGACCCCCACCATACGTAGAACAAGACCCAAGCCACCGATACACCYTATATGATGCATTTTGTCTTCTTGGATCAGAAACCGCAACTTGCCATTGAATTTCTATACACACAAAGAACATCTCAAGCCCTTAACAAAAAATCAGCCAACRCATTTGCAACTGGGTTATAGTGATTTTTGTGGGTGTGGGTTGGCAAGCTAATTACACACCAACTGAGGACTCAATGGTATTCTATAATTACTTCTTGTGTCTATCACACGTAGCCCTTGGGAGGATAGTTATTCCTTCGCCTACCGTTCCATACCAGGCCGAAAAGGATGATGAAAAAGCAAYAACCGCTCCTATTGGTCAACGTTCTCACGTTGCGCTCATTTCGCGAACCACCGAGGTGTGTTGATATGTTAGGGTCTTCTATATGTCAGAAGAAATAAAACTGTACAGTCCTAACAAAAACGGAACACCGACGCATAGAATATGAAATATGTGTCTGCAGAAGTGGCTCTGCTTTTATTGAGGGAGGCTGAGAAGGGAAAGCGGGACTGGTGGTGTGGTGGGGTGTTCGAACCTCGGAGTCGCTGCGCCTCGCCAACAGCCCCATGAGTTGAAGTACAGGGGTAATCCCGCATGAAGCATAGTTTAGAAGATTCAGGAGAACTCTCGAATGACCGGTTCTCATGAGCACCCCATGCTGTGTTATTCACTGTAGCGGGGTGTGGCATGTAACGGCAGGTCATAACCGCAGCAGACCAGAACCAGGCCTCGCCCGACGGGGAGACTAAGCAACAATAAAGTTCAATCAGAGCTGGATATTTCCCGAGGGTCACTGGAGACCAGTGAGGAAAGGCCTCTAGTTTAAGTATTGAATGAAAGTCCAGTATGAAATGTTGCATTGGTATCTTGATCAATAATTACTGAAAAGCACCGGTTTAGGTGTTGGGGAAGCATGGTGTTATCACTCACTTGATGACCGGTTTTCTTGGAGTTTGACACGTTCCATGAAGTCCTCGAGTTCCAGATAAGGACATCAAATATAGCCATGAGATAACTGGAATTACCACGCCCGGGTGAGGCTCAGCCGAGAGTCCAAGGCTCCCTTCTAGGTTGGTGCAACTGTGGTGTAGGGCCAGAGCAAACATGGCTGACAAAAAAACTCATTAACATATATCGCTTCTAACATCTTAGTATAGCGAAGTTGGAAGTTGGAAGCCAGATAAATGGTTTGAACCACCAGCCCGGTTGCTGCTTCGTTGTAAGCACTCCTTTTGTCCCTAATCAAACTGAAATGACAAGGCATTAGAGCTCTATAGCAGGTTGGAAATGAAAATAACGATGGAAAAAAATCCCAGCAGCGAGGATATCAGAGGAAGTAAAAAAAATCGCTGATGGTCATGAGGCCGATGGCGAAGCGTCTGCAATAGAAGATATCAAAATCAAGGACTTCCCTCCTATCTCGCGCGACTGGCTCTCGGGCAAGGCTTTCTATATGCGTTTTGCGGGAAGCGATTCGGTCGGGGATGCACGCACCATCGCCTTGTACTACAATTTTGCCAATCCAGAAATTTGAGAAGGGGTGCTCAAAAAGATTATCCAAGTCTGGCCGAAGGAAGTGTCAAATAGTTGAGAGGCTGGAGAGACTGCGGCCTCATCCACACTAGCCTCAATCTGTGTTAGTATCTGATTATGAGGGAGGTGGACTATCGTCGACCGCGGTGGTCAAACTTCGCATGAGCAGAGCTTGGAAGGGATATCAGGATTATAGTAGGGTGGCCTGCTAGTGCTTTCTTCACCTTTGGCATCACGCCGGGAAGGAAGAAAGAGTACCATAGTCACCGAAGTGCAGGGGTAATCCCTGCGTGAATTGCGGTTCAGATGAACTCTGGAGCGGCCAATTCCCGGGGAACCCTCAATCCACACAGTGGCGGTGATTGTAAGCATCACCCCATAGGCCAGAGGTATTCAGGAATCTAGCCTCACCCCACAGGGAAATTGAGTAGTGATGAGTGAGTCAGACGCCCGAGGATCATGAGGCATTACCCCAGGCGCAGCTTGTTGTAGACATTCTTTCTGCTCCTGTGTGAGCTTAATGCTGTGGTAGCACTTCGCATTTTGCACATAAGCTGAGACAAGTTCCGCTAACGTTCCACTACGTTCAAGGTTTATTTATTTATTTATTTCGACCCAGGTGATTTGATTTTTGGATGAGACCTCCGCCTTGCGAATTTAATCAAGGAAGCACCATTATGAGTAGGTTTCCGTGCTTCACCGCGGGGAATATCACCCTCCTCGGGTGGAGGCAAGGATCATGCCTCCTAATTAGTAGGTTGTGATCAAACGCTAAGGCCTTCTCCACGCCTTTCCAGCCTCCCACTCGAAAGCTCATGTCTATTCCATATGCAGCTCGTGGCGTCGAAGCTGAGGATGGTTTCACTCCGAAGTTCAGACAGCGCTGAAAGGATATAAGGGAGCTCAGGCTGCACTCTACTATTCAGTGCATTCTACTCACACCGATTTTACTCGAGCTCTCGACCGATAACCCATTTAATGCCTTCTCTCGGAACTAAAGAGGTAGGGTTCTCCAGGAAGATCGCTGGGTGGAGAGGCCTCCAAACCTATGGACCAGACCTTGCTGGTACGTTTTATCTAGCACCTATTGGCATCCTATATTTCTTGCTCACCTTTAGGCTAGGATATGTAGGTTGGTATTAACTTGGTCCCGTTGCTGTTAGCRGGATGATTAGCAATCGGGTATGACATTGAAAYTTTTGAGCCGCCTCAGCATTCATCGTCTGAAATAGCAAGGGCTCATAGTCGGGGCGAATGATCCTGCTGCCCTCGCTGATGTCTCAGAATGGGAACCCCTGCAAAACCCTATCGAGCCGGAGCCGTTCACTACTTGGCATGGCGTTGCGCCAGAAGGTTATCTTGTTGTTGGCCATCTCCTCACCACTGGTCGCATGCAGCGGCCGACCCCTCAGCAAACCGCAGGCATCAAAGCCATCCGCGAGGATCTCGTTGCCGAAATGAGAGTACAGCGTTGTATTTGGAGTGGAAGGCTCCCATTTGATGTTGTGACTTTATGGGATGTGGTTGCTGTTCCTTCCATCTTCATCGCAACTGGTGCCTTTGTCTCCAAACATGGCGAGGATCCTGCGAACCTTTCCATCAACATCATTTGCTCCAATGCTTAGAGGACCTGATGAGTAACATTGGGCCGTGTGATATACTACTCTCATACCTGGGGAGCATGGATTGCGGATTTATTCACTCTCTGTGGTCCTTTGTTATATATGATTATCATTCCATCGTGCAGGAGCACTTTAGTTGTGGTTTCCTGCTGTTCTTGTTGTTCCTTGTCTAACAAACAAACTTGATCTGTGTTCATTGAGCTATCTGAGAGGCGAAGTCCTCTTATGGGGTCCTTTGTTGCTTTGCCATGAYATCTGTTCTTGCCATTGTCGATTTACCCCTGTAGGAATAGTCAAATTGTGCTAGTTTCTCGATTTTTCTGTTGTCTCCGAAAACTCCTTCAAGTCATATTGGCTGGTGGGTGGTGCTACTTTAATTGAAAGATCAAATATCTTAACCTTTTCTAGTTTGAGTAGCTGAGAGCTAGGTTATCCAAGAAGGAAAGTCGGGCACCGTTTCGCCCACAAGTCTGAGTTGGGTACGACTTATAAACCCTTCAACTTTAGATATCAACCAAGTCGACATCTGGGACAAATTAAGCCCCCTTGAATACATAACATCGTAACGTGAATACGCGCATCTGAGCTTATATGTGGTAAAATACCCAAGCGATACCCGGCGACATATTATTAGGAAAGTAAATTCTCATGTCATCTCGTGCGCGTAAATTGAACGGAAAAACGAACTTGAGGTTTTCCTGATACTTCCACATTTTGGACTTTGTGAAAAATGCAGCAAAGTATCGGTCCAGGAGCTGATTTCCTCCGCTCCATCCATCAATGTACTCTAGATCGCGGGGGGGGGGGGGCTATTCAAATTAGAGCGCAATTTCAAATTTCGAGCAAACATTGGCCAGCATGACGCGTGCTCCCCACGCCAAGCTCACATAGGACACCATGGCGTTAGATCCATAAATACAGCAGCTTGAGAAGAAAAAAACCCAACAGGAAACGGAACTTGTGGTACCGGCGTAAAGGCTGAAGCWCTGTACCCGACTTGAAAGATCCTAACGCTGACCATTTCTGTGTTCCAACATTGAATTCGCCACAGACTTCTTAATAGCCTGATAAACTGTAACACTCATTAGATTCTCGGATCCCGGAGGTATATAGTATGTACATATACCAAAACGCCAATGGAGAGATGTTCCACATGAAGTCTGAATGACGATAGCAACTTGGTTGACTGACGCCAATGGGCCTCGAAGGTCATCTCAAAAGTAAGGTACCATGATCATGACCATTGTTGCTTTTCCCTCGCAGCTTCAAGCTGATCTCTTTTTTTTTTTTTGCATCTCCGCGTTACCTAATGCGCATCGGAGCTACCCACCGGATCAAATTATTTATAAAAAGGAGACCAAGGCCTTCCCCTCCTTCGACTAGATCAAATAGTTGGGTGTGAGGTTCTAGTGCCAGGCTATAGAGGAGAAGCTACATCCAAATTTAACTCGAAAAAAAAAAAAGCTTCGACCCTACAAGTGTAACTCATTTAGGCAAGGGCAGTGTAAAACAAAAAAAAAATCAAACAAAAGGTCCTAAACAAAATATAACACCAGGCGAAACGTGGTGACGATCACAGGAATGATAATCAAAGAACGACGAAACCCCCGAAGAATCAGCCATCCTCGAAAAAAAACAAAAACAAAACAAAAAACGCATCAAAAAGGTGGGGACACCAGAAGAAGGAAGGTTCTGTTCTGCGTCATGTTCTAAAATTTTTCTCATAATTCCCGAACAGAAAGGAAGTTGTGCCACGTAAATTAATGATCGGAGCAGAACAGATAGAAGAAAACCTCGAACAAAGCATAAAAAAGAACAGAAAAAGTGTACAATCATTCCGTGGACTAAGATTAGACCCGACCACCCGTAGCTCGCCAAAAAAAAAAAACAAAGCTCTTAGTTGTGGCGGTAGGATGTTTTGTCGCTACAAAAACACACCTCATGACTCGAACACTCTTTCATTGGAGGTCTATGAATTCGCTTCTAATACAAATTCACAAGCCCTTTCCATATATTGAAGACGCCGAACCTAAAACAGTACCCTCTTTGCTTCAACAGTTTAACCACCCCTCGCTCCTTCGCTCTCTTCTCTTGGCACATCAACTCCTCTCGGCCGATCAGCATCTCGACCTCGTAGTAGTGTTCACAATCCCTGCCAGGGCCCACACCGGCAGATCCCGTCACCRTCACCTGCGCCTCTCGCTCCAATTTRTCTTTTMACGGTCTTCACGACTACAGAATATAAAAGATATCCATCATCCCTCCAAGTCAGACGGTCACGTACCGCCCCACATATTGCGTCTATGTAACCCACAGCCCCCTGCAGTTATTTTTACGAAAAAGTACAGCATCTTAAAAAATTTCGTCAACAAGAACAATACATTTGGCAGCACCCTTCTGACGGGTTTTGAATCACAATCTTAATTCATGGCTAGTAAATTCGCGTCAAAAGAATGCTGTAAGGTATCACTAAGCCACAGCATCCTTACTCCACAGGCCGACATTATGCCACGCTCTCCCATACATCTACTACTCCCTCTTCAACCAGCACATCGAAACGAACATCCACGAGATTACAACTAAATCCACCCGAGTTCAAGTTATCGGCAACCCAGCCCCCCCCCCTCGAACAATTCCTTCCTTGAAGGGGGTAAAACCCGAATTGTATCCCCCCCAACCACTCCCACCTCTCAAATTCCTTCCTATTCACCCATTCATACAGAAGCACATCTCGAAACATATTTTTGGATCCAATTCATCCTTTTAGGTTAGCCAATGGGTCACTCAAACCCCGGTCTCCAGGTCCCAAACCACAATCTCCTTAATATCGTAAAAACTTGACTTGACATATCAACCCCGTGTCCGCCCATCCGCAGCACCTGACAGGCCTTCCTGAGTCCTGACCGACTCACATTTCCACATATATTCAAACACTTCAATCTTGGGCTCACACGGTGAACAAAAGGGGAAGACGAAAGTGACCAGACGGGAAAAAAAAAGGGGGGGATGATAATGCAAGCAGTTGGGAGACCCGATAACAGGAGCAGGTAATATACAGGAGATATGGAGATTGATCTATCGAAACAAGAAAAAAGAAAAGGTGGAATATAAGTAGGAGGGAAAAAAAAGAAAGCGGGTAATGAACAAGTTATCAGGGGTGGGTTAGGGGGGGATATGTATGTAAAAAAAGATAATCGCAAAGATACAAGAAGTGGTGGAAAATAGGGGGCACCATCACTTAACGAAATGTCCACCGACGGCGGCCTTTTGGAGATATGACACGAGGATGCGGAAGTAACAAGTGAGCGTATGCCACATTAAGAGAGGAGGGCTGTTGGCTCGCGGAGAGCGGGTAAAGGGCGGTGACTCGGGGGTGATGGTGGCCAGACGAAGGATCGGTCCTGTACGCGGCGTGAAGTTGAGTCAACCGAAGATGGGGGACAAGTTGCAAGGTTGGAAGGGAAAAGGGGATAAAAGCGCATGCTTGTCACAGCACGACCAGTCATGGCACGCAAAAAAGCAATGCGGAGAATAACAAAATAAGCTGATATAAAAAAAAAAGAGAGAGAGAGAACACCATGAAGGGGCAAAGCAATACAAGGTGACAGCAGTAATGTACCAAAGGAAATGCGCAGAGAGGGAGGGAGGGAGGGGGAGAGAACACACCAAACATGACCATAGGTGTTACACTAATCAAAATAGGATAAAGAACAGCACATGAAAGTATCAAGAAGGGAGAGGTTGCGTTGAAGAGGCAATAACAGATGACCAACAAGAATTCCACCAATCCGCTCCAGAAATGAAGAGGTATGCAAAGGGTCCCTTTCCAGCAACAAACACCCACTATAACCTATTTCAGATCAAGGGGGTCGTCGGGATGGTTAAACCACTGTCCAAAGTCCCTCTCGAAATTAAGGTCGCCATCAGGTCTGAACAAGTTTGGGTCAATGCCGTCCAGAGCATTTGCCATACCCTGCATGAACTCCTGCGAGAAAATATTTCCCGGTAGGTCGCCCATGCCCCCCATGCCGCTACCGACGGGGGGGTTCATGTTCATGCTCATACCAAGTCCTGTGCCAGCAGCTGGATTCATACCGCCCATCTGATTCACACCAGCCAAGAAATTCATACCTGATATCCCCCCCGCACCACCTCCCGGTGCTCCATCACCACCCGCCCCAGCGCCACCAGCAGCGCCCGGCCCACCACCGACACCTGCATTATTACCAGGTCCGCCACCGCCTCCAGTCATCCCGGCTGTCGGCGGAGGCTGGTTCAAGTTCGTAGGCGGATTCATGCCCATCATACCCATGTTCATACCCCCAGGTGGATTCATGTTTCCCGGCTGATTCATCGAGTTCAGACTCCCCATGACGGAACTGGGCACAGGTGACGGTCCTGCTCGCGCTCCGCCCACTGGTGTGCCCTGGTTTGACGCTACGTTTTGCTGGTTGGGAACAGGTGTCGAGGGAGCAGGGTTTGGTGTTTGCTGGTTCCGTGGTGATCCATCTGGCGCTTTTCCGTCTTTCGATCCGTCCTTGCCAGGAGCGGGCGAAGGCGGTGGCGGCATCCCGCCTCGTGGCTGTCCACCTGCTGCGGGATTAGCTGGTGGCCTCCCAGCGATCGGGTTGGGCATAAATTGAGGGCCGGGACCGGGATTGAACGATGAATCTGAAGATGGAGGTGACGCTGCGCTACCAGGCATAGCATTCTTGTGCATCGTATGCATGTTTTGTCGATAGATCTATGACCCATGTTAGTGCTACAGTTATGTCAAACCCGATGGTTCTAAGTGGATAACTGACCATCTGTGGGTTCCCAGGCGGTCCCATCTGCGAAGTGTTCATCTGTCCCATCCCACCACCCATCTGCGGGGGCATACCCATCTGCCCACCAGGGTGTGGCATGCCGTTCACCATCCTCGGTCCCTGCATCAGCATACCAGCTGGCCCACTACCCATTGGTGGTGGCATCCCAGCCCCAGCCCCGGGCCCGGGACCCGTCCCTGGTCCACCCTGTTGCATCCCYGGCACTCCCTGCTGCATGCCGCCCATACCTGGGCCGCCTTGCTGCATACCACCTTGTGGGTTCATGCCGCCATGAACCCCGGGCGCTTGCATTCCACCCGGCCCATGACCTTGCATGCCTCCAGGCATCCCGAGCGGGGCACCGGGCTGCATTCCCCCAGACTGCATCGAGCTAGGCATACCCTGAGGGGCCGGCCCCGGCATGCCACCCGGACCGGGCATCCCTGGCATTCCGTTAGTTCCTGGTTGCATGCCAGGGTGTTGCATTCCAGGCGCGCCGGGCTGTTGCTGCTGTTGCTGCTGACCTGGATAGGTCATGGGTGCCATGGATGGCGTTTGCATGGGTGACGTTCTTTGTCGTTTTCGTTCGGGTGGTGATGATTCGGTTCTAGGTAGGGCTTCATGCTAACCGAGTGATCGGTAAAGGAAAAAAAAAAAAGTCAATTGCGATGAGCGCTCACCTCGTCTCCTGGCGATGTACTGTTTCTCTTATTCCTATTTTGGTTGTTTTGTTGCGATTGGAGGTTCTGACGCATCAGGGGGTTAGAGGGTCCAGCACCTAGGTTATCTGCAGGTTTGTGGAAACTTGGACGACGGGTGCGGTATGCTTGTAGTATTCGTTGCTAAAAACGAGCCCCCCMAAAAAAAATCAGTACACCCACCAACGTACACGGCTCTCAGAAGACTTTACCTTATCATTCAAAGTAAGGGAACTAATATCCTTTGTCGCCAGTCCAAGTTCCATCTTCAGTACCTCCAAAGTAACGTTTGGTATTTGYAAAACCTCCATGTTGATAAGGTCGCCAGTGACTTGTCTTGTAGCAAGGTTTGGACTTGGGTGGGGCATTCCTCCTCCAGGGGTGTTTGTCCGGCTTGGCGGTCTACCCCCGAACTGGCCTTGCGGTTGTCCCGACTGTTGTCCAGGTGGTCCTGGYTGCGGGGTATTCCCTCCTGGTTGGTTTGGATTCATCGGGCTRTGGGGAATGACCCCCCTCGTCATGCCCATGTTCTGCATATGCGGTGAGGTGCCAACAGTCATGCCAAACTGGCCCTGTTGTCCCTGTTGGAGGGGCGCCCCGGATCCCTGTGGTGAGTGTGCCATGGTTGGACTCTGAAATGGGCCATTGGGTCCTCCGCGTACCTGCTGAACTTGTCCTGGCGGTAGTGGGGGGCCATTTAACGGTGGCCGGGGGACGTTACCAGGCATAAAGCCGGGCCCTTGACCGGGAACGCCTGCGGCCCCATGGGGAGGGTTYCCCTGGTTGGGAGTCCCGTTTGGCTGACCAAAAGGCCCTGGTCCTGGGGCGCCAGGGTGTCCAACGCCGTTGGGCATTGTACCATTGGAAAGATAGTTGTTTGGACGCGGGGGCACCCCGTTGATCATCCTAGGACCCATWCCTGTTTGCGCACCTAGGAAGGAATTGAGGACTGGCTGAAAAAGGGAAGGCTCATAATATACCGATATGAAGTGGTGGGCCATTCGCCCCCGGAGCTGTTGATTGAGTCGATTGCATTCGTAATGCAGTTTGCCGCGCCTGATGCTGTAATGTAGAACGGAGAAGTCGCAGTCAGCGAAATGTAGAGATAAGCACTAAAAGAGGCAATTCTGGCTCACTTGAGTATAAGTCAATGCATCATCGGAGGCGCCTCCAGAGGGATTCGATTTCGCCTGAAAGAGCACCCAGAACACGCTCCACCATCTAACAAGGAGGCGATGAAGGATCAAACGAGCAAGTGGGACGCGGAGCGGATCAGCAAACACAGTACCACGGGACGAGTCAAAGATCGCTCACTCGAAAAGCAAGCCCTGACGGGCATTTATCGGGGGAGTAGACTCCGGGGCAATATCGGCCTCTGACAGCAGCTCTTTT
>JAECYV010000010.1:707787-723147 GCA_023014305.1 Lepiota subincarnata
ACCGATAGGGACAGCGGGCACAGCAGCCACGGATGGATTAGGGCCTGCACGGGGGTGGGGGGGATATATGATTTTGGGAGGGAGGGGGGCAGCCGGGGTCGGGGCGGAGGGGGGTCAGGGCAGCAGCAGGGAGGGGACGTCGTCGGGGGCAGGTGGCAGGCGACGGAGGAGGTGGTCCGTGCGGGTGCGGGTGCGGGGCGTGAGGAGGGCAGAGGAGAGTGAGCGTTGCGGTGCGCTGGGGGCTTTGGCTTTGGCTCTCGCTTTGGCTCTGGCTTTGGCTCGCGTTTGGCTGCTTGGGCCCTGCCAAACACCGCATCTGGCGTCCCTCTTTGGGCGCCGACTCAAATCTCTCCCGCCCGTTGCCGGCACACACAGACAAGTAAATTAGTGTCGTCGCACTACCGCTATCTGCAGATCCCAGCCTCCAAACACATACTTCACCTCCACCAGCCGCCGTATCTCTCGCCACCCTTCCCCTGGCCCTGCCCCCTGTCCTCCCTTCGACCCCATGTATACAAAGTCCGCAGGCGAGATCAAACTCCTCAACAGTGATCCCAGCAGAAACGCGATCACCGCCACAATGACCACTGTAGACATCGGATACCTCTCTCTCTTCACCTGCCCTGCCACGCTCATCTCCCCACCCGTCTCACAGCCGCCCATATCCTCCGTCATCATCCCTCCCGGCACCGCGGGCGCTACCGGACCCTCCCCTCGCGTCCCCCCACTGCCACCCGCTGCCCTGCCTTTTCCCTTCTCCTCCATCCCCATCCCCACTCCAAACCTCGTCAGTGGGTTCGGATATCCTTGGAAGAATCCCAGAAGCCCCCCGGAACTAGGTAACGCATGGCCCACATGAGGTCCTCCATCCTTTTTCTCTCCCTGTGCACCACACCCGATCAATCCATCAAATCCATCAGGTATAATTAACTTCAACACACGTACCAAACCCTTCGGGCTTTCTCCCTCCGTCTCCCGCTCCTCCTTCGTCATCGCCTCCATCTCCGCCCTTTTCTTTTCTTCTCCGTCTTTCCCACCGGATCCAGATGCCACCGAGCCCGCAGAACCTCCGGGATCACTCAGATCATCCGCTATCCCGACCGGCGTCTTCAGCTCATCAGGAAGCGCCTCCGAGTCATTCGGCACCCTGTTCATAATAAATCATAAAATAAATTGTGTCATTAGTTTCATGCCCCTCCGCGTCTCTGATCAAATTCATGAGGGATAAACATAGCCCATACACCAATTAATCCGCAGCAAAGAAGGGGGGATATGAAATGACTTTTTGAGCACAGTAAACTTGCACCACAAAGTCTATCAAAACACCCCCATCTCCGTCATGAAACCGCAAAGTGCGAGGGATCGCAGCTCCCCCCATCAGGGGAAGTAAACAAAAATCACCGCCGAAACCAAACGAAAGAAAAAAAAAAAGAAAAGAAAAGAAACAGAAAGACACGAAAACTCACCTCGAAATGACATTCATCCTACCAACTCTATCATCCATCAACTCTTCTCGCCCAAGGTTCGTCAGAGCCTCCTTTTCATCAACAACCCCTACCTCCTTCCCATCTACCATAATCACCTCTTTACCTTTCCCGGCGTCCTCTTTCCGGCTCTTCCTCCTCACACTTCCTTTGTTCCCAGAACCCGCAGYWGCAGAACCAGCGCYAGTCGCAGGAACAACCTCCAACCAAACAACCGCACCCCCACACTCGATCATCTCATTCCACCACTGCGGCTTCTCCTCCGCCGCCCCTCTGACCTCACCCGTTAATGGATCCCTCACCTCCCCAGACCCCATCCTCTCCACCTGTGCTGTCGGCAGCACAACCCTGACCAAGTGCCGCCTCCCAGCTTCACCAGACGAATGCATAGGTGACGACGGAACCACGAATATCGCATACTTCAGCGGCAGCACATTCCCGCCGTTCAAACTGGCAGCACCGGATCCAGCMACCCCYCCAAGAGGAACAAATCCCGCCCTYGGCCCAACTTTCACTTCCTTCCTCATCTTTGATACCACACGCACTTCATACCCCTCCGGATACATCTTCTTATCCACCACCACCTCCGCCACAACCAAATCCCCCGGTGGCCTCACCTCCCCTTTCGCCGTAAACGCACCCGTACTCCGTCCCCTCCTCTGTTCCTCAACCACAGACGTCACCGCAGCAGCAGCAGCAGCAGCGACAGGCGACAGCGTCGCATTCGACGAAACCGTCCGCTGGCGTTGGTGCACCGATGATGATGATGGTGGTGGTGGTGAAGACAAAGGCGAAGTCAGTGTCACCGACGGCAACTGCCCACCACCAGCTTCTGCGCTTGACAATGTAATCATCGTTTCGATGCCGTCGTTCGGCACACCCCCAAAACTCGCACTACTCTGTCTCCTCCCTCCAGGACTCAGCGATTTGAGCACCATCCGACTCGGTCTCGGCGTCGTTGCCTGCGAGGGTGACTGGGGTTGTGATTCCGATTCTGGTGACCCAGCCTCCCCGTGTTTGCTAGTGGCACCAGCACCGACGGCGCTCACGCTCGCACTCCTTCCCTTCCCAGCCACATGCGGAGGTAAACTCACAAGCACACAAACCCTAAGCACCCTCTCYTCCACCCCAAACCTTTCCCCAACCAACACCCGACTCTCATCCCGCTTCTTCAGCTTCCACGCCGAAGCCTTCAACCCCGCAAACATCTCCTCCTCCTTCCTTCCCAGTGCTCCCACCACCAACGACGGCGCAGGCAGCCTCAAAACAGGCAAAGGCGCACTCCCCTTCACAMACGTCTCCAATGACAAAATGCACTTCGGAACCGTCACATTAATCATCGAGTTGACAGCTGCGGGTATGGACCCTGCATAATCCACCGCGATGTACCGCGTGCAGCGCGTTGAMGGTATCATGTAGTTCTCCTTGCTGTAAGGATCGAGTGTTTCCAGGACCCACGCGTCAATATATACGCGTCCGATCGGGAGGACGTGGGGGTTGTACTTGGCTGGTGCGAACGATGCCACCGAATCCGGACTGAAAGATGCCGAGACGTAGTATATCGCCCGTCTCGCGCCACTACCAGAATGATCCCCACCACCACCCTCAATAGATCTGCTACCCCCACTCGACCCAACACTGCTCCCACTCCCATCCGAAGTCGYCTGACGGGACAACGATGATCCCAAAACAGCCCCACGCACAACCACAGAGGCAAGGTAAAATCCACGATCTCTAAACGGGAACCCCGCTCTCGACACCAGAAACGCCGTCTCGCAATCCGCGCCATACGATTCAAACACCTTGGCCGAATCGAACCTGTCATCCCATTTGCGTCGACAATCCCAGTGCGTAATTAGAGGCACGAGTTCCTCTGCGGACAGTCCTTCGATGACTTTGGAGCCTCGATGGACGGGGATGATGGGCGAGATTTCTGGGACGGTCTTTCGATGCACGAGCATTCCCTTGTCTGACACCAGTGTCCAATCGTTGCTTAATGTTTGTGCGCTGGCATCTTGTACCCAGGACAATGCTTCCAATGCATATTGCAAGGGCGACTTGGATGGTGAAGGAACGGAATGGTCTCCCGACGCACTTGCAGGGGTAATAGCAGCGACGGCTTGCTGTGTCGTCGCAGTCGCCTGATCGACATAATACGTGAAAAACCTCGCCAGGGGACTGGAAGTCTTGGGTGCCGATGCCCATGTACTTGCCGCACCCTCTGGAGGTTTAAGTGTGCCGGCAGCATTGCCCCCAGTGGGGCTTGTCGGACTGCCGTCTCCATTATCATCCCACTCTGCCCTCTTCTTCTTGATGTTACTCATCACCGGTGGTTGGTCAAGAGGAATTCGCACAGGCTTGACTCGTTTCTGCTTCGAAAGCGCCTTAATCTCATGCTCTGGAATCTCCTCCACATCCACGTGAATCTTCGCCCCATTGACCATCACGAGCCCCTTCTCCTTCCCAGGTGCCTTTCGTACAATCACCARCAACCTCTCATCATCCACAAACAACGCATCATGCGCCAGAGTCAACCACAACCCGCCGCCCTCCGCGGACAGCCGATGGCGACGCAGACAAGATATCGTCTGCGGCGGAGGATCCACAATGATATCCAACGACGCCGCCCAAGTATCCGTATCACATCGTAACTCGAGCTCAATCCCCGGYGAATGTGAGTCGTCTTCGTCAAGTTCACCMTGCRTAGCCGCTCGTCGACTCGCAGACGCCTCGTATTCGACGCGAAAGCTCGACTTTTCGTGATCGTATCGTACTTCGTTTGCTCGTGCCCCTGCAAGTCTCGTCACGATTGGCGGTCCCCCGCACTTGATCGCGAATTCACCGATTCCAGCTAGTGTGTTGATCATTTGTGTGGGTATGGATGTCTTGTTGGTCCATCCTTTCGGATCGGATTGTTCGAGGAGGGTGAGAAGGGTGGTGGTSGGCGACAGAGATTCAATGGACCATCCTTGCAGATCGACTTGAGTTCGGATGATATTAGGCTCGGRTGATGGGATGTTTGGGAARAGATGGGGTTCGTCGGCAGAAAATGAAAACACGTGGATGGTGTTGGGTGATTTATAGACTGTTTTCAGGAGGACCGAGTCACGTCCACTAGATGAATAGATTAGAGCAACAAGTATGAAATTGAATGGACGCCCCTTACTTGACTGGCCAAGCAGGTTTGGTCTTATAGTGCCATAGCTCTGTCAGCTCGTTGACGTCCTCGAGTAGTACAGCATCTTCATGTTGCTTGTCCCAGTATATYCTAGCTCCGGGTGATACGACAGCAGCGAAAAGGTCCCATAGGTTCACACCYACAAAAATGGCTTCTGCACGATAGACAACGAGAGTAGGATCAATGGAGTCTAGCTGTGTGATAGACACACCACGAGCATCCGTMGCTAAAATTGTAATCAGTACCTAAAAGTGAAAGAAGCGAACTCGGTATACATACTTCTCCGCCATTTCGCTTCCGGCTCCTGCAGCAGTGACGAGAAGTAGATATAGTTCCGGCGGATCCGTGACAATATCGACTTGTCCCCCGCAGCCGACCGTTCCGTTGGCGTGCGAGTGATCACATTAACCGAGCCTGACGTCGAAGCACCACTATTCATGGTTCCCACAGACGTGCCCGTGTYAATACTGAGGTCGGCAGCACTTGCAATATCCTGTAGGATCATCTGTGACATGAAATGGGACGAGGGGTCGCGCTCTTCCATCTCCACAATTGGCTTGGGAATGCCATTGAGCCGGATTCCTCGCGTTCCACCTGACACCTCGATGATGACTTTGACCTTAAGCACGGAGTGGGCGTCCGGGAGAGCGGTATGGGTGAGCCGAAGAATGATCTGGTCGCGTGACAAAGAGGTGGAACTTGTCCGCAAGGCATGAGCAGTCCAAGGTAGCCTCTCCACTTCTTCTGATGACGCTCTGGTCGTCACCTGCACATCCCAGCCTTCCAGAGACGGAAGCACGCATTCTATCGACCGCGTTAATCGTCGCTGTTCCCTCAAAGAATGTACTTCCTCCATGCCCTCGACCTGTGAGTTCGGTGTCGTGTGTTCATCTTCCTCCGGTATAATTGCATATTCGATATTAAGGGCCTCCCGGTCCATTTGATATCGTATGCGGACTATTGACACACCATTTCCATAACCCGATAGCTTGGCGACACGTCCGCCGCGCTTAACCACACTCTTAAATAAGCTGAGTGTCATGATAGATAATTGCTGCGCCATGCTAGATGAGGAAGCATTGAAGCCCCACAGTGCTTTGAGGTCATGTTGCCAGAAACACGTTATGCGCAGTCGCCCCAGCTTCTTCTTCGTCTGGTCATCGGCATTGGATTGGGGGGATTGGGGRTGCACTAGCTGGATACACCATGCAAATACTATTTAACCGGAATAAGCAAGGTCATGACTGGGAATAAAATAAAAACGTACGCTTTATGTGGGAACGAACATATGGTGGTGAGGGCCGCAGATATGCAGGCTCATCGGCTGAGCGCGGTAGGGAGGTTGAAATGTCAATAACAGTATTTGCGTCATGGAATAATCGAGAGATGGTGACAGCGTCTCGTGGACTGGCGTTCATTAATATCTGGTCAAAGCCTCAAGCTCATCAGCAAACTTACTTGGCTGGCCAACCCAGTGTAAAGTTCGTTTTTGAGATCCTCGTCTTATGGTCAAACATCTCCAACAGATGCGCCTCCTCCACAGCAGGGTCCCATTCCTGCCTAAGCTCCGGTGTAGTAAGGACCGCCCTCCAAGGCTCCAACGACACGGCACCCTCCTCTCCCAGCGCAACGTCAAGCACCATTCTGTATACATCATCCCCAGACTTGCCTATGTGCCGGTGCACGATGACGTCTGTCAGTTCGGGTACGGTCGAAACACGCGCCTTTCCCTTCCTTCCCGATGACTCCGCCGTCGTTGAGATCCGCCTCCAGTCCGAATGGCTAGTCGACGTTAATAGTTGTCGGAAATGCGATTCGGCATCGTTTAATGCATTATACCAAGACTGCCTCAACCTGTCGAGGCCAAGCCTGAGGTCAGAAATGCGGGACAGGTAGAAAGGCTTGGGCGCAGACAGACCTTGAGCCATCTGACATTTCTGTATGGAGAGCGAGCGGGGGTTGTGGCCAGGGCTATAGACGACAAGGCCGTAAGTGAACAAGGCAGATTGGGCTGCAGTGCTCRGCGTGACTAGAATAGGCGCCGTCTCCCTTCCGTTTTCGGTAGCGGAATACGACATGAGCCGATATTTAATCCCGCCAATCCCAGTGGGCGTAGGGGACAATCGCACCACAACTCCTCTCATTGAGTTATTTCCATACCTGCTAGGACTACACTGATATAGCGCAGGCTCCCCGAAAGCTTACCGGTARTAGTATTCAACAATCTCTCCTGGCTTCCCGAGTCCGAGAAGACCACTCATCCCACTCTAATACAACTTAACAAGCTTTGAACTTTTTCAGTCCACGCCAAACACGGTCACAGCTATATGCAACCTTCCCCACTGCCCACCCCCACCGACTGGCTCGGCGATCAATGTAACTGGACAAAGCCAGATCTTCAGGGGCGATCTTACACAGCCGAAAGCAAAAATCGTATCTCGGCCTTAATTTTACTAGCTGAGACTCTATACCAATCCCTGGTATTTTAAGTGCGMAAGGAGTTCATCACCCGCTTCATTAGCGCCGCGCGTCCTGACCACCATATCGCAGAGAGGCTGTAYGCCAGACGTGAATATGGAATATTCAACCGGCCGATCCTAATGTCCAGTTTTACGGCTCTCTTCATCCAATGATGAGCCTAGGGACCTCGTCCGACATTGGCACGTTCATCCAACAGAATCAGCGAAAGGTAGCGTGTTGAAACAAGGATCACGGAGTATTATCTTCAGCATATATAACCAGTCATCGTGCATCTGAAACTTAGTAAAGGATGAGGAAATGAGGTCGCAGTGTGGACTAGGGGGGCAGAAGTTCTTCTGGGGAATATCCCGTTCTGGCCAGTGGCCGTGTCAGGTACTCCTTTGTTGCCCGGCAGTGGACTTTAGGTTCAACCATTGTGGGTATCGAACGGACCAYCTTGGTAAACCCTCTCAACACGGAAACAAGTAGGTGAACCAACGACGTGCCAACTCAACCCCCGTACCTTGTCTTTGGTTTGATAAACTAGAGGCAGTGCACCACAGAATCAACCTGAACAAGTAGGATGATCAAGGTCGTGGCAGAATGACGCGTCAATGACTCTAGTAGAGTCATCTGGCAGAGGTACAGTACAGTTACATCTAAAAAGGAATGAAGCCTGCGCAATGCAGTACAATACATGGACAAAAKTTGCTCCAGGTAGTTCCTAGGAAGTTAGAGAGGACTATGTCATGTCATTCCATGGCCGTATCTGGGTGCGCAAGTAGTGCAACAAGGGAGGGCCAGATCTCTACGGGTGTTTTGACAGAATGATACCAAACCTCTGTACACCTATTATCCAAGTCCTCGCCCTTCGAGTCATCAATTATGACAAGGGCTGTGTTCGCGTCATAACCTAGTAAGAAATAAGCCGGTTTACGGAGTCCATCGAAAGATCGATGGATAGAAACATATTCCATGTCCTGTGTAGCGGAGTAAATTGAAGCGGAAAGTCCAGCTATTGTATTTTGAATCTTACCAGAGGTTTTGTATCCATGGCCAGCCCTTCCAAGTGCAAAAGGAGTCCGTCATCCATTTCGCAAGTGCTATGGGTCCGGACCATATCACAGAGAGACTGTATATACAGTGTGAGTATGGCAAGTTTGGCTGACAGTGAGGTGTAAACTACCGTTCTCATCATCCAGTGCATCAAGACAGGAAGTCGGGTGCAAAAGTCCAAGCCGTAGCGAGAGAAGGCGAGGGTATTAAAAATCAAAGGCACGAAGCATCACTTTCAACTCGTGGTGACAGTTATCTTCTGTGCAAAATTCGGAATAAGAGCGGAAGAGAAAGCTAAATGCGACGCTGGCTATTGTAAAAGCATACGCCTGAAGCGAGGTCACGCTGGACACCAGTAGGGGCCAYTTCAGGAATTCATTTAGGGCCTGACAGACCTTTGATTCTACCAATGCTAGCCCAAAAGGTTTCAGATCAGGGTCAAGGTTCGCAAGAAGAAAGCAAGCAGGCGATGCAACAATACGTAGGCTCGACTTCTGAACCTCGTCATTGGCCTTGAAATCTGGGGGTAATGTGACACAAAATCGGCCCGAGCGAGTGGTTGAACAAGGTATTCACGGAATGACGCATGAAAGAGGCGCGGTCCATAGTGATTTGCTCGACCTGGTGGGGGTACATCCAGAACGGAGTGGAGTTTGCGTAATGCAGTGTAAAATTCGCTCCTGGTGATGCCCAGGAAATTCGACAGGAGCATTGRCTTGGCCCAACCGCAGTCTGCGAACACTGAACAGGTCACTAATTTAAGCAGCCGTTGGGTCACCGGCCAAATATCATCGGGCACGTCACTGAGGATCTGCGTATAGAGCGCRTCAAGAGTCTCCATTGGATTGCGCCCCCCCGCCACATGCATACGTCGGATGACTGCCAAAACGTCAAAAAGACGTCCATTAGGGTTCCCGAATTCTGCGTCCTCAATGTACTTCAGGATAGTACTGGCGAAAACGAATAGGCCCGAAGCTTCGTCGATAATGAATGCGATATCGTCTTCGGGAGGCCAACACTCATTACTGTCTTCTTCAACACAATCCTTATAACTTTCATGGACTTCCTTGAAACGTGCTCGAATAAACAAAGCCGTATCGTTTCGGGACTCTTCTGTATCAACCGGTAGCTCCTCCCTCCAGCATTGCACTATGAAATCAGGCCTTGACAAAATGCGTATCAGATGTGGCTCCGGCCGACTGCATATCATCCAAATGATCGGGAGAGATGTCTGGGACAGAATGAGGTTGTTGATCAACTCGACAATGTCCAGTTGTGCCCGTTCTCCCTTGCACTCGTCAAGGCCATCCAAAATGATGACGTGCTTTGGCTGACTCGATAACGAGCTCAATGGCTCAATGATCAGCTGTTTGAATTGGACATGGAGCGCCTTCTTTAATAGATCGGGGTCTGTAGCCAACTGTGTGGCAACGAGTGGCAGGTATCCCGGGAAGCGCACAGCAAGTTGGTATGCGATGGTGATGAAGACATGCTGGGGATTATTACGCCCATTCACTTTTGAGAAGAAGAATGCGGCACCCAGCCGACGTTTATCCTTGGCAAACTCAGCAAGTGTCTGCGCGACTGCTGATTTTCCAACCCCAGCCGGCCCATGGAGCCATAGAATATCCCAAGTGCGTTGATCGTCAAGGAGCCAAGCTTGGGCTTTGGCAATGAGGGTCGTGCGCGTTCCAGGGTAGCATCGTGGAGGTGGAAATCGAGCAGACGAGTCGACATCGGCGCCCTGGATCATTTCTCGTGAGAGGGCCTCAAGGACTAGGGAGAGACCACGATCACAGGACTTTTTAAACATGAGTGTTTATGGCAGTATAAGTGGGTCCTTACCAGGCTTTCCCTGCTCGATATAGTTGATATTGGTCACCGTCGTTGGTTTGCTAGTAAAAGCGGTAGGTCCATGAAATGTCGTGTATTTCGCTTTGTGAAAGAACTCGTGTCCGGTGTCTTCAGCTTCTGTTACCCCTAGGTATGTCAAGTCTTTCATTCTGGTGGTCAGTAATGAACCAAGAACTCACGATCCCTAGCTTTGCCTGCCCTCTGTTTCYTCCGACCAAAGAAAAAGTCCCGCAACGACATCACGGACAAGTAAAATGACAAGATGGGGCAAAGGTGTGAAAAGGTGTGAAATGATCATTGATTGATGGATGGGCGTCTGTTGGCTACCCACTGCCATAGGCGTCATATGGCGCCAATTTTGCTCACAGGGGGAGGCCACGGCTATCTACTGGCCCATGCTTGGAAGCGCCGATTTTAGCCAGACATGTTCGAACGTCAAACCTAGGCATGCACGAAAACTGTACAACCAACGCGCAATGGTCAATCACCACAATTTCTGAGAAACTCAACAGCTTTTAAGCTCTCAAAATAACCTCCCAGTTACTTATTCAACTTCCACACTCCCTCTCGACACACAACCACCCCTTCCCTTCTCGCAGCCTCCAAAAACACACCAAGCTGCTCCACACTCTGATCATACCCCGGCGCAAACTTCAACATCGACTGTATCCTATCAATCGGAAGTCCCCCCAAATTCGTAAGCATGCCTTCGATAAACTGCAAAAAAATATAATATCAAGTCCGGAGATCAGCATAGCTCCAAAAAAAAAAACGAAAAACAGTTACCTTCCAATACACCCTCATCTGCTCCGCCTGCTGTTGTTGCACACTCGCAACCGGCTGCACCCCACCACCACCACCACTACCACCAGCAGAAGCGGCAGCATCCTGCGCTACAACAGCCAGCCTCGTCGCCACACCACCATCCCCTCGTTCTTCTTCCACAACCTCCAGTAGTCGGAAAACATTCTCCTCATCCTCCATAATAACCCCATGATCGATCCACGTCAAAAGCGCCTTGAGCGCTGCACCCCGGTCAACTGATCCCACGCCCGCAATGAGTTCATCTAGGGTCCACACAGCTAATTGCAAGAACGAACAACGTCGGTACATGATGATTAAAAAGAAATGATATAGAACAAACCTTTTTGTGAGAAGAGTTCGATGAATGCTGCCTCGAGCGGCGGCACTCTGACTTCAAGTTTCCTGTCCTGAAGCTCGAGCTCCAATTTAATCGTACCAAGATGCGGTAGCCACTTGAGCTTTTTGTCAGGTTTGAAGGTTTCGAACTGTTTAGAATAATCCTGCTGTAAACTTTTTACTGCAATCAGCTACCAAAACTTAAAAAGAACGGCGAAGCCCCACCTTTGAAATTGACCAGGCATGACCATCTCACTACTTTCYAATGCAGGCCAAAAGTGGTGCGAGATAATCGTAGGATGGACAACGGACTAAAAATCATCAGCACCAACAAGCGCCCAGAGCGAACACACTCACAGTAAACTGGCTCTGAACATGCCCATCAACCCGTTTACTATCTCCCATATCCCTCAACATCACCTCACACACCCCCAACGCAGCCTCCCCAAACCGTATCTTCAAAATCTCCACATTCCTTCTTTCCTTCTCCACCCTCGCAACACTCTCCTCACTCGTCAAATCACCCACAGCCAACAACCGCTGCGCAAGAAGTACCTGCAACTCTTTCACAAAAAGATCTTGGGAGTCATAGATGGACACGAGCGTAGAGAGGACATCGGACGGTTTGTTGGTGCGAAATTCGGGACCAGCGTCAATCGGCTCTGGATCCCAATTCGGGTCAGTATAGTCATCGGTGAGGGAGGATGGGTGATGCAAGGGTTGCAAGGGGTCCGTGTCATCGAGAAGTGAGTCGGGCGATTCATCGTCGCCTACAAGGTTGGCTACTATACAGCGGATTGTGTCTGGGCGTTCCCTGGGTACAAATTTATCTCATGAGTCTTTCGAGGTCGACGAGATTAGTGACACGAACCGTAGATATCGTCTGATAGGATCAGCGACTTTGAAGAGAAGGACACCAGGAGGGTCGACGATACGAAGACATTTGATAGTTGACACGTATTGAGAAAGAATGAGTTTGGTATCTGCACCTGGATGGAGGAGGCGTTTGCGATTCCTGTCCACAACGTCAGACACATCGAAACTTTATTACAAAAAACCCAAGAATCGGCGCACGCTTGGCGAAGAGCTTTGACGAGGGCCGGCCGCTGATCGACTCGCTGGAGACAGTCGCACAAGTCGCATAGTGCGCCTGTCGAATCCGGAAAGTCGATGATAATATCAAATATCTCCCGTGTCCTCAGATCACACAGCGTCTTGTTGATATGAAAATCAAAACGYGAACCAACACCCTGTAACATCAATCTCGCTTCCTCAGCTGCGGAAGAGCTTCAAACCTTTCCAGCCTTGTTTCAGTAAAGCATGCACGACCCACCGTTGGTAGCACCTCGAGCATAGATGAGCAACATCCATGGGACGACCTTGTCCGACATCCAATCGCGAAGCTCATTGAGCATTGGGCGGCTCCACTCCCCAGCGCAAGTGTCGAGGACATGTTGTTCGATAAATTCGTAGCCGACGGTGGCAATGATCGATTCGTAGCGGTCGATGAGACCGAGGGTGTCAAACGCTTGCCAGATAGCATCATTACGGGCTTCTTGTTCCTCGTGCTGAGCCTCGGAAAGGGTGGATGAGACAAGGGCCTTGAAGCCGCTTGCAAAGGAGGAGGGGACAATAGAGAAGAGGTGGGTCTGGAATGAGAGGGTGTATGCGGAGTAAATCGTTGATCCTAGTCTGCACGCTACCAATCAGCACAGCAAACTCAAAATCAAGTAGACGACGTGCGCACTCGGGGAGGGGTGCCCAGTGCTTGAACCAGTCAACAAGGCGGAAAACAAGTTGGCGGATCACATCGGCGTCGTCRGTCTCCTGATAGCGAGCCATGTGCTCAGCAACATCACGTTCGATGAGATGGTAGTGCTGYTTGAGAAGYTCAAGAAATGTTTCCAGGAGAAAGGGGAGTCTGCGAGCAGTATTGATAATGGTAAACGMGGTTCTGACGGTATTGACATCGGGTATTTCACGCGACTTTCCCAGCTCGCGGGGATGAAGGACATTCAGGGCGGTGTTCCAGGCATCGCTAAAGGCGACGAGGCCCGAGATGCCTGGCTGGTCCCTGTTGAGRCGGGCAAATGCATCCTGCCACTTTGCAGCGACCTGAGAGCGGAGGGCATCCGAGGCCATGCTTATGTAACGGCATCTCGCTGCTGGGCGCATTCTCAGCATCCAGTCTCACGTCGTCTTCGGGTATGTCGGAGGCAAGGCTGCCGTGTTCCCGCTCCAGTGCCTGGGCTACGACGTAGACGTAAATTTCTGTTCCTATTTTACTATGTCATTGCTTGCTGATCCCGTACTCAAGGTGGTCAACACGGTCAACTTCTCCAACCATTCAGGTACATCACCTCCAACACGCAGACCAAGCATGATATTCATCCCCTGAACAGGTTATGGGCGAATGGGAAGGACAAAGACGAGTTAGCGTCGCTCGTGACTGAAGTTTGAGGCTTCGCCTCTCGGGCCGTTTAACGAACAGAGATCGTGATTTCGCTTATTGTACAACAGACCAACAGGAGCTACCAGAAATCACAACTAAACCGTTCATACGAGGGACAAGTCAACAGAAGCAAGCATCACGAGGAATTTCAACTAATTCACAACTATACTCCTGGGTATGAGAATTTGCCACAGGGCCTAAGTGATACTACTCACCCGAACTTCTAAGCATTGAAGCGGAGTACATTTATGGWAAGGTCCKCAATGTCCTCGCTATATGTGGAGACGAAGGCACCAGTTGCGATGAAAATCRKGGGAAGGRMGAYCACATCCGCCAGCGTCACAATGTTCCATGGAAGCCTCCCGGTCCAGATACGACGCTGCACCCYCATTTCAGCRACYAGATCCTTGCGGATGGCCTTRATGCCTGCGGTTTGSTCAGGCGTTGGCTTCCGCATGRAACCATTGGTGAAGAAGTGGCCGACGACAACATAACCTTCCGGCGCGATACCACGCCATGTAGCAAACGACTCCGGCTCGATGGAGGGTTGCACGGGTTCCCAATCYAAGACATCAGCAAGGGCATTAGGCTCGTTCACCTTCACTACCATCCCTTGCTATTCCAGACGATCAATGCCAGGACAATTCAGGAAACTCAATGTCATACCTGTCCGTCAACACTTTCACTGAAAGCAACAGGACCGAGATAATACCAGTCTCCTAGGAAAGGGCAAGAATTATAAACCTATATCAGTGGACGACAGATAAAACATACCGAAGAGGTGGGGTCCAACTATCTTGAGATCATTATGTGTAGCGAGCACTTTGGAAAATTTCACGAGCTTGAAGTCAATAGCGGGCATTGTGAGGCGATGCTTTGAGTAGAGCTCGTTATCCGTTGAATTTCAAGTTGGGTTAGATAGCACAGCGCAACTTTGAGCTCCCTTATATCCTTTCAGCAGCGCTTAAKGTTCGTAATGAGGTATGCCTCAACTTCAGCGCCACGAGTTGCATAATGAATAGACACATCTTTTAGTATGCATGGGTGGGGAGATGGAAGTACGAAGAAAATCTTACCATTCTATTAGAGCCTGCCGATTACGAGGCATAACCATTGGATCCATTCGAGTGCCGTGATAATTCCAGTGGCAAGTATGGGGCCTAGTTGTAACAAGTCCAAATGAAGTTTGCAGAGCGGAAGCGAAAAAATCCCAAAAACATCTGTAGGGGGGTCAAAAAAAGTAAAATTTGAATATGGGGCAGTACGACATCAACAAGAATCTTGGAGTTGTCGTAGTTTAATGTTCAAGCTACCAAGTGCAGCCACAAGTTTCTAGGTTACGCCGCAGGAACAAAAGGAGTGTTGCCTTACGGGCTGAAAGAACGCACGACTCATATTAATGGGACGAGTGATGAYGTCACTTTCAGCCAGGCCGGGGGGTGGCCATCGTTTAAAACGATTCCCTACTTGGCTTCCAACTCCTGATTTCCAACACCCTTTAATGATGTTAGAGGCGATATGTATTAGTTTTTTTGCTAGTCATGTTTGCTTGAAATGTAAACTCTGCGACTTGGGGAACCCGGACCCTGACCGGGCTTCATCTGAAARTGTTAATTTTGGTTATCTCATGGTTATATGGGACGTCCTTAATCGGAACCCAATTGCTTGCCATTGCAGCGGGGGAGAACGAGGAGGGCATAACGCGGGGAAGAAGGCTGAAAAAGGCCCGAACAGAA
>JAECYV010000010.1:724667-740804 GCA_023014305.1 Lepiota subincarnata
AAACCCTGGCTCCTCGCCGCACTCCCTACATCCATCTCCCCACCCCCAACACTCGACAACGACAATGAATCTGACTACCTCCTCTGCATCGCATCCTCCATCCCTCCCACCACCAACACTAACGGACCATCACAAAGTACCATCGACACCCCCGAACTAGGATACCCACACCCCTCCACCATCCACGCAGCATGCGTTCCACTCATTCCAGGYTACTTCTCCGGCGTAGGAGACCTCTTCTCCGCCCTCCTCCTCGCACACTTCCATCCCCACCCCACCGCCGATCCTTGTTACTCTCCCTCTTCTGCAACCACCACCACCACCTCCACACACCAAACACCCCTCTCACACGCAACCTCACTCGCACTCACCAAAACCCACGCCATCCTCACCCAAACACACTCCCATACCCTCACCCTCCCATCTCCAGACCGTCAGCCCTCGGACGACGAGCTCGATGCACAAGACCCAATGCGCAAAGTAAAGCGGATGCGTGGACGGGAGCTGATGTTGGTACAAGGGCAAGATATCATCCGTGGCGTTGGATTAGTTGAGGAGAACGTGAGGTGGATGGCCCCCTGGCATGGATTCTGGAACATTTGAGAGGAAGATATCTACTTAGATCAATAGATGTTTCATATAGAGCAAGTAAGGATTTAGAAAAAGGGCTTCTTTTTTTTTGTTGTATATATACCTAGATATTTCCTGGGCATCTCACCATATGCGTAATTGAATGCTTGGGCACTTACTCCTACACACAAATTTAACATRTTCTATCTTCATCTCCGCCTTTTACTCTCCCCTATTAAGTTTATCCAGAGCCCTCACACCCTGCTCGAGCCACTCCTCCCTCGTTATCCAAAACTCCTGCCGGTTTTTCATAATATCAGCCAACACCGCACCACCAAGGAAGACCATATGTTTCCTCCGAGGCGGATCCTCGATTTTGATCTTGAATTTCTGGATAGAATATATTCAAACTTCGAAAGAATGGATTACTAGCTTGTTACGCACGTTCAATCGCGATGGATCACCATTCAGCACATGRGTGAGATAAAGCTGCTTCATCTCTTTTTCCAGACGACTAGGTAGACCCGGGTACATGCTCGACCCGCCCGAGAGCACGATGTGTTTGTAGAGTTCAGAGCGAACGTCAACAGCCGCGGCTTGAATTGTTTGGAACAGCATTTCTGTATGACAAATGAGCGGCTGGAAAGTAGCACATACCAAGGAAAGCCTTACCTCCAACGCCTGGCTGTTCGATATCCACTAGGTGGGGCTGGAACATGCATTCCGGTGCTTCGAAACGTTCTGAGCCAACTTTGATTGTCCGACCATCTGGGAGCTGACGGAGAGATATATCAGTGTTGGATTAGGCGATCGAAAAAGAGACCAAATTACAGTGTAACTCTCAACAAGAACAGTGGTCTCCTCTGAAAGTTTAGTGTCCTGATCTAGATCATAACTAACATCCCCAACATATCAGCATATTGCCTGGGCGCCATTAAGCAAAAAAAAAAGAAATCAACCACGCGTACCTCACATAACACAGCTTCTCCTTGATCTCGCGCACAGTCTCGAAATCCGCCGTCCGATTAAACGCATACCCGCGCATCAGCAGCARTTTGATCAAATATCGCGTCACATCCCGACCAGCAATATCCAATCGACGAGTGAGATGGGGCATAGCAAACCCATCGTACACCGGCACAATATGTGTAACACCATCCCCCGAGTCCACAACCACACCCGTCGTCAAACCTGTATTGACCCGCACCATCAGAAAAACCCCTTACCCCAATCAGCCAGAAAACAAAAAGCACACCTTGCGCATACAGTGTCAACACTGCCTGAATCGCAACATACACCCCACCAAACCCATAATCCTCAAACATAACCTGACACATCTTCTGTCTATTCGCCTTGGGATTCATCGGCGGCTCCGTCAGCAACACTTTGCGTCCCCTTGTGTCAACCCTCAACTTCTCGTCAAAGGTATAGTCCCAGAGGTGCTTCATATCCTCCCARTTCTTCACGATACCGTGCTCCATGGGTTGTGTTACTTGTAGATAGTTGCGGTTCTGAGCAGCCTCGTCGCCGACCATGATGTCCTTGATAACTGCGGACCCGACGCGCTCTTCAGCGCGGAGGATGGGCCGACCAACGATAGATGGGAATACTAGTCCGCAAGGGGTATTTGGAGATGAGGATTCAAGGAGGGTGTGAATGGATGGTGGTGCTCCTGCGTACCTTGTTCTGGGAAGTTTGAGCCTGCATAACCGACTTTAACGAACTAGGAGGAGATTCGCGGGGTTGGTGATGTGGCGGCAGGAAGAGCTGCACACTTACGCCGGTACCGTTGTCGACTACGAGGGGGGTTTCTGGGTCCATGGCGATGGAAAGATGAGAGGCTTGGGCGAGATGGTTATTGTGAGATCATATTTACACCACTTTGGACCATCGCCTCTTTTGGTCGCGATCCCGCTCAGGGTCGTTAATCAAGCGTTTCCACAGACTATCAGCTGGTCTGGTTACGAACATGACGGTGGGCTGGCGGCGGTGGATTAATGGTCTCATGAGTAGCCCTGGATGCCCCTCGATATTGAACCAGCGAATTCGTCAAACGGAAAACACCCCACACCCCACTACACAAGCTATATTCCACCAGCGCTTATGTGTTCAGCCTCGGAAGACTGCCAATCATTACACTTGCCAAAAAAAAAAAAAAGGAGTCACGCGCTAAATCAATTCATCCTTCATCTTCCTTAGTGTTCAATATAACCCATGTATTAGAAAATATGACCATCTCATGACATGGTGGAACCGGGAAATCTAGCCCCAGTTTGAATCATCATGCACTCTATCAACCAATCACTCGCAGGGAACACGGCTCATAGGAACCCCTTCTAAGCTTCCCTCACACCAATTTTAGAACCCCACTCGAAATCTCTCGGTACATGGGACTCCACGAGAGAATTCTTGCACTAAAGGGTACTGCTTATAAGTGGTCGTGTCCAAGGCCCCTAGACCCATGTTCACTAGGCCTAGCAACATGCGTTCTGTGCTTCTCCTAGCCGGCCTACTCGCTGTCATACAAACCTCTACTGCGGAAATCGTTGAATCTTTCAAAGCCCTTCATTCGACAGACTTTGATTTCGTCATCATCGGAGGTGAGAATTTCTGTCCAAAGCTCACCATCACAAGCACTTAAAGTATACCCCCAAGGTGGCACTGCCGGAAATGTAGTTGCGAACCGACTTACCGAAAACCCGAATATCAAGGTCCTCGTCTTGGAGGCGGGCGGTTCGTGAGTATCTCCAGTGCTCCACATACTCTGTAGATCGACAATGTAACACATATTAGCCCTCAAAACGTGCTCAACATATCCGTCCCTTTTTACTGCACTCGAGCGACACCACAGACACCCAACGACTGGAATTATACTACCGTTCCTCAACAGGGTCTCAACAATAGATCCATAGCATTCCCTCGTGGCCATGTCCTTGGGGGAAGTAGTTCCGTCAGTGAGTGCTACCCCCCGGCCTCCGACTGAACGAATAAATCAACGCTGATTGTAAAATACAGACTTYATGGCCTACACGAGGGGCACATTCGAAGATTGGGATCGCTTTGCTCAAGTCACTAAGGATTCCGGCTGGTCATGGAACAACATGCAAAAGTACTTCCGTCGGGTGCGTTCCGYTSATTTATTTTATCCCGGARAGAGCCACTGCGTTTCTGACTCTTTTAAAMWYTTCAATCAAGAATGAGAGATGGACAGTGCCTGCGGACCACCACAACACAGCTGGCCAATTCAACCCTGCAGTCCATAGTTTCACCGGTGTCAATTCCGTCAGTCTCGCTGGGTTCCCTTTGACCATTGATCAACGCGTCATCCAAGCTGCCCACCGGTCGCGTGACAAGGAATTYTTCTTCAACTTGGACTACAACTCTGGAAGACATCTTGGTGTCGGCAAGTTTCAGGCACGGAGCCAGCCATAAATGGCACCACACTAACCAGAAAATGTTTCGCTACAGGATACACGCAATCCACCATCAAGAATGGTGAAAGAAGTAGCTCAGCGACATCATACTTGGGGCCTCAGTTCGTCAATCGAAGGAACCTGCATGTCTTGCTTCATGCACAAGTAGCAAGAGTTCTAGAATCAAGAACGGATAGGGGCCAGCCGGTCTTTAATACCGTCGAGTTTACKGACGGGGTCGGAGGTATCACCCATCGGTCTACCACTGGGGMAACCTAACGAATCTGTTGACATCAGGTCCCATGCTGCGCGTCAAGGCCAAAAARGAGATCATACTTTCAGGGGGGAGTATTGGTAGTCCACACGTTCTGCTGAATTCGGGAATCGGTGACAGAGACACCCTCAAGAAAGTYGGRATCAAGTCCGTRCTTCATCTTCCCTCGGTAGGAAGGAACCTCTCCGATCATCCAATTATTTCGAGCCAGTGGCTCGTCAATGCGGCTGACTCGGAAACACTGGATATGATGAATCGTAATGCGACCCTCGCGAATGAAAGCCTTGAGCTCTGGCAAACGAGGCGGGCTGGYCCACTAGTTGATGGGATTTTCAATACTGTAGCATTTGTACGAGTTCCTTCCGATGCAGATATTTTCAAGAAATTCCGCCACCAGGATCCATCACCAGGTCCGAACACGGCGCATATTGAGCTTCTACCCATGGTATGCTCCTTCCTACTTTSGGAAGTAGATAATCTTTCAATGATGCTGGTGCTAGAACGGTATATTGAAACCGCCATTTCCAGCAACAGGTCATTATTTGACCATTGGGGCCGCCCTTCTGCAACCCACCGCTCGTACGTCTTTTTTTTTTTTGTGCGCGTTGCCCGACCACGTATGTTCTAACGCGTATTAGGTGGCTCCCTTACCCTAAGATCCAACAATCCTTTCGATCCTCCCTTGGTCAATCCCAACTTCCTCGGAACCGGTTTCGACGTCGCATTGCTCAGAGAGGGAGTCAAACTCGCTCGTGAACTCGTCACGCTCCCGGAATTCAAGGGTTATATCATTTCATCCCTAGTCAACGCCACAACGGACGATGAGATTGATCAATTTATGAGAAACGGTTCTGCAGGTTTTTCACACCCCGTGAGCACTTGCGCGATGTCGCCCAAGGGAGCAAGCCACGGAGTCGTGGACCCGGATCTTAGGCTGAAAGGTGCGGAGGGATTGCGTGTCGTCGATGCATCGATACTGGTAGGTGCCTTGGCTTGCGATGTGATAGATTAGGGGCTAACATTTTCCAGCCGTTTACTCCTGCTGCACACACCCAGGCTTCTGTGTATGCTGTTGCGGAGAGAGCGTCGGATATGATCAAGTCTCACTGGAAGTTGTAGCATACCCTGTGACTATTCATGTGATCATCACGTTAGTCACATACCACGTGACTGTTCGGTGCTGTCTGTGTTTGCGAATAAATCTCATCTTCAATGTCTTCAAACTTGGCCTCTCTCTACACCCGCATCGCACAGCACCTCAAACCACACCGTGCAGAGGCCCTGCAGCGTGTGCGCGTGAACAGTGTCTGTCTGGTCGCAGGCACCGTCTTTTCATATGTCACCCCTCTTCCGTCCCTCCACAAGGCCATCCATGTTGTCCGCAGCTCAAACACCCATGAGGCCGGATCCGGGGATTGGCTCTATCGGTGGTTCTGTATTATAGGTGTGTRTTGGCCCAATTTCATGGTTCCTCCTTATGGTAACACTCCGATAGAAGTCGCTTCGTTTTCTCTTTTTTTGTTGAACATCCTCCACGCTTTGTACGCTATGCAGTATCCCCGCACTTCCTTCCCACMTCTAGCCTCACCGGCAAAACAAGCTGGAGCGAAAAAACCCCCGGCAACACCACAGCGATCCTTTCAGGTACTCTCACCGAACGTAAGCCGCCGCCCCTATGTAGACCACCTGCAAACCTGTTTCTCATCTCCCCCTCAGTCCAGCCCCCAAAAGCAAAAGCCCTTCTCCTTCTCGCCTTCTTCCTCGTTTGGACTCTCAGTCACCTCCAATTATCCTACATCCCCAGTTTCAACTCCTTCGAGAATCATGCAGTACTCTACATTTCCCAATGCATCCACAAATACCCAAACATCAACCTCTTCRAGTATTAACTTGTTATCAACGCCGAGCCCTGTGATCTCTGCGTATCGAGGGAAGCACCTCAGCAACAGTGTCGGCCGTRAGTTTTCGCTCTTGTTAATTGCAGCTTCATGTGATGATCATGTCTCCAATAGRCGCTCTCGATGGCTCGTATCTTGGTCGAATAGAAAACGCCGATGAGGACGATTAGTTTCTGCTCAATATCCCCCAACCTATTGCCACGATGTCAGCCGCTGCATTTGTCAAGTCGATACCAGTGCCATTATGAATGTTATTTCCTTGTCGATAATATGCTTCATCCGAACGTGTCCTTTGGGCTGACGTTACATTCMTGGCTCCTGACCAATATGTTTGTGAAGGTATGGTTGAGTCGACGAGTATTTGAACTTTAGGATTTGGAACTTGTATRGATCGGCACATATCCCCATCCAGGCTCCTGTTCCGCCCCATCACTGCAGGTGGCCTGCCTAAAGAAGGGGACGTTTGGCGACGCCTTCCCGTTAGGGAAGTTCCTCACGCAGTAATGAGCTGGGCGATCTCAAATATGCCTTGGGACCCTGTTACGCTTGGACCCATGCCCTCTCAAAATTTCCAGCTTTCGATAWTTGACTAGAGCATGTTTTTCCCTCCCTTCACTTTCTGGCGCACGGCCCCACTGTTAGCTAGCTCAGTAAAGTCCATCAATCGCACTGGTGACCTCTTTATCCTTAATGGCGACACCAACTTTGGGAATATTTCTCGCGGCGCCGTTTTAGCTGGTCTTAATGGAATGCACGGGACTTTCCCTGGTCCTATCATCAACGGGCTCAAGGTGCGAACGATTAATCTCGTTACTCTCAATTTTGACTCAGTATAGACCCTCAAAACGTTAGGGCGATACGTTCGTGCTGAACGTTCATAATATCCTCAGCAACGATTCTATGCTAAAGGCAACCACCATCGTAATTCAAATTTATTGAACTATCTGGCCTATAACCTAAATACTTCTTTTTAGCATTGGCATGGCCTCGATCAAAACCAGGGGTACAACTGGGCAGACGGCGTTGCATTTGTGACCCAATGTCCCATAATTCCCGGGAACTCTTTCACGTACAAATTCCCTGTTSCTGATCAAGCGGGCACTTTCTGGTACCACTCCCATTACTGTACGTATCAAAAACCAAATTTGTTATTTATGCGGGCAGTTCCTGACAGCTAATCTTTAGCTACTCAATACTGTGATGGACTTCGGGGGGCTTTGATTATTAGGGACCCGAACGACCCTAATCTGGATCGCTATGAGGTTGACAATGGTAAGTAAAAATTTGCTGATTCTCAAGTACACCTGCATTTATCTGCCTCAATAACCAGACGATACAGTAATCACTTTGGCAGATTGGTAGGTCCTAACGCCGTACACTCATAGGCTTTTATTTTGACAACTATTTCCTAGGTATGGTAAGTTTGTCCGTTCTTTTGTGACATCTGTCGTCCCTCTTACCCCTCAGAGCAACTGGCCACCTCTGGTCGAAGGTACTGTACCCTACATCATTATCACGGCACCGGGAATTGAATATCCCCCTTTTATACAGCGTGTGGAACCTCAGCCTGATCAACGGTCAGGAAAAGGCAGTCATAATGGTCAAACCGAACTCGAGGTGACTATGCACTGTCGTAGCTTATCTCCTCTTGGCTGAAGAAAAATAAGGTATCGTTTCCGTCTCATCAATATGGCTTGCGACGCCCCGTATCTATTTTCCATTGACGGCCACTACATGACGGTTATCGAAGCCGACGGCATCAATACTCGYGATCAATACGTCAATCAAATACCAATYTATTCAGGTGAGGYTAATTGGTCAAAARGTCTAGGATAAACACGTTTACATTACTTGCATTTGTGCCAGCCCAAAGATATTCCTTTCTTGTGGGTATTTCGTTGAACTTTAAATTATGGATGGGGGGTGAGAGTGCCAACCAACACCAACAGCTGAATACGAAGAACGAGTACTCGCGAAAGAACTGGTGTGAGTTCTTGTCCGGCTCGCAAGCAACTTTTCGATTATTCTGATGGAATTTGACAGGGATCCGTTCTCCTGTTCTCAAAAATAACGAATTTTTGAAGCCTGGCGGGATGGCCATCTTGCGTTATGTAGGGGGMAAAGATGAGGATCCAGACACGGAACCCCATGGCATTTACTCTATATTAAACGAGACTGAATTGAGCGTAAGCTCTCTTATCATGGTGCAAGATAAATATACAGCCTAAAGTAATTATCTTGTTTAGCCCCTGGAAGACTCCATTCTGGTATGACCGCCGTCATTCTCAAAGTATTTTTACTGAACTACTTTTCAGCCGGGAAAACCGATACCTGGCGGGGCGGAYATCAATATTAATTTGAAACTAGGTTTCAACTCTGAAGTGAGTGGCAGTGCCAACATTCATTGAAAATGCTTTCGAGCCTAGCCCGCTCAGACCGGCCTCTTTACCATCAACGATACTCAATTCAAGTCACCCACTGTTCCCGTTCTCACCCAGATTTTAAGTAATGTCGTGAATCCCCGTAGGTCTCTCGCCCTGGCTTGTGTATATCTTTTCCGTCTCAGAYCAGTCGCCGCACAGTTGATATCTTGCCTAAAGGCTCCGTAATTTCCCTTCCACCTAACAAGTCAATTGAGATCACGTTTCTGAAAGCTGATGAGATAAATCAGCTTGGAGGTCCCGTAAGCACGGATGTCACTGGGAGAAATTATGTCGTGGCTGACGCTTGCTTATATACAGCACCCATTCCACCTCCATGGTGTAAGTGCACAGTCTCCCCCGTTGGTGGATATTATTGCCAACCAACAGATGTTGCCAGCATTCTTTCTTTGTCGTTCGTAGTGCTGGAGCCTCTGACTATAAATGGGTGAATCCGATACGAAGGGATACGGTCTCCACATCCACTCCTGGAACAACCAATGGAACGGCGAATCCTGATCAGGTAACTATCCGGTTCAGGACTGATAATCACGGGCCCTGGTTCCTTCACTGGTACGTCCTTTCCAGTGAACTTATCTCCTTTCCCTCCGCTCAAGGGGCTGCTCAAGTCACATTGATTGGCACCTGGACGAGTGAGTCAATAGTTACTCAGCTTGCCCTGATTTTATTAACAAACGTGCCTCAGAGGACTTGCCATTGTGCTTGCTGAGGATGTTAATGGGACGGCTGCTGCCGTACACAAAACTCTACCCTGTGCGTTCCGCTCTCAAAAGGAACTGCCAAACTTTCTTGCTGATCCTCTCCCCATGCTTCAGCTCAATGGAGTGACCTTTGTCCTATATTCTGGGATTATATGAATCCCCGCCAATGAGTCCAACTAGTATTTTATAGCCTCAGCAAAATAGTGTCTGCTACATGGATATAAGATGTGTCCTGCTCCAAAAATAAAGAGCACTTACTCAGTGTCCGTACCTGGGGAGAGCTGGGACTCCTACAAAGTATTCAACGGCATCTGTCAAATTACCTTCCACGAGAAACATGTCGATAACGCGAAACGAGTGTGAAGCAGCACCTTCCAAGGACCAAAGACAGTTTTTGATCTCGAAGAAACCCACCCCCGCGGAGAATACTAAGTCTTCAGATTGTTTATTATCTTTCCCTCCGCCGTGCATGCCACTATCCATATCATTAGTCTTCAAGCCACACTCCCATTTCCGACTCAACCGGGGTACCGCGCCTGTCCAGCGCGCTATGACTGACCCCAAGAATACTTTGTAGCCGCTAGTCGGAGAAAACCGTGGGAGTTCTCTCCTCCACTCTCAAACGGAAAAAAGCAGACGGCACGCCCGCCAAACGAGTGAAGTAAGAGGGGACATGTCCTTTCCGCTGTGGATTCCAGGATTCAGAGATTGTTCTAGTTCTAGGGACCCTACTAAGCATTTGGGTTTAATGCGCACTGAAGCCCTTCAAATTCCAAGGCACTGTTGACGATTTCACCGTACATTCGAATACAGGGTATCCTAACATTGAGGAGGCGTTCGAAGTTTCCTACAGTAAACCGCGAGGCGGTCCTGCGGAACCACCTCAACCTTGGTCCCGGGTTTGCGATTATGCTGTTTCATTCTGACAAGCCCTTATGAGGTTCCAGGGCGGGGTGAAAGAGTCAGCTCCAAAAACTCGGCTGAGGTCTTGAGTGAGTCACCCCTACCTTGAGAGCGGCCCTGTGGGTGTTGCTCAGAGGCCCATCGCCTTCAGGAACGGCTTGGTGTCTGTGCCATAAATAGCATCCGTTGTGGGCTCTACGCTCGCGACATCTGCACCCGAGGTCTACCTTTCCCAAGGATCTTAACAACTCTTGTTGTATGGGCCAAGGCACAGCCTCATACCTCGCTCATATCTTGGTTGCTTATCAGAAGCTCAGTCCAAATCTAAGCTCAGTCCCCCAGTGAATGACTTCAGGAAATCCAAATTGCCGCCTTGAAAACAGGCCCGAACATTTATTATTACGCATGCTCCGGCGACTCAAGCCCTGCTTCATGTCCAAGAAACCCTCGCCCAAATTATCGGCTATAGTCAGGACATCCCACAGCATTATTGACATCTGTACCTCGCAATATGTGCACCCGGCCTTCTGGTTACCATCGATTAAACACATTACAATGGTAACGGGAAAGGTATAAAAGTGCGTCTCTTCCAGTCCCATAAAGTCCAGCACAGGATGTTCACCGAAAAACCTCTCTTCAGCTTCATCATCGCGGCAGTTGCAGTCACTCTTGTGAACGGCGCGCCCGTTGCACTTTCAACTTGTGCGCAAGTACATATCATCGCTGCTCGTGCATCTACAGAACGTCCCGGTGCTGGTATCATCGGTCGTTTGGTCAAGGCGGTTCAAAGCGCTAGCTCGCAGACTGTGTCAACCAACGCAGTGGACTACCCTGCTACGCTGACGAACTATGCTAGCAGCTCGTCGCAGGGTACCGCTGCAGTCAAGACACTGTTAACTAGCCAGGCGAATAAGTGTCCTAATCAAAAAATCGTGCTTGTCGGGTANTGTTGCCAGCATTCTTTCTTTGTCGTTCGTAGTGCTGGAGCCTCTGACTATAAATGGGTGAATCCGATACGAAGGGATACGGTCTCCACATCCACCCCTGGAACAATCAATGGAACGGCGAATCCTGACCAGGTAACTATCCGATTCAGGACTGATAATCACGGGCCCTGGTTCCTTCACTGGTACGTCCTTGCCAGTGAACTTATCTCCTTTCCCTCCGCTCAAGGGGCTGCTTAAGTCACATTGATTGGCACCTGGACGAGTGAGTCAATAGTTACTCAGCTTGCCCTGATTTTTATTAACAAACGTGCCTCAGAGGGCTTGCCATTGTGCTTGCTGAGGATGTTAATGGGACGGCTGCTGCCGTACACAAAACTCTACCCTGTGCGTTCCGCTCTCAGAAGGAACTGCCAACCTTTCTTCCTGATCCTCTCCCCATTCTTTAGCTCAATGGAGTGACCTTTGTCCTATATTCTGGGATTATATGAATCCCCGCCAATGAGTCCAACTGGTATTTTATAGCCTCAGCAAAATAGTGTCTGATACATGGATACAAAATGTGTCCTGCTCCGGGATAACGGTACATACTCAGCGTCCATACCTGGGTGCAGTTGGGACTCCTAAAAAGGATTCAATGGTATCTTGGAGATTACCCTCCACGAGAAAAATGCCTGGTAACGCGAAACGGGTGTGAAGCGACACCTTCCAAGGGCCAAAGACAGTTTTTGATCTCGAAGAAAACCCACCCCCGCGGAGAATGCTAAGTCTTCAGATTGTTTATTATCTTTCCCTCCGCCGTGTATGCCACTATCCATATCACTAGTCTTCAAGCCACACTCCCATTTCCGACTCAACTCGAGGTACCGTGCCTGTCCAGCGCGGTATGACTGACTGTAAGAATACTTTGTAGCCGCTGTTAGTCGGAGAAAGCCGCAGTGGGAGTTCTCTCCTCCACTCTCAAACGGAAAAAAGCGGACATTGTGCTCGTCAAACAAGTCAAGTACGAGAGGACATGTCCTTTCCACTGTGGATTCCAGGATTCGAGGGTTATTTCAGTTCTAAGAATCCTATCAAGCATTCGGCTTGATGGGCACTGAAGCGCTTCAAATTCGAAGGCACTGTTGACGATTTCACCGTACGTTCGAACACAGAGTATCCTAGCATTGAGGAGGCGTTCGAAGGTTTCTACGGTAGACCGCGGAACCACTTCAACTCCAAGCCTTGGCCCCGGGTTTGTGATTAGGCTGTTTCATTCTGACAAGTCTTTATGAGGTTCCAGGGCGGGGTGAAAGACTAGCTCCAAAAAACTCGGCTAAGGTCTTGAGTGAGTCACCCCTACCTTGAGAGCGGCCCTGTGGGTGTTGCTGAGAGACTCATCGCCTTCAGGAACGGCTTGGCGTCTGTGCCATACAAAGCATCCGTTGTGGGCTCTACGCTCACGACATCTGCACCCGAGTCTATTTTTCCCAAGGATCTTAACAACCCTTATTGTATGGGTCAAGGCACAACCCCATACCTCGCTCATATCTTGATTGCTTATCAGAAGCTCAGTCCAAATCTAAGCTCAGTCCCCCAGTGAATGGCTTCAGGAAATCCAAGTTGCCGCCTTGAAAACAGGCCCGAACATTTATTGTTACGCATGCTTTGGCGACTCAAGCCCTGCTTCATGTCCAAGAAACTCTCGCCCAAATTATCGGTTATAGTCAGGACATCCCACAGTATCATTTACATTTGTACCTCGCAATATGTGCACCCGGCCTTCTGGTTACCATCGATTAAACACTTTACAATGGTAACGGGTAAGGTATAAAAGTGCGTCTCTTCCGGTCCCACAAAGTCCAGCACAGGATGTTCACCGGAAAACCTCTCTTCAGCTTCATCATCGCGGCAGTTGCGGTCACTCTTGTGAACGGCGCGCCCGTTGCACTTTCACCTTGTGCGCAAGTACATATCATCGCTGCTCGTGCATCTACAGAACGTCCCGGTGCTGGTATCATCGGTCGTTTGGTCAAGGCGGTTCAAAGCGCCAGCTCACAGACTGTGTCAACCAACGCAGTGGACTACCCTGCTACGTTGACGAACTACGCTAGCAGCTCGTCGCAGGGTACCGCTGCAGTCAAGACACTGTTAACTAGCCAGGCGAATAAGTGTCCTAATCAAAAAATCGTGCTTGTCGGGTATTCTCAGGTATGAAACACTTGTCWCGCYGTTTGCTAGTACAAGATCCGACTGATGARTGAATCAGGGTGCGCATATTATTGGTGATGCCGTTGCAGGGGGTGGTGGGGTTGGTCTAGGTGCGCAAACCAGCCCTGTCCCAGCAAATATTCAGGACAGAGGTCAGCCCATTTCTTCTTTGCTCAAAACTAATGGCACGAAGCTGATATGACTTGGGCAGTCACTGCGATTGTTCAAATGGGCGATCCCCGCCACGTCGCTGGCAAGCCGTTCGACGAAGGAACGGCCACCCGAAATGGTCTCTTCCCTCGCCCTTCGAACCTGGACTACAGCTCGGCGTTACAGCCTCGTATTCAAAGCTTCTGTGATACCGGCGACCCCTTCTGCGCGAGTGGGGCCTCGACTATTGTCCATCTCACCTATCTTAATCGGTATCAAAATACCGCCCGGGATTTTATCCTTGGTCGTATTGGAGGTTAATTCAAAGTATGCTGGTTAGAAGTATGTAGTATATGTATGTAATTAGTATGCAAGGCGAGTCCTGCTTCGTGTTCATCGACCGAGGGACAGGGTATCTCGTGGGGTGGTAACACCGACAGGACTAAGATACTTATTAAACTAAGCTGTGATTCAYCCAATGATTTTTCGAAAGCCTCCATGACCTCGGGAATATCGGTATCGGGATGAGCAGCAAAACTATGAGTAGCACCTGAAAATGTAGATGAGTTGTTCATTGACCAAGCAAGCAAATCTACATGTCACATACCTACATAATCACGAAATTCATAGTCGAAGCATAGTCGCCTCCCTTTTCCGTGCGTTGGGGAAGTACTTCTTCAGTCTTCCTACGCTTTTCTGCAGGCCATGCAAAGTCGTCTAATAAGGGGGAAATCAATGACAGTGCTAGAACCTCTGTATTGGTAAACCTTCAGCACAGATCCAGGCCACCGGAATTTGCAACCCGTCCAAGAGATCCAAAGGGGGATCCACTGGGTGACGGACGGCAAAAGCGTCCAGTTGCCCAAGTTTTACGTGGGTGTGAAGGTGGCACCCTCGATAATTAATGCTATCAATGCTACATCGTTTGCATAGCTGATGCATGACTGGCTTGGTTGTCGAAAATGCTGGTCTCTCCAGCTCGATGTCCGTACCGTTACCCGAGTATTTGATTATTCTATTTCATATTTTTCATGATCTCTGTAGGTACACATTATGGACTTTATTGTTTTCTTTTTTCTTGCGACGATCGATCTACATTACTAGGTAAACATATGTACATAGTATCTCRTCGTACTTAGGTAGCGTCCGTACTTCCTAGGACTCCAGCTTGTCTTACTGGATCCTAGGTGTTGATCCAAAATATATTATCGTGACGTTTACACTGCGCGTTTCTACTCTCGTTATTGGTGCATGAGAGCATAACTTAACATGTGATATCCGACCTCAGCTGTAGCTTTCGAACAATATTGGCGATTATGAGGTAAAGCTCATACTACATGCTAAATTATGGTATAGTACCACAGGGTTAAAACCATTGACAGACTCAGGAAGAGAAACAAGGACAGAAAGCTTACTGGGTGCCTAAATAGCTTTTTGGACCCTTCAAGAATGCGGCAAGGTACTTATTTAAACTCTGATTCTCTTCGCACATCCACCGCTCGGAAAGGAAATATTTCGGGTCGAGTAGGGTTGCTTGTGACTGAAGTTTGAGAGGCTTCGCCCCTCGGGYCGTTTAAAGAACRGAGATCGCAATTTCGCTTATTATACAAAAGAACAGGAACTGCTAGAAATCACAAYTAAACCGTTCATACAAGGGGCAAGTCGACAGGGGGAAGCATCACGAGGAATTTCAACTAATCCACAACTATACTCCTGGGTATGAGAGTATGCCACAGGGCCTAAGTGATACTACTCACCCGGACTTCTAAGCATTGAAGCGGAGTACATTTATGGAAAGGTCCGCAATGTCCTCGCTATATTTGGAGACAAAGGCACCAGTTGCGATGAAAATCATGGGAAGGGCGACCACATCCGCCAGCGTCACAATGTTCCATGAAGGCCTCCCCATCCAGATACGACGCTGCACCCTCATTTCAGCAACCAGATCCTTGCRGATGGCCTTRATGCCTGCGGTTTGGTCAGGCGTTGGCTTCTGCATGGAACCCCTGGTGAAGAAGTGGCCGACGACAACATAACCTTCCGGCGCGATACCACGCCATGTAGCAAACGACTCCGGCTCGATGGAGGGTTGCACGGGTTCCCAATCTAAGACATCAGCAAGAGCATTAGGCTCGTTCGCCTTCACTACCATCCCTTGCTATTCCAGATGATCAATACCAGGGCAATTCAGGAAACTCAATGTYATACCTGTCCATCAACATGTGGACTGAAAGCAACAGGACCGAGATAATACCAGTCTCCTAGGAAAGGGCAAGAATKATAAACTTATATAAGTGGGCGACAGATAAAACATACCGAAGAGGTGGGGTCCAAGTATTTCGAGGTTAGCATATGTAGCGAGCGTTTTGGAAAACTTCACGAGCTTGTAGTCAAGAGCGGGCATTGTGAGGCGATGCTTTGAGTAGAGCTCGTTATCCGTTGAATTTCAAGCTGGGTTAGATAGCACAGCGCAACTTTGAGTTCCCTTATATCCTTTCAGCAGCGCTTAAGGTTCGTAATGAGGTATACCTCAACTTCAGCGCCACGAGCTGCATAAGGAATAGACACATCTTTTAGTATGCATGGGTGGGGAGATGGAAGTACGAAGAAAATCTTACCATTCTATTAGAGCCTGCCGATTACGAGGCATAAC
>JAECYV010000010.1:741239-753322 GCA_023014305.1 Lepiota subincarnata
CAGTACGACATCAACAGGAATCTTGGAGTTGTCGTAATTTAATGTTCAAGCTACCAAGTGCAGCCACAAGTTTCTAGGTTATGTCGCAGGAACAAAAGGAGTGTTGCCTTACGGGCTGAAAGAACACACAACTCGTATTAATGGGGCGAACGAGACGTCACTTTCAGCCAGGCCGGGGGGTGGCCATCGTTTGAAACGATTCTCTACTTGGCTTTCAACTCTCRATTTCCAACACCCTKTTAGGATGTTAGAGACAATATGTATTAGTTTTTTTGCCAGTCATGTTTGCTTGAAATATGAACTCTGCGACTTGGGGAACCCGGACCCCTGACCGGGCTTCATCTGAAAGTGTTAATTTTGGTTATATCATGGTTATATGGGACATCCTTACTCGGAACCCAAGTGTTTSTCATTGCAGCGGAGGAGAACAAGGAGGGCATAATGCGGGGAAGAAGGCTGAAAAAGGCCCAAACAGAACATGGGATCGAAAGCATGGAACATGACAGTTACATGAAACATTCAATGTGTCAAATTCCAAGGGTTGGCGAGCCGAACAGACTATAGGGCGAGTGKTAACACCATCTGTTGGCGRGGCGCAGCGACTCCGGCCGTTCCTTTTCCGGACTACCTCAACAAAAGCAGACCCAGTCTGCGCACACACCGGCACATATGTATTTTATATTCCGTGTGCCGGTGTTCCGTTTCTTCATAACTATACAATTCCATTCTCCATATAGAAAGGACCTTAGTAGACAAACAAACCTCAGCGGTTCGCATAACGAGCGTAACGGTGACTACGTCTACCAATACCATCCTTGCGGAAGGGTGATGGTATCCTTCATCTATTGCCCCCCACTTTCCCAACACCTATACCCCAGCACTTTTCAGCAAAGAATTTATTAACCAAGATATGACGACCATCCACAGCGGCTAGTATTTCAGATTATATTCTAAACTTTGTGTAATTTGAGTCTCAGAAGGTCTGAAAAGCGTCGGCCGACATTTGAATAGTAGTAGATCACTGGATGCTAATCTGTAGGATGTAGAAGAGTAAATTCGTTCTCGATTATGATCCTGCGGTTGCCCGGCGGGAGTCGAGTCAGCAGCATCAACTGCACACCGATGCATTCGTTCACATTTTTCATCGTTGTATACCTTGTCAAACACTCATGAAGGGGAACAAGTCTTSAAGGGTGGCRAGCTTACTTGATGCACRRRCAGCTTCGCGGGCTTTTCGAGAATGCAGTGAGGTACCTATCTGGACTCCGAATCTCTTCGGCCATCCACCAGCCAGGAAATAAACATTCCGGGTTGGGCAGTATTTTGGTGTTGGAATGCGATGGTCGGGGTGACCATTGACACGATAGTCTATATATAAGGTTAAGGCAGTTTATCTATCAATCTCCTAGGTGAGCGGGCACAAAGTTTTAAAGCAGACCCCCCGCCCACTGGTTCGGTATCTCTAGAACCTCGATGTTGGCAAGACCGACAATGCCTGGTAGTAATGGCGCCATGTCCCATACAAACTGACGCATCGATCACAGCGGTCTGTGACGAYAGTCAAATTTCCTCGAAGTCGGGTACTAATGCCAGTTTTTCACAACTGATTAGCCATGCCTTACATTTATACTCATCTGAATCGGCGTCGATCGCCGATTAAATGGCTATTCTTCTTATTTAGTCGATTTGGGCCGTGGCTCGTTATGAAGACCGAGGTTTGAGAGGTTTTGCTCCGTGTTGAAGTAAGTCTTGGGTAGCAACGAAATACGTTCGCCCCGTTTCTCCTATCCGGAGTGCTGATACTGGCAACGGTTGATAAACGGCTAACATCGTCGATGCCGGTGCATCCTTTCCCAATCATGTCGAACAGTGGGGTGCTAGTTGTCCTTGCTTCCGACGGGCTCTCAGTTTGTGGGAATATGGGCCGTCCGTACGATTTCTTCCAGGTCAAAAGGATGAGTGTGGTGGTGCTCAGAAGCTCACACTGCGGGACAATATTAAAATTAGGTTTGGTGGCCAGTGAGGTGACGGGGSTGACTTCACTGGGTGCTCTGGCCTGAGAGAGTATAGAGGTGGTGCGGAAATATGTCCGGACCAGTTGTGGTTGACTGGTAACTGTAGATTTCGAGCATGGACCTAGACGAGAAGAAGACGGCGCTGGCGGCCTAGGAAGTAGAGTGGAAGGTGTTTTTAGAGTATATTGGAGGAGAGGTAGTATAGGGTGAGAGTTGTACTGCACAATATTTTTGGTGATAACGTGTAGGAGTCCCAATATCCATGGCAAACTCTGTGTCGTAAATAATTCGTGGGTAATCACTGGGAGATTGTGGCAGAATTGGCTATGCCCGGCGCCCCCATATCTGATTTTAGGAGTTTCCCAGAGCAGGAGGCCGATCAAGGCAATTGGTATAATTGACAAGAGGTGACGGACTCGTTCATGGTTCGGGTGGTCCTCTGCTTGGGCTAAAAAGTGCCAACATGCGATTTGGGAAGACCCCAGATACAGGTAAAAGTAGATCTAATAAGCTCCCAGAAAGCGTGATTCAGCTGCGTGCCAGAAACGAGTGTTGTATTAGAATAGTAAAATGAGCGAATAGGCCCAGTGGTGTGGGTACGATCGCTGTGATACGTGCATACAAAGTCCAGGGGAAGGGCAGCTATCACACAAGACTAAAGGTGCTTCTTAAACCACGTCACAGTTTGCTGTAGAGACTTTTCGAATGACTCCTTAATATCAGGAAGTTCCGTGTTTGGACGGGCAGCGAAACCATGAACGGTGCCTTGGATTTTTGGATGAGCGTTAAACAAGGAACTGGATGTAGGGAATTAAGCACCTTTATAATCCTGAAATTCGTAATCGATGGCGCGGCCCTCGTCCTTGGCACGTTTGGAAAGTATATCTTCGGCTTTCTTTCGTTTGGAGGTGGGGAAGGTAAAGTCGTCTGCCGAGTTTCGTTGGTCGCAAAGGAAATAACGGGAGATGGTTATAAACGAACCTTCGGCACACACCCAAGCAACGGGGACAACTATTTTGTCGACGAGTTTCAGCGAGAACATGCCAGGGTGGCAGACAACGACAGTGTCAACGGTGTCGGTAACGCCCAATCGAACGCACGCGGCACCGCCGAAACAATAGCCCACAGCTCCCACGTTGTCGTACTGTTTCTCAGCCTTGATTTTGTTGATGAACTAGAAAAAGATTATAGCTCGCGCAAAATCCGCAGGCGTGACAATCGCCGCACCTGGCGTATTCGTTTGTCCACGACAGACGGACGATTAGCAATGAGCTTAGGTATGTTTGGAAGGACGGCAAGATAGAACTTTGTCCATCTGAAGAAGCCAATCTTTTCTCCTGCTCGCTCGGGCATGCTGAGCTTATTTTCTTGAAACAAAGGTTTGCCTACAGATAAAATTGGATCGTTCAGTGTTGGGGACTGCAAAGCACAATGATCACAGGAGGCATACCATTAAAGATGTCTGGAACCCAAACGTCACATTGCAATTGCTCAGAGAAGTAGTCAGCCATAATTTTGGGATTGTTTATTACCAGACCGAAAGCGTCAGTTAGCAGAACAACTGCCCGCTTCGAGTCTGATCCTTCCGGTGCTGATGCAAGATAGGAGCCATCCTTGTTGATAGTACCCTTGGGTGTGCCTTCCAATTTGGCGCCTGTGGTGCAATCCGGGCACGACATGGCAAGTATCCAGCAGGTGTATGGGGTTCCACAACAGTCAACGTAGCGGATCCGGTTTTCGGTTCAGCTCTCAGTTTGACGCCGTGCTGGGCTGGCGTTAGGCTTGGTCGCGTGATAGACAGCCAGCATCCAGAATAGTTCCCACGAACTTTTGACGTCGGGCATGGAGTTTGTGTTCCTTGCGCACGAGCATTCCATCGCTCAGCTTGGTGTACAGCAATGTTTGCGAGCCAGGAGTGATCAATATACAAGGAATGGAGGCAGCTAGGGATTGTTCGTCCACATACAGAGCCAAACCCGAGCCGGAGAGCGGCGGGCCGGTGTCTGGTGCTGTGAGATTTTTTCGGCGCTAGCATCTGCACATGCTACCCTTGTATTGTCGGGCGGTCCATGACAGTGCGACCCTATCCCTTCTCTATCGCAGAAAAGGACACTGTCTCCCGGGTCACCCTACTATAGCTGGTTGACTTTCTTATGCCACTTTCGTCGGGCGAGCCGTCGAGACCAGCAACGGGCGAGGCATGTTTCTTCTAGGCTCAGTGCACACCGCACGGGTCCTCACAGACTTCTGATTATAGCCAGCTGATGAGACTGTGTCTCAAAATAAGAAACACGCCCTGTCCTGCGATGGCCAGGAGACCTCGACTGCCAAGCGAGCCAAAGTCGTAAACGATGCCGCTCCATCWCCGAAAAAGCCGAAAGCAAGCCAGAAATCAGCCAAAGCGCGAATCACGACAGCGAAACGCAAGGGGGGTGAGGTGCTCAAACATTGCCCTGATTTTCTTGCCATAATGATGTTTTTTCGGTTTCCCCTACTCAAGTCGATCCCGGGCCTGGAGAGATTAGGTGGTCAGTTGTACCATGCTCAGACTCCCCTCGAACCGTATCATCAGAGAATTTGGAACGGGCCAACGTCTGGCCAAGATTGTGGTCAAGCGTAAGCGTTGTGCATTGAGCTATTTCTTTCCGTTGCTGAGCCTGACTTAGAACCGAGAGGAACTGCTGTCCGCCTTTCCTGAAATATCCGGTTCACGATGTGTGAATAGCATCTCATGGGTGGCGACGGACATGCCTATCTTGATTCTCGAMGATGAWTYTGTGACRTTGGAGAAGCCAGYGACTGTTGATAATGAGCTTTGCATGGATGTTGTCTTGTACGCGCAAATCATTCACGCATAGSCTTTTTTTTYGCTCAATACTGTCTGTTTCCCAGTGCCCGAGAATTCGCRGTCCTCGCTTCATATTCCCTCCCTGGAGTGRAAATTATTACCGCACCAAATGTATACGAGCCGGCTACGAATATGTCAAATGACGTCAGAAGAACCCAGYCTTTGACYCCGGTCAACGACCCAGTGACTACTACCGAATCTTTGGGCCAGAAAACAAATGATACYGTACCACYCTCTGTTGAGGTAYYGGCTCCTTCAGATYATCCTTCAGTCGAGAAAGCTAGTCCACCGAAYGGGTCAACTTCCTCATGTTCRGCYCCGCTACCACGTTTAACAATCCCGATTCCTAGGCGGAAGCAGGAGAAAATAGKSTYAGAGATGGTGATRCCTCGCCCGAAAGACAAACCCACGACTCYCACTGCTGGATCCCAAACCACAAAGGTGGAACGTAAAACCGGAAAGACCTCTTCAGTCCTTTCTTCCCTGCGTTTTAAAAAGATTCTTCCTGTTGCTCCCGATGCCCCCACGAGCACTAATACCACAACGCACGCAGACCCACCACCCCATGTCCCTCCTGCCATGGATTCCCACTTTCCTGAACTACATCCTCTAGACACACGGACTCCTACTCAGAGAGACGTTCCAGCAAATGCTAACAACTTTGAGCCGGCTTTTACCCACTACCCGGACAGCCGTTTCCTCCACAAGGCCTACAATTTTCTCGAGGAGCTCCCCGGGAACTTCGTCGCCCCTCTCGCTACCTCACATCCACAATGCCTGGCGGCTCCRAGTGTGCCGGGAACAGGGTGGGACYAWAKAGGATCTTTTGGTAYCGAWTGTCGCTGCTCGGAGGTGGGATACAATCGCCGATGTSGACTATGCGGTGAAGAGGCCGAGGCACCTGGTGCTCCACCCAGTTCGGCTAACTTAATCGTGGCGCCTTCTGCCCAGATGTCGCAGCTGAGTTTGGCGACCTTTCCMAACAATCAGCCGTTGGGTCGTCRGAAGGGCTCTTGGCATTTGTATGCGGCCGCTAGGCCTTCGGGGCCATGGGAACCGCGTGAAAACAGGCCTCAACGCATTGTCGAAGCGCCCCTACGCCACAGCCCTACTATCAACCAATTTTTAATGTCTAACTCTACGCGGAATACTACCAGCACATCACCTATAGAAGCCAACCCTCCGTCAGCACCCCGAGCTATGCGTGCGGTTGCTAGATTACCCACGCAAGGAGACTCGCACGAGAATATGCCCCGGTCTGCATCCGCAGTGCGCCCACCCCCTTGTGCCATTGACAACCAACAACCTGCGGCTGGTTCAAGTCGAATCGTGGGAGGCGTATCGGCTCTAATACCGCTGTCGGGCCCTGGCGTAGTTAGAATCTTAGGGACTTCCCTTGGAGGTGCTGTGCAACGAAATGAAACCATGGAGAGTTCTGCGCCGAGTTTAACCCCTTTACATACTGGACCGTCACAGCCTATGGTTGGTGTCGAACCAGCTGTATCATCACCGGCTCCTGGTGCCGTGAACGACAATCCCGGGGAATCATGTGCGGACCCAAATCCACCGCTGCTGCTCAAACRAAAAGGCAAAGAGAAGGAAAAGGCCCTTGTTGACGAACAGTCATCTAGTTCAACCCAGCGAAAGGCTGAACCCAAGAGGCGTGGGAGGCCGCCTAAGAAATTAAAAGGCCTTAGTGGAACACAAGTCCAGGCCTCAGTACTCGAGCCACCATCATCTTCTACCTCTCAKGTTAAAATCGAAGACTACTCTGCAGTTCAGCACCTAGATCATACGTCYCTTGAGGGTRGAGGTCCTACTCTCGGCGTCCTGGGACCAGATCTGAGAGCTGTAGGGGAATCTACRCYTTCTTCCTCAGTCGCAGCATTRCCCAAGAAGCGCGGACGTGTRCCTTTGAGTGCGGAATCTCGTTCTCAGCCATCTGGTTCAATAATACCGATAAAAAGCGATCCYCTCGAGTCCTCTCAATCCCAACTTCATTCCCCGCAATCGCCAAAGCCAGGGCCAATACCCAAGCCAAAACCTAAAYCCCRTTCTGGTGAAGTGCGCATRGRAGAGAAYGGYGTTCCYTCTCCTATCCCAGATGAACTTAAGGCACTGGTGGATGCGTATATCAACGGACTGCCTGTTGGCGTGTTTGCCGCGAGAAAACACCTCAGAGGATTTTGGGGGCTGAGGTTGGCGCAGGAGAAGGAAATTGGGTATGTTTTTATGGGGTTTTATCGCATTTCAAGAGTTTGGGAAACTCTCAAAGGGCTAGACGGGAAACAACAGGTGACTGTCGAGAATGGGGTTACGAGGGGCCATGTTCGTTGGCGATTCCGGATGAAGTGGGAGCCGGGTGGGGAGGATATGCAAGTGTGCCAGCAGGAGAAACTATTGTCCCCTTGGTGGAAGCCATTTGCGAGAGTAGAAGGGCTGGTTACGCTGCCCCGACTCGATCTAGAAGATTCGGATGACGAGTCCACGGTTGTATATCGGATGGCTAGGAGAAAAAACCCTGGTCTTTCTCGGCGGCATTGTTCCTTTAACCAGATCTTCTTCAGTGTCTTGCCTTTACATTTATTGGCACCTGTCGACGCTGCGATGCCGGACTCGATGTTTCCCTACGGGTGGTACTGTGGGGACTGTGGGAAGTTGAACTTTAGGTACTATCTCCGACATCGAAGATGCGGAAGCTCTTTCTGCAAGGTGTGTTCATACACATAAATAAGCACAGGGCCGACCTTATAAGACTGACACCCGGAATAGAATAAACCTGCCGCAGAGGGTTACGCAGAAGATATCGATACCCTTCGTGATCCTCAGGACGTGCTACCGCTTACGGTGCCGATGAACGAGTATCCGAGCGGTACCAGCGCGACAGTGCAAAATTGGAGCAACCGCATGAAGACCGTCATTTATAGACCGGATGCTGGGCGCTCAGTGGTTCTGCAGCATATCTTCACGTGCAACCTGAAGGATCTCCAGAAGGAAGCGTCGGATCTACTGAATGAGATCCAGATGCATGTTCCTTTACGTCGGCTGACAGGCGATACGAGTACCAGTAGAGTCCCTTCTTTTTGATAGGGGTACAGAAGTTGACACTGAGTTTCGCAGACCCGTTCTTCATGTATTTCGCAGGTGAAGGACAGGAGGGGGTGTTTGTACCCTGGGTGGATGTGCCGGAATGTCTGGTGCGTACAAAGGCGCTGATGAATGAGCGAGGGAGAAAGTACGGGAGGAAGTCTGCGACGGAACTGGAAATCAAACAATTGAAGGTTCGCGCTTGGGTTAATTCAGGGAATAAACGGGTACGTCCAATTACTGTCTGCTTCCGTTGATGATCTAAATGGGATTCCGATGATTGAATGGCAGGGCACAGATCCGTTGCGCGCTAAGGAACGGTGTATTGTTATCATGTGCCTCGGTTGCGAGGTAATCATGAGCATCAGCCCAAAGTCGGTATCGAATGACAATCTGGCGCGCATTCCCGATTACGAAAAAATGATTCCGATGGAGGATTTTCCGGAGAGTAAGTCGGAAGCGATGACCCAGACGGGCGGCGAAACAATGGAGGAGCTTAGCAAAGACATTAACGCCCAGGCTCTCACTGCGCCGGCAGTCGYAGCGGAGACGGGAGTGGTCGATAGGAGCCAGAAGGAGACAAGGATRACCGTGTCGGTGAGCCTTGTTCACGGCGACATTCTGCTCCTGGAGGGAGATGAATTTGAGGTATGTATCGCATAGAATGGCGTGACTGAGAGTGGCTCTGAAGTCTGTGACTAGTATTCTCTCAAGCGCAGTGGGACGAGTATCCGTGAGTGGCCCTTAGCCTCGTCCTGAATGCCACTCACACCGAATGCCCTCTGAAGTCCTGTTTGGGACATGAACAGACACACGTCATGCCAAGCGCCGTTGTCCTGTGGGGTCTCAGGTGCACGAGGGTTGGGCTGCGAGACAGACCAGCGCACAAGAGGCGCAGGCACGGGCCAGGAGGGAGTATCTAGTGTACAATGTTGTATATACCTGTGCATACTTGGGCGGCAGCCTTTTGGAGAAATTGGGTGGTTGTTGACCCGAAGCGAGCGTTTGCCACTTGTCAACCTCCGACATCATGAGCACAAACACTACCGACGCTACCGCAGGCAAATCCTCTTCCAGTCCCCCTCAATGGGGCAGAGGTGTGTATTCCCCCTGTTTTCATGTTCACTGGAGCCTAAATTCTCCAYAAAGTCTTGATATGTGGGGGAACGGATTGGTGGGTACCCCGCTTTCTCACAGTCGCACAATGCAACCAACAAGCCTTCTCCTCCTCTCCATGATCACCCAGGCCACGACTGGGCCGCAAGGACCGTGCCGGGTCTGTTAACCCAGACACAGGAGARCCGTTGTGAGTATCTCCTGTACTATCGGCCTTCCGAGCCCGAATAAAATTACATCCAACACAACTTGCCTCTTTCCCCCTCATACTGCAGAAATCCTGACTTACTTGAACCACACATCCTCCGCTCTCTGGTCAACGTGCGAGTGGCCTCTATTCACGCGTCGTGTTCAGGCTGCCACTTTGTCGCAATTGACACCGACGGCAATGCTTGGTTGTTCGGAAGGAACGGGCTTTCCTGCCTTGGCGTTCCTGGTGTTGAGTATATTTCTGAAAACGCGCCAAGGTTGGTGAAGCCGAGCGAATTAGGTGCATCGAAGGGCACAAAATTCGTGAACGCCGCGTGTGGCAGAAACCACACGCTTCTGGTGGGAAGTGACGGGGGTCTCTGGTCTGCCGGAGTGAACAATCTTGGTCAGGTGCGTGTGCTTGCCTCTCCGTTGTGGTCGTGTGGGAAGTGCTGAATGAGAGGTTGGGTTGGGTTCTCCTAGTGCGGCCATGCAGCATGTCCGGAGATTTCAACTTTCAAATCGGTAAATGTCAGCCATGGTGGCAGTAAGGAACGTGTCGTTCAGGCGTCCGCCGGTATCACTTTCTCCATTGTGCGAACGGCGACSGGCAAAGGTATATACGTGTTTCCCAGTTTGTGAATCAGTGTTTTACTTTTATCATTATCAGTCTTCTCTTTCGGAAGCGCAGAGAAAGGGCARCTCGGGAATGGAACCACAGGTGAACGCATCACCACGGGAAACAAAACGGCCTTCGACATAGAAGATAGACCTAGTTCAGTGATTCGTCACCTACCTTTGGCTTCTCGCTGATGATCGCGGATAGTATATGTCAAAGAACTCGATGGGAAGAAGATCGTACAGATTGCGTCAGGACAACAGCATAGCTTAGCGCTTGATGATACAGGGTGTGTTTTATTTTATCCCCTCTACCCCACATACTCATTTAGAACCTCAGCATTGTCTATGTTTGGGGATATAATGGATACTGCCGACTCGGACTCGGAAACCAAGTCGATATCCTCAAGCCRAAGCCGGTTCCACAGGTACGTGYGCRCACTGCTGAATAGCCTGTAAAGGCTCAATTTTTGGTAGTTTGCTGGCCAGGGTGATGCGTCATTGGCCTCTGCTGTCGTCGCTGGGCCCACGAATAGTGTGATAATTGACAAGCAAGGAATGTACTGGATGGCAGGAAAGGTACGTAGGATTACTTACATCCCCACCGTCCGKTGTCTAACTAATTYGGCTTAGTGGAAGAACAGCGGAGAGGGTGGGTAACCTTGTYGGTTACAAGGGTTAAGCGCTAACATCCGTGATAGGGTCATCTGGTTCTCCTTATTCTACATTCCGCTTCATGCAGGATATCATGTAAGGCACTTTGTTGACTACCTAGCGACCGCTTGTGGCTGARCCGTTTCTCCTAGGGGCTGCAAAATTTTGCTCGCCGGCTCCGGCGGAGTAACRCATTGGCTCACTACACCCGATGATGACATTATTCCGATGACGGTCTGTTGGGGTCAGAACGCTGCGAATGGAGAGCTCGGCTTGGGTGTTGATGAACCCAAGAGCTCGACTAAGCCAACTAAAAATGTTCCCCTCATGGGCATCGAGATTATTAGGTGAGTTCTAGTCAACCATTGTTCTGAGGAACAATTGCTGATAGTCCCTGGGTAAGCATCGCTCCTGGCCAGAATACGACGCTTCTATTAGCGAAACCAAACGACAAATTTTCAGAGCTGCCGAGGCACCCTATTGATGTTCAACCTCCTCAGGAGTGCGTAGGGTGTAAAAGGGACGACGGTGACCCATTGGAATGTGACAAGGTATTACCAARTGGCTACCTTGTGCAAGTTCGCTTATTCTTATCGTAGTGTGACGCCCCATGGCACCTTGCATGTTTGACCCCTCCACTCAGCGCTGTTCCCGATGGTGAATGGTTCTGCCCTGACTGTGCCGATGACCCGGGGGCGCCAGTTGGCCTCTGGAAGGAAACAAAACCGAATCGTAAGAGGCAAAGGGCTGAAAGCCCTATGGGTGAGGTTCATAACGATACCAAATCCAAGGCTGGTAYGTGGCTCTGACTACTGATTGCATTTCGGCTTGACGTCACTGATGACCATGATGTCACAGGGAAAAAGAAGAAGCAGTAGCCTCGCTTATAGTCCTAATTTTTCTGGTATATTGATGGAGGGATACAAAAGAATTGAGATTTTTAGGATGTGTTTTTGAATTATTTGGGATGCTCTCCTTGTACTCTACGTACAGTCCCTCGCGTACATTCCTCGTGAATCTGTGACTTGTTCTTGAATATTATCTAGAAGGCATTTTGGCCTTTGCAGAATTAGGTGTAGTTATCCTCTCCTGGTGGTGGATGATGCTCAATCCGTCAAGCTATGGGACCTTGGTGAGATATTCACGCCTAGAGCCTCGTAGGTGGAGACAGCGCAGAGCGCAGGGCCCTCTCTACGTCAAMAAATCCTCGGAATCTGGTGCTTGAACATTTAAGAGACACCGTCGTAATGYCTAGGCGAAGGGATACACAGCATATGGAGAGGAGAGTTCCGAGACCGGAGCGACGACTGGRGAATCAAAAGGCCCCGAGAGTGGTTAAAAGCCGAGGAAGGTGATACAAATTTGACGAGATGCAGGCTGATAGTCAAGTATTTTCCCGTGTGGAAATACCGTCATTGTGTGTTTACGTTGGATTTATCAATACGCAAGTGTGTTCCTTGTGCAACTTGTGCTTCCGCCCAGGACAATGATGTAACCTTGGCTATGTTTAGCCGAATTTGATGGAAGGAATACGCTCGGAGCTCGGGGATTTCACC
>JAECYV010000010.1:753657-775986 GCA_023014305.1 Lepiota subincarnata
ATCAGGGAAGAAGTCATGGCGGTGACGCCCACGAGTCTGTATACAGGCTGGAATTACGGTGATCGGGTTAGATGAGTTCCAGCCACCAAGGAGCTACCTTGGKTCTGCGGGGAGAACTGACGTAGTTAGCTCCGTGGGTGATGGTGTGCACCATTTTGGAGGGGGCATCATCGTGTCGCGCCCAAATAGGCGTAGCGGTGCACTGCCATTCGAGATGAGCATCCAGGAGGATCGCGGGGCCGGGTCGCTTTTATGGTTAGCTGTGGCGCCGAGGCCAGAGTAAATGAGCAAGGAGGCCCATCGCGGTTGTTTGGCGGCGTCCCCTGAAATAAACAGCTTCCATGTGATTGCCGGTATGGCCGGGGCAGGCGAGGAAAGTTGTGCGCAGCGGTCAACGTTGTTTAGAGTTTCACCATCTGTACACTGGCACCAGGAGTACAAGAGCCAAACGACTCTCTTTCAGCGCATCACGCGGAGCCTTGTCAAATTTCAACAAGGCGGATCTACTTTGCCAAAAGCAGCGAGTCTCGGGGAGGTTCTGTCAAGTATTGTCTCCCAGYCCAACCCAGCTCGTCTCTTTCCTCAACACCACCATGACCGTCTACAGAAGATGGGGGCCCGTGCGCTCGTTGCTGGCTCTCTCCCCTGTGCTGATCGGCCTGCCTTTGCTCTCCCTCAAACAACATTACAGCAAGTACCCGCACTGGCTGATCCGCTCCCCTCCGCATGAACTAAAAGATCTTTTTCACAGGTTTGCCTGAACCACTTGTAGAACTGTGCGTGTTTGATGTCCTGTCGTAACCCACTGTCAACTCACCCCGTACCCAGCGTGAATCCGTCCACTCAGTTGCCGCAAATTTCTGAAGCACGTATTCTTGRCATTGCGAAATATCTATCGGAGGACATTGGATATCGCACCGTTGGGACATTTGAACATGCACTTGCGGACACGTGGATGGTGCAGCAGGCAGAAGAAGTGCAGCARGAATGCGAGCGGATTGTGGCTGAAACCGGCCGGAAATTACAATGTGAAGTCTGGCACCAGCAAGGAAGCGGCAGTCATAGGTGAGCGTCTTGGTCGCTTTGATAAGGGACTTGTGACAGACCTCTTTTATCCTGACTCAAGGTTCGATATGATGGGCAAACGCTTGTACAAGACTTACGTGAATCTGACCAATATCGTCGTCCGTATCTCAGATGGTTCGCCGGCAGGCAAAGAACACGCTATCCTGATCAACTCCCACTTGGACAGCACTTTGCCCAGCCCAGGGGCTGCCGATGACGGACTTTCTGTTGGGGTCATGCTTGATTGTATGCGCGTTTTGATAAATTCACCGGACTGGACACCGCGACATGCTATTGTYTTCTGTAAGTCAGAAACTGTCCGTCGTATGTCCGATTTTCAATTGTTCCGACAGTGTTCAATCACGCAGAAGAGTCGCTTCAAGATGGCTCTCATCTCTTCTCGACCCAGCATCCAGTTGCTCCGACGTATGTCCCCCTCAAGCTCCTCTTCAGCCCTTCTCTGACCAAAGTAGTGTCCGAGCGGTGATCAACCTAGAAGGTCCGTACCTGTCCTTTTCTCGGTCCTTTCTTAGTGGGCACTGAAAACATGCCCGAAGCCGCCGGAACAACTGGACGTGAACTGCTTTTCCAAGCCACATCTGAGCAGATGATTCAGGCATATTCTCATGTCCCGAGGTACGCCACTAACTCATTTTGTATATTTCCCCATTTTGACCCAGTGACCCTTTACTTCACAGACCCTTCGGCACCGTCTTTGCAAATGAAGTCTTCAGCTCGGGCATCTTGCTTTCTGAGTGAGTGGCTCATCCGACACGGACCGCCACCATATGGACTAAAGTTTTCCAGCACAGACTTCCGACAATTCGAGCACTACCTCAACGTCACAGGTCTAGATGTGGGTCTTCCTMTACTGAATTGTTTACGTTTTACTCATTTCTGCTAWAGATGGCAGTTGTTGGYAATAGCTATCTCTACCATATGCGGAAGGTATGTTCACAGAAAAATACATTTCTCGTTCTACCGAAACTGGGATTTCACACACTACCTTAGGATCTCGTCGAAAACATCGAGCCAGGCGTCGCGCAGGTAAGGGCTATCATGGGCACTGGCCGAATGACAACTTACTCCGTAATCATGTAGCATATGGCGGAGAACACTTTGGCTCTCCTCCGATTCTTGTCGTCCGAGGAGTCTCCCCTGCCTAAGCTGACTGCAGGATATGCACGACCAACGACGGTTTACTTCACGTTTTATGGGAAGTTCCTCATGTACTCCTTCAAGACAGCCAAGGTCATGTACTTGGCACTGTTTGCCGCATCCCTCCTATTTGTACGACTTTCCACATCAGCCAAAGGTTATAGRATAGAGACGACGCAGGGACAACGGACTGGAGGATTGGCGGCTATTGGAGCAGTGGCAGCTGGGACACTCATCGTTCCCAACCTGATCGCCCTCAYCATGAGTAAAGTATTAAACAAGGGCATGAGCTGGTTCTCGAGCCCTTACGCTCCGATCGCACTTTATGCACCACCAACCGTTCTGGGAGCACTACTGTCGCAGTACCTCATTGGTCCGGTGTCGGAGCAGAGCGTGTTCAACGCTCTTCTCTTACTTCAGTCAGGCMTGGCCTGTGCAATACAGATGATTGGAATCGGATCTGCAGGCTTATTCTTTTTATCCGGCTTACCACTCTTCATATCCCTCGCAATCATCAACCCTCTGATCACGGGAAGTACCACAGAAATCTCATTATTCACCTATGCTATCGCACAAGTAGAGCCGTTGCTCATTGGTACACTTATACTGGCTACAGTCGCGGAGGTTTTTGTCCCTCTCGTGAGTTTTTGTTCATTTCGCGTGTCCGAGGATTGCTGGCATCCGCTTATCTCCATGACGTTTAGACTGGCCGTGTCGGAGCACAAGCGCCCGCGGACAATATAGTGGCAACCATTGTGGCGGTTCTAGGTGCTCAGACACTCCCAATCCTCGTGCCCTTCGCGCACCGCTTTGGGCATCAAAAATTATGGAAGGGTGTGATCCTCTCTAGCATTGCGACCGCAATTATGATGGCTGTCTTTTCTGCAAGACGACCGTTTGATGAACTGCACCAGAAACGCCTGTTCGTTATCCATTCTGAAAATGTTTGTTACAATTCTTGTCTGTTAATAACCATGAGAACAGCTGACCATTCTTGTATCAGATCACTTCGGCAAAACAAGATTTGCATATCGCCAGAGCAGACGGCGCACCTGGATTCGAACTTCTTGTGGCGGACATCGTGAAAGATTTTTCAGCAGTGGACATCGTTCCCAAGCCACAGGTGATGAATGATTATAACCCGGATTGGGACTCGTTATATCCGTTCTCCGCCTTCTTGAGCCCGTACAAGGTTCCTCTGGCCGTTGACCAGCAGTATGCTTCTCCGTGGGCGAACGATCAACGGTTCTCGGTTTCAGCTGTCAAGAATTTCCACAATCTGGAGGCAGGAACGCGGAGCTTGACATTRGAGATCAAGCACCCTGGAATAATTTGGTCTGGTAAGCCCTCCGGTCTTCTATTGTGAAACGGGTTCCGGATGCATTAATACGCCGCAGTAATTGCATTTGATGCCCATGTTTTGAAGTGGACACTTGATGACGATCCTCCAAATGAGCACGTTCGCCATTTCATCAAGGAAGGGTCCTTTTACGGGACTGACACGTGGAGTGTTGACCTCGTCGTTAAAGCTCCTCCAAACACAACCGACGCGCAGCTAGTGGTGAATTTTGTTGGGATCATAGAAAAAGGGATGTGGCCCGCGAAGAAAGCCGTGAAGTCAGAAGGCGGACCTGCAATGCAGTTGTTTGAACGGCTCGACGGTTGGTTAGAAGAGAAGTCGGCTGGCACAATTGATGCACTTTTTATGGGTTGTGTTGCGGGTGTTACACGGGTGTAGCCCGGATGCTTAATTTAATTTAGTAATATTGGTTCGATGCATCTCATCCCTTTGTTGCGCCACGGCTTCTTTGAAAGGCCACGCGTTGGCTGGTGGTAGTTGTGGTGAAGACCGCGGCCGCCACTGAACTCGCTTGCAACTCGGGATGACGCACACGTTTTTGTTTATTTAAATGCCCCTAGCGTAGCTCACAAGGACCCTTGTCGCATAAACGAGCTGAGCTCCCAAGTTGTGCAGATTCCCGTGTGCAGTTTACCACGGAACCCATTCGACTTGCGAGGAACGGTTAATCATCGAACCTGCTTATCCGAATATGGCAATTGCCGTGGCGGACATGACGCATCCCCTCACTTCCAAACACTTATAAGGGCGCACTTCGTCCAGGGCTCACACATGACCCTGACGGAGTGTTCCTTTGGGGGTATTGCTGTCAACGAGCCCCAACCAGGTGAGAGTGGTTTTTTGATGCCAGTGCGCGTCCCCAGGCTCGAGATGCAAGATCTCCGAGTCGGATTCGATCCACGGGACGGATACCGGGATGGGGTACCGGGCCATACACGGCAATTTGATGGACCGCGGCGCCCAATCCTGTATATGAACACGAGTAGGTTCTGCTCTTGTGCTAAGCTAGTGTCTCTGCTTTTCTCTTAATGGTTTCCTCTCTCATCTCGTGCAGTGTGCTCTGTTTGGTCGTCATCGCGCTCCAGCTGAGGCGTAAGACCAARTGGCGAATGCCCCCCGGCCCCGCGCCTGGGATTTTTGGAGATAACCGATTGGATGTCCCATTTTCTCAACCCTGGAAACGATAYACGGAATGGCATAAGCTTTATGGTATGGTCCCCCGCTTTTAGCTCACTTCRACGACGTGGGCAATGACACTGAGCGGTGCCCCTCTATGTATTGTAGGGGATGTCATTTCGTTCTGGCTAGGGGGGACGCCTATTGTCGGTATGGTTAACTCTTTGTTGCTTGTTGCGTTTTCGTTTTCTCACTCATTCCCTCGGGCAGTGCTGGGGACTCTGAGAGCTGCCACGGATATTCTGGAGAAACGTGGAAAYATCTATTCTAGTCGACCGAGGAATATCATGGGGTGAGCTGACCATCGATGCTTAKTATGGGTTGCGTGCTCATTCATCTTGGGTGCAGAGGAGAACTTCTTTCTGGTGGGATGCGGGGAGTTGGAATGCCTTACGGGCCTCGATGGAGAAATTGGAGAGCTGTGGGTACTAATCTATTTTGGTTTAATGAATGTGGACTGACAGGTGGATAAAGCTTATGCACGCTGGATTATCAATGGAGGCGTCTCAGGGATACAAGTTTCTCCAGTCACTAGAATCAAAAATACTTCTAAATGATCTGCTGGGTGCCAAAAACTCGGAGCAGTATTCTTTATATATCAGAAGGTACGCCTGTTACCACATTCCCACATATGCCGCACATTTGTTTATAAAATTGGATATATTGGCTAGGTTCGCCATCTCTGTTGTTACAAGTGTGGCGTATGGTCGTCGAGTCAAGGATATGAATGATCCGATGGTTATGGATAATCAAGAGATTGATTCTTGTGAGTGGGCTACCTTCTCTTCTGATTCAAATGCCTCATTGATGGAAACTTTATTTCTGGATGTGAAGACTTGATAAAGTGAGTTTTTTTTCCGTCCTGACAGAGTGTTTCGGACTAATTGTTTGGTGCAGGGCTTTGTGAGTAACGAGTTTTTGGATATTTTTATCACAGTTTGATTGACCTAATGCAGGGATCTTGGCCGCTCCTGGGTTGACACCGTGCGCGAAGTTTCTTCTTCAGCACGCTGGACATTGCTAACAGACTTCTAGTGGCCATTCTTACTCCATCTTCCGGTATGTCTCATTGCGTTATCGGAACCAATGCCGTTCTCATATGGACAGAGGTGTCTTCAATGGTTCCGGCATGAGCCAGAGAAGATGCGGGAAAGAGACACCAAGGTTTACCTGAAATTRCTGAACGAAGCTCGAGAGCGAGTCGTACAGGATTCAGCAATGCCTTCAATTGCTACTCGAGCGCTGCAAAAACAAACCAAYTGGGGTCTTAATGATGTTGAAATCGCTTACGCTCTTAGTGCACCTTGGCAAGCTGGTGTTACGACGGTACGTTGTCTACACCTATCTATCTATTTGTGGTCCTTACCATTTCCGCCGATCAGACCGACTCCATCTATAAAGTCTTCATCAGTCAGTCATTGTGTTTCGCTCTGTTGAATTCTTTATTGATATGGGCTTTTGTCTCCTTAGTGGCAATGTTGTACAACCCGTCCGTGATGCAAAAGGCTCATGAGGAACTTGACCGTGTGATCGGTTCTGATCGACTACCTGAATTTGAGGATATGGATTCACTGCCCTATACCCAGGCGATAGTTAAAGAAACCCTCCGGTGGCGACCCATCCTTCCTGTTGGCGTTGCACATAGCAACATTTGCGATGACGTTTATAATGGGATGTTCATCCCAAGCGGAAGCCGTATCCATGCGAACGTCTAGTAAGTTTAACAGTAACTTGTTAATGGGCCAACATTGAAGGAGTTGTTTTAGCGCAATGGCGCAAGACCCCGAGGTCAGGCGAAACGYTCTCTGCCGTCATCAAACCGCTGATCGATCTCAATGTAGATGTTCCCTGAGGCTCATCTGTTTCAACCTGAACGATTCCTCGACGGAAAAACCCCTACTTTCACAGCAGGGTTCGGCTTTGGCCGACGGATGTGCCCTGGTATTCACATTGCTATGCAAGTCTTAACAATCATTTTCGCTCGGTTAGTGGTCCAAGCCCTCATGTTCGCTCCTTGATTAGCCTAACGGGTTTATTCTATCCAGAACTTTATGGGCCTTCGATATCGTTGCCCCGCTTGATGACTTTGGAAGGCCAGTTCTTCCAGATATTGAAACAATGAACGGCGAGGGCCTGTCTGTAAGGCCTCAGCAATTCTCATACRAACTTGTCCCTCGGAGACCACACTACGCATCTGTCATTTCGGTGGAAGCGGCAAGAGCTGAAGAGGAACTCGCCTCCTGGGCGTGAGAGGAGTTGTGAGCGAACATCATCAGCATCGTGATCACTCTTTAGACATTGGATGTAATACCATCATATTTGTATATATASACATTACACGAACTCTATACCCTTGATAAAACCAATCGCATGTTTTGGTGTTTTTGTGAAGGCGAATGAAGCCCTGAACCAAATGCAAATCTTTGATGATGGCCTTTGTTCCTTGCAGAAACGTGACGGATCACGAGAGCCTGGCAGGATTGGCTCGGCTTTGGATCTAGATTACGTGCAAAAACACCGATGCGCCGGACGCTCCGGTGTCCCAACAATTCAAGGGGAATGCTGGGGATGGCCGTATTCATGGTCAAAAGAGAATTCTTGCGTAACTTGAAATTCAAGGGCACTCAGGATGCCGGCTAAATCAGTCCCGAGGTCGACAAGACATCTGTCTCTTCAGGCCGCCCGCAAACAATATGGGTTCGAAGAGCCGGTGCGAATCTAGCCTTCGCAAACCCCATACAGGAACCAAGGGATTTTTTGATTCCCATGATCCGCTTGGCTGACGTCTTTGTTCCACAATGGGGGTGTCAAGGAGGGTATATTAGGAGCAGGGTTGGGGGAGACAAGTTGAAGCGGCAGCCGCACTTGCCAAAGTGGGATGGGCGAGGGGAGCAAGGCCGGGTTCAAAGCGTCATATCGGGATAAAGGCTAGTTATGTTAGACAAAGGTACTGGGAATTCGAATTTAAACAAGAGRTCGACTCTAGTTCTGGCCCGGTCACCCGGGGAAACAGTTATCTTTGCATTTCTTTATAGAAGAGATTCTTTACGCGCAGGGTGAGAAGCACAAGATCTGATCTATCGGAGCTATAAGGATCCGCTTAGCCAAATTACCACCGTGATTACTGGAGCGCCGAAGGCTCGAACACGCTTGGGAGGAGACGATTATCTGGCCCTATTCGACGACCGCAGAGGACTGATATTAGTAACTTCTATGTTAGGGCCCTCTTTCTGGAATAGTCATAAGGGTTGTTGGGATAAGTGCGCTGGTGCTGGCGGCGCACTAGAATTTCGGCAATAAGGATCCGAGGTGTGTATCCGAAGAGAAAGAGGATATATCCACGTGATGTTTGTATTGGARGGTGCAGCCAAACACAGGTGTGGACGGTTGGACACACTTTGAATCACAACTTTGAGTAATGTTCAGCTCTTCCTTCACCGTCGCAGGCATGTCCTCAACAACTGGCTCGCACCATAACCCAAATCTTAATGCATGGGGAAGCTCAAGTACAAGCGGTCAACTCGGCTCGTCGTTTAGCGATAGCTTGTCACAGTCGCGAAGCCATTACCAGCCAGGGTACCTCATGGTTAGTGTTCAAGTTGGCTTACCTGTTTCCGAATTTTGACAAATGCCTCGTGTAGTCGACGTCTCAAAATCCCGTAGGCGCTAATTTCATAAAACCATGCACCTAAGTTGACACCTGGACAGACTACGCCCCAAAGCAGCCAGCGTGYCGATGATATTCCTATCGTGCAGACCAAAGCGAAACTGAACAACGTACTCACGAGAGGATCGGCTTCCGAGTTTGGGATGGAATCAATGTTTCAAAGTACACGGTATGCCGTCCCGATTCTTTCCTCTTGGACCGGAGCTCATAGAAGGTCACAAAGACAACGCCAAACATTTACGGATGAGGATGCCCCACCCCGTAGCTCCATACACGATATACCGAACGAGATTTACGCTGATTCATCGCCTCATGGCCTGCTAACAAAAGTTCGTTTGTGCAAATGTCAGTATTGTGAGTTCTAGCTGACAGTCAACGTCAGAATTTGAGCCCCGAAGCGTTGCATTCGAGCCGCCGACATGGTCGTGCAGCTCCTGCTGTGCAATCGTCTCAGCYAGTTTATGTGGTCGTCTTCGGTTACCCTCCAGAGAAGTATGGCGCCACAGTAGAATATTTCAAATCCTTCGGTAATTCGACAGAAGCAGAACCCAATACGGAAGTTCTTAATTGCTTCAGGATTGGGTATTATGAGCCTGCAGACGCAATGCGAGCTATCAGGAAGAACGGTGAAGTTTTTGCTGGAAGTTGGATGATTGGTGTTAAATGGGCGGTGAGCAGTCCCCATTCAAAGCTCTACTGACATATCATCTTACCATAATGCGGGGTTTGATAGGATACAGCCCAAGCTGAAGCCCTGCTTGGCCAGCCACTTCTCCGATCAAGCACTGGTGCACCGCCAGTCGAAAATGGCTCGTCAGGAGGGGCAATGGCTGTCGACGAACCGACGCAATCGCCCTTCACCTCTAACACCCCCACCGTTGGAACTCCAATCAGACTTGCTCCGTCGACATCTGCGTTTAGGAAAGCCGGCCCTTCCTCCAAACCCGCAACGCCACTCMCAGCAAAACCCATGGGGACTCCAGTTGCCACTAACGCAGCGACCACTAATAGAGGGATGCTCGGTCAGGTTTCTGACCTAATATTTGGCTGGTGAAGAGAATACTTGAGTCCAGCATTCAAAATCGCTCCTACGTGATAGGAATAGGCATGCTCCTCCACGTGTATAGCCTTTTTCAATCGCGGCATTCACAACGCTTAAGCGAGGGAGAAGAGTTATTCGTTCGCGCGGTTTATCCGGAGTCACTTCGAGGTGTTGCTGGATACAGAACATGGCTTCTATCACTCTCTACGTGTCTTGATTTGTGATATTACCGCAACTAGATGCTTAATGTACACTGGAAAAGTGATACGTCGGGTTTAAAATACCCACGATTTGAGCGGCTTATCCCAGCCAAAGGAGTTTGGGAAGGTTTCGTCCCAGTGACATTGCTTGTTATCGATCACTCTCGCAAAACATTAATTATGGAATTTGCGACCTAACCGTCAACTAGCGTGGCGGGCGTCAGGTCAACACTTGGACAGCAAAGCCTATTTGAATTCTCATGTCCATCACCTCGTGGCCTCGAGGCACTCTAGATCACAGTAGCTGTCATTGGATATAGATGTTGCGATTATCACACGACGATATTCTAAAGATATTATTTTCCCCAGCAGCGCTCGGGTTTTAAAAATTCGCGCGATGAGAAGCTTCCCAACAGATTTCGAGAAAGAACCTCCTCACCCCCTCCTCCTGCCTGTCCACGTCATGGGACCGTGAATTTTTCATTTATGACTTCGGCCGTCTTTAGTTTGTCCCGCATTGAATTGGGAAATGACAAATGCCCGCGACCACGCAGCTGAGGGAATTTCAAGGTCAATTTTGCCAAGCTGAGGTAAGATGAATGACGATATCCCGAATGGCGATGATGATTGCGAGCCGTAATGGTGCAAGTACAATAACGAGGCTGCTTGACCAAGTTCAGATAGTAATGCATCGAATAGGACTGGTAAGGTGAGTGTTGTGCTAGGGTAGCCGCCAATGGGGGATATCATGCACCCTTCATAGAAGCCATATACGCCGCTGTTATCTTTGAAGTATCTGAGATTATCAAACTCAGCGATTCCTAAGGGAGGGTGGGTGGTGGTAGCTCACTCGAAAGCTGTTTGCTTCTTCCCTCCCCACTGTCCGATTTCTACGGACAGGGTGGGGTTGGTTGAGTCTGGGTGGAAAACGTGCGGGTATAAGAGAGCGGGGGTAACATTGTCCGATATACTTTCGTTGCTTGCGATCCAGTGAGGGCATTCGTTYTATACTAGTGGTTAGGATGCAGTGGATTCTGTGGTCGAGAGCAATTTTCCTCCTTTGCTGAATGGGGCTAGTTGTTATTTACATTCATTTTCCCGGCGAGATTTGTAAATAAATGGGAATCAATGGATGAATCGCAAATACGCTCAAACCTTCTTTGGATTGGGAACTCAACGCGCTCAACAAAGCCGTCGGAGGAGTTTAMACGCGCTAGGGCGCAAATACAGCGCATTCGATCCCGGCGTCCGGTAGTTAACGCGAAGGCTTAGTAAAATACAGTGCAATGTGTGTACAACCTAACCACTCCTTGACAACCATTTGGAGACGATGCCCTAATACCCCTTTATGGATCAAATAATTCAAACAAGGTAACGCTGGCACTGACAACTCACCGCCCGTATGACCGGTGACCCACAAGTATTCGCTACCACATGCTCAGCCAACAGTAGTCCTAATTTTGGGGAGCCGATTCTCGAGGCTGCTATAGCGCTGAGCAAGATCTGGRCCTCTGGCGAAAAGGTGCGGTACCACCGGAACCAAAAGTAGGATATCTTCGGAATGATGATGATTTCAGGGTCACAGGCGACGGTGTGCCTTCACTGATCAATTGGAGGAACAATCATGGCTCTGAATTGTTTCRATTTAAACTATCTGAATTTTGTGTACAGTCGTAACCATGAGACCACCAGGACCTCGACCGTGGCGGTATTGAGTGGGTGGAGCCTGGAAGAAAAATGCTTGATTTCGAGAACTGACCRCTRCACAGCAATATAACTCGGCTCAGGTATCCAGCCCTGATTTGAATAGTAGGCATCATAATCAAGTCAGCTTACCTTTTTATCCTGACCACGAGGCTAGAGAATCCCCGCCTAGCCATCTTATGCTCTCCTCTTGCCAGTTTTGAACACGATGAATTCTTATCAACGCATCGACAATCCTTAGTGGTCMAATTCCGCAACTCAAAGTCAAAAGTGGTTGCATGGGATGGTCAAGTGCCCATGCAATGATCAAATCAAACCCGCAAGTTGTACTATCGAGGCGCGACCGGATCGTGGGACAAACTTACTAGCCCTTATCTGACAGAGATCTCCGTCGCTTAGATCTGAAATGTCACAAATTCTTAATTGGATGTGCTTACTGCTGCCAATACGCAAGGCCGGTCCAACCGTGTAACTTGGATGGGACGACGACTATTATTTATGGCCTCTGAGYTGATACCCTGGATCCTTCATTAACTGAGGTCCTCACTCCCCCCTCACATCTCAACTTCACACAACACTCAGCAGAACATGCCTCGTYCTTGCTTYYCAATAAGACTAAGAGTTGGCATCTGGTATGTCTCGTTCCGCCTTTCCATAGTTGAAGCCGTTCTCATGTATAGATAGTGGTGGCGGTATCGCTGGGCTGGTTCTAGCAGGTGAGAATTATTCCATATGTTTAAAACTCCGTTTGCCAGGTCTTCTGATCCCTTGGTCCCAGTCGCGYTGTCTAAGCACCCAGATATCGAGGTTACCATTTACGAGGCAGCGTCAAACATCACCGAGGCTGGTGCAGGTGTTGGAGTCTTTCCCCGTACGTCAGCCAGCCACTTCCTCTCGACTCCTCWCCTTCCATTCMAATAGCACTAACTGTTGCTATGGTATGCCCCTGCAGGTCCATGGGAAATTATACGAAGACTGGGTCTCGAAGAAGAACTGTTGAAGGTGACTGAAGTAAAACGCCAGGAAGGGCCTGGTGAGTTCTTCTCACCCACGATCGCCATGAGGTCCTAAGCTGAGCATTRATGACTTCTTCTGCAGTCCGCACATTTGTGTACCGGAAAAGTGATTGTCCAGAAGGAATAGAGTTCTACACTCTCGTAACACAAGGTGTGTCATAGTTTCTCACCGYCCTTGTGACGACGACACTGTGGCTCACTGATTGTCATTTCCGGTAATCAGGAAACCTCCTAGCCTTCCATCGTTCAGATTTCCAGCAGGTGCTCCTAAACCGCGTTGCTTCTACCTGCAGAATACACTGCGGAAAGCGTCTTCGGACTTATACCCAGCGACCTTCTGAACCCGTCAGTCTTCTGTTCGAGGATGGATCAACAGCAAGCTGTGATGTGCTCGTTGGTGCTGACGGCTTAAAATCCGCGGTTCGAAAGACGCTCTTCAATGAGAAGGCGTACATTGCCCAATCAGAGGGTCGAAGAGCAGAAGCGGCTGACTACCTGGCTTCCATCGAGCCCGTGTGGAGTGGGACTAATTCRTATCGCGCGCTCATACCTACCGACTTGCTGAGGGCTCGTTATCCTAACCATCCTGTCCTCTCTCAACCGACCCAGGTTTGTCGTTCCTGTAATTTAGACCATCTGTTTGCTGAATCAAAGCTCAATCATGTAGTACCTTGGAAAGAATGGTGTGAGTTAACAGATCCTTGATCGATCGATAGACAGAGTGTGTGCTAATTCACTCTCAGTACCTCGTCGCCTATCCAATTTCCCGGGGAAAGTTGATCAATTTTGTCGCATTTGTTTCGCGGCATGACAGAGAGAATACCAAGTTCGATGGACAGTGGGTAACTCCAGCAGACAARGGGGAGATAGCGAGCCAATTCGCGAAATGGGAGCCRGAGGTCCAGGCCCTCTTAGAGGTGAGTGAGCCGAGGRGTTCTTCGGCTTTGTGACACACTTTTTTGCTGATCCTGTGAATTTGATTTCAGTGCGTTGATAAACCTCTGCGGTGGGCCATTCACACTGTCCGGCCACTCTCCACATTTGTACATGGGCGTGTTGCCATCATCGGGGATGCGGTATGTCCGGAATATTCCTTCTAAACTTGTTTTTTTAGCTAATGATCTTTTTTATTGCCTTGTAGGCACACGCGATGGTTCCGCATCAGGGCTCGGGTGCTGGACAGGCCATCGAGGTAGGTACAAGTTTTASCCGACTGTGTTCTATGATTGGTAACTCCAAGCTCCCAGGATGCATTCATACTAGCCACACTCCTTGGGCACTCCAAGACTGACGGCAGTACTGCCTCAATWCAGCGCGCCCTGAAGATCTATGATCTTGTCCGACGGCCACGAGCCCTGGAGGTACAAGAGAGATCAAGATTAAACGGGAAGTACTTTACGTTTTCGCATCCCAGTTTCAACACGTCCGCTCTGCGGGGGCAGCAACTACGAACAGAGCTTGTGAGGCTCATGGAGGCCGTCAAGCACAACTGGGACTGGGCTTGGTCCAGCACACCGGAAGAYTCCTATGATGAAGCGACGAAACTGTTAGAGTCCTATTAAGCCTTGGGTACCAGAGGTTGCTGCTTTACATTCCCGTACACGTTTGGAAGGATATAGACCTTGTGTATCAAATAAGACCTTGTAGTATAAGCTGCTGTCGTGTTTTTCATAGTGACGAAATTTCATGTCTAACGTCAATAGAACAACAGTCTCGGGGTGATTGTTCAGCTTCAACAGCGTGTGCCTCGCCTTTGGTAGATCGCCTCGAATGCCGGGGAATCTTTTTATGTCAGGTACACACATTTCGGGCCGCGGCTGAGTTTAGGGGACTCCTGCATCTGGAGGAATTCAACTCTCTTGGTTTTGTTGAAAGGTGCCCTTTCACACCCTCTTCACGTTACTGACATTGCTTGAGACAATATCTCACTTCTCCCCCYTTATTTCCCTTTAGACACTTGTTCCTTCTCGTAAACCATCGTTCCAGTAATTTTGTTTTATCTTTCACACCCTACACTACACGAGAGCCCGGCCCTGATGGATAGCGGGTATCAAGCGTCTCCAATTTTTTTCATTAAGAGCCTGCCGCTGCTCATTGTCCGGGAGGTCTTGACGGCCCGCGACTTCCGATACGGTGTAAAAGGCCGAAAATGGAGTCTATGTAGGTGTTCAGTTCGTTCTTTCTCTGTTTTTTTGTTTTTTTTTGCGTCCAAGTAACCCCATGGCGACGGGCATTGGCGCCCGGGATGTTCTTCGTCTTGAATGAATGAACGTTTAATTTCCATCCACGACGTCGGTGGACTGTGCACGTACATAAGCCCCACATAAATGGAAGGATTCAGTGTTAACACTCAAAGGCATGTCCCTCTTTTTCGCTGAGTTTTTGTCGTCCTCAGGGTCTGGATAGTATTTCTGGAGTGTGGGAAAAGGGAGCGGTATTGGATACCTACTCCTCTTGACCTAGCTCAGGAGGCGAACAGAACATGGGAAAGCGAAGAGCGGGGGGACTGACCGGTCTATCGCGGTTCGTCGCCGTTCTCAATCACCCAGACTCGCAGCAGCCGCCGCTCACATCTACTACCACCGCCCCGTATGAAACTGCAGCCGTCGTCGGCAGCCCAACGATATTGAAGATTCTGGGGTCCGTAGAGGCTGGGGGTGGGGGTGAGGGTGAGGGTGGGGAGCAATCAGTGCTGGAGCAGGGGCCTCCTGCGAAGCGGACTCGCACAGAGTCCGAGTCGGCCTCCGTCTTGTCGGCGAAGCCCACAAAACACAGATACGACGTGACTGGCCTTGTTCCGTCATACCGGAACTTGTCAGAAGTCCCAGAACATCTCAAAAAGTGTGCGTGTATTGCAATCCTGCCGGCTGGCTACTCAATCCCTTGAACTAACCCTTCCCCCTCTCCTGTTTATAGATTTCTCTCAGCGAACACGATTGTTCTCCCTATATCACACTCMCCCCGGGTGCCTTCTGGATGATGAAGGTTGGTACAGCGTCACGCCCGAACGAATTGCCGACCAAATCGCAGAACGATGTCGATGCGATACCATTCTGGATGCATTCTGCGGTGTTGGGGGAAACGCAATCGCATTTGCTAAAACGTGCGAACGGGGTATGTGTCTCTCTGTGGCGCAAAAACAATCTCTTTTGTTTCGCGCTCAACATCCGATATGGGCCTTTTGACTTGCAGTGATTGCGCTTGACACTGATTCTGTCCGATTGGCGTTGGCACGGCACAATGCGCAGATATACGGCGTTGCGGACAGGATTGAGTTTATCCAGGCCGATTATATCTCCTTCGCCAAGGCCGGCTGCCTCTCTACCTCCTTCTCCTCTCCTCCCCCTAGCGGACGACGGAAGATTGATGTTGTGTTTCTGAGCCCACCATGGGGTGGCCCGTCCTACCTCTCCGGTATTACAGGAACAGGCGTGGCGCCGGATGCAGATGTTGCCGATGGCGGCGTTGATGCTGATACACATCCCACTTACTCGCTAGCCTCGGTCCGCCCTGTTCACGGGAAGGATTTGTTTGATCTGACAAGACGCTTAACACCCAACGTGGCTTACTATCTCCCAAGGAACACCGACTTGGCAGAAATAGGCGGTCTTTTGAATGGCGATTACCGGCTACCGGGGGAACAGGTCGAAGTTGAGGAAGAGTGGAYGGGAAACAAGTTGAAGGCCCTGACGTGCTATTTTGGTGGCCTAGCTCAAGGTCAGGAGAAGTTGTTCTGAGAGAAYACCATAARATATTATCGTTGTATAATAAYTGATATGCTAAGCTCATCAAAATTTCGCAGAATGCACTARTGGCCAAACCTAYCCTCGAATTTYGAAATGAAGGCAGTCTCATCCACYTCTCTGTCCCACCCTCCCTCCACCCCCCTTCCCACTTCCTCATCAAACCCCCTTTTATCGCGACTCACAGCTCCCTCACTTCATCCTCCGTCAGTCCAGTACTTAACGYCTGCCCACGCCCCAGGCCAAAACCGTGCATCTTAAGCGCCAGATCCTTACCATTTTGTCCATTGGTGTAATACCAGCCCTCTCAGYACAATTATGAGATGAGAGCGTGGTAAGCAAAAAAAAAGGAGGGATGTGAGAGGCTTTGGGGTGCACATTCGCAGTTTTTTGTGGTTCCGTGGTCGTGATGGAACGGGAGCTGTGCTTCGAGTTTGGGCTTCCTCGTATGTTTTTCCAAATGGAATATTTTCGTCGAACTCGGGTTCGAGGTTGGAATGGACAGTAGCCCGGGGAATGCGCCGGGAAGGGTGGGATTGGTAAGCGGGGGATGTATGGAGGCAGTGCTAACCCTCTCCCTGCTTGAGATTAGGCTTATGTCTGACTTGCCTTCGTTTGGTTGGTCGGGCTATTTGGGGATTCATCACGCCTGGGTTTTCCGTTCATTAACTCCTATAATCACACCAATGGCTCTGCTCGAAATCCACCGCGTATCATCACGGGGGCCGCGCGTTGGCCATTTATGATGTCTGCCTAGAGGATGTCTGCCTTAAGCTTTCCTTTTCCATTCAATGCTGTATCGCCGGTACCGGTAACTTCCATAATTGAACCGCCAAGTATGCCCAATTCATGATCATTGATATCTCAGCCACTTTACACTTGCAGAACAACCTCCCGATAACGCGCGTTGTGTTAATCTCCTTCCACTGGCACGCCGCCGGCAGAGCAATGGAGTACTGATTGCTGTATGTGGTCGGAGTGAAATGAGTCTTATATGAATGGAGGGGAATGTTTGGAAGTTCAACACATCCATGAAACCTGGCATAATAAATGAAGCAGCCATTCCTCCTCCTGCTTCATCCTTACCCTTGGCATCCTCACTCTTTCTCTTGAATACCCTTCTTCTTTTCTCCACTTTTTATCCCATGCAATTTCTTCGGAGTCTCTTTGTCATTTTGTGTTTCTCTAATCTTCTGTCCTCTCCACCTCCCAGCACCTGTTCTACATCTGAGTCAACAACATCATATCAACATCCACTTGGGTGATGCTGAATCACAGTGACTCCCTCAGAAAAAGGGCTGCTTGCACTACACAGAGTTAGGTTCATATATCTACATTGTTGTCCAAAATCTGTAAAGCAATGAGCAGATTACATCTCTCTCCTTTGCCCACTTCTTGCAATTGGTCTTCGTCAAGTCCATCTCTGCTGTTATCCAGGTTAGGGATCTGTAGTGAGCCATATGAAGTTTGTCTAGGATGTCTATACAGACTTGGTCCAAGACTAGCAAACATATCTCACAGTCAGCAAATGAAGGCACTTAAGTATCAGACTCAAGTGGGTTCAAGGAACAGTGTATAACACTAAGCTAAAGAATACAAGGGATTGTACTACCCTTTATATACTACTANGAATCTTTTTATGTCAGGTACACACATTTCGGGCCGCGGCTGAGTTTAGGGGACTCCTGCATCTGGAGGAATTCAACTCTCTTGGTTTTGTTGAAAGGTGCCCTTTCACACCCTCTTCACGTTACTGACATTGCTTGAGACAATATCTCACTTCTCCCCCTTTATTTCCCTTTAGACACTTGTTCCTTCTCGTAAACCATCGTTCCAGTAATTTTGTTTTATCTTTCACACCCTACACTACACGAGAGCCCGGCCCTGATGGATAGCGGGTATCAAGCGTCTCCAATTTTTTTCATTAAGAGCCTGCCGCTGCTCATTGTCCGGGAGGTCTTGACGGCCCGCGACTTCCGATACGGTGTAAAAGGCCGAAAATGGAGTCTATGTAGGTGTTCAGTTCGTTCTTTCTCTGTTTTTTTGTTTTTTTTTGCGTCCAAGTAACCCCATGGCGACGGGCATTGGCGCCCGGGATGTTCTTCGTCTTGAATGAATGAACGTTTAATTTCCATCCACGACGTCGGTGGACTGTGCACGTACATAAGCCCCACATAAAAGGAAGGATTCAGCGTTAACACTCAAAGGCATGTCCCTCTTTTTCGCTGAGTTTTTGTCGTCCTCAGGGTCTGGATAGTATTTCTGGAGTGTGGGAAAAGGGAGCGGTATTGGATACCTACTCCTCTTGACCTAGCTCAGGAGGCGAACAGAACATGGGAAAGCGAAGAGCGGGGGGACTGACCGGTCTATCGCGGTTCGTCGCCGTTCTCAATCACCCAGACTCGCAGCAGCCGCCGCTCACATCTACTACCACCGCCCCGTATGAAACTGCAGCCGTCGTCGGCAGCCCAACGATATTGAAGATTCTGGGGTCCGTAGAGGCTGGGGGTGGGGGTGAGGGTGAGGGTGGGGAGCAATCAGTGCTGGAGCAGGGGCCTCCTGCGAAGCGGACTCGCACAGAGTCCGAGTCGGCCTCCGTCTTGTCGGCGAAGCCCACAAAACACAGATACGACGTGACTGGCCTTGTTCCGTCATACCGGAACTTGTCAGAAGTCCCAGAACATCTCAAAAAGTGTGCGTGTATTGCAATCCTGCCGGCTGGCTACTCAATCCCTTGAACTAACCCTTCCCCCTCTCCTGTTTATAGATTTCTCTCAGCGAACACGATTGTTCTCCCTATATCACACTCMCCCCGGGTGCCTTCTGGATGATGAAGGTTGGTACAGCGTCACGCCCGAACGAATTGCCGACCAAATCGCAGAACGATGTCGATGCGATACCATTCTGGATGCATTCTGCGGTGTTGGGGGAAACGCAATCGCATTTGCTAAAACGTGCGAACGGGGTATGTGTCTCTCTGTGGCGCAAAAACAATCTCTTTTGTTTCGCGCTCAACATCCGATATGGGCCTTTTGACTTGCAGTGATTGCGCTTGACACTGATTCTGTCCGATTGGCGTTGGCACGGCACAATGCGCAGATATACGGCGTTGCGGACAGGATTGAGTTTATCCAGGCCGATTATATCTCCTTCGCCAAGGCCGGCTGCCTCTCTACCTCCTTCTCCTCTCCTCCCCCTAGCGGACGACGGAAGATTGATGTTGTGTTTCTGAGCCCACCATGGGGGGGCCCGTCCTACCTCTCCGGTATTACAGGAACAGGCGTGGCGCCGGATGCAGATGTTGCCGATGGCGGCGTTGATGCTGATACACATCCCACTTACTCGCTAGCCTCGGTCCGCCCTGTTCACGGGAAGGATTTGTTTGATCTGACAAGACGCTTAACACCCAACGTGGCTTACTATCTCCCAAGGAACACCGACTTGGCAGAAATAGGCGGTCTTTTGAATGGCGATTACCGGCTACCGGGGGAACAGGTCGAAGTTGAGGAAGAGTGGAYGGGAAACAAGTTGAAGGCCCTGACGTGCTATTTTGGTGGCCTAGCTCAAGGTCAGGAGAAGTTGTTCTGAGAGAAYACCATAARATATTATCGTTGTATAATAAYTGATATGCTAAGCTCATCAAAATTTCGCAGAATGCACTARTGGCCAAACCTAYCCTCGAATTTYGAAATGAAGGCAGTCTCATCCACYTCTCTGTCCCACCCTCCCTCCACCCCCCTTCCCACTTCCTCATCAAACCCCCTTTTATCGCGACTCACAGCTCCCTCACTTCATCCTCCGTCAGTCCAGTACTTAACGTCTGCCCACGCCCCAGGCCAAAACCGTGCATCTTAAGCGCCAGATCCTTACCATTTTGTCCATTGGTGTAATACCAGCCCTCTCAGTACAATTATGAGATGAGAGCGTGGTAAGCAAAAAAAAAGGAGGGATGTGAGAGGCTTTGGGGTGCACATTCGCAGTTTTTTGTGGTTCCGTGGTCGTGATGGAACGGGAGCTGTGCTTCGAGTTTGGGCTTCCTCGTATGTTTTTCCAAATGGAATATTTTCGTCGAACTCGGGTTCGAGGTTGGAATGGACAGTAGCGAGAAAAGTGGGATTGGTAAGCAGGGGATATTTGGAGGCAGTGCGAACCCTCCCTGCCTTGGTGGGTAAGGGTCTTCGAATGTCGAAGGTGCGCGCTTGTGCTTGAGATTAGGTTTATGTCTGACTGGGTCCTTGCCTTCGTTTCCTTGGTCGGGAGGCTATTTGGGAATTCAGCCATTCCTCCTCCTCCTTCATCCTTACCCTTGGCATCCTCACTCTTTCTCTTGAATACCCTTCTTCTTTTCTCCACTTTTTCTCCCATGCAATTTCTTCGGAGTCCCTTTGTCTTTTTGTGTTTCTCTAACCTTCTGCCCTCTCCACCTCCCAGCTGCCTGTTCTACATCTGAGTGAATGACATCGTGTCGGCATCCACTTGGGTGACGCTGAATCACAGTGACTCCCTCAGAAAAAGGGCTGTTTGCACTACACAGAGTTAGGTTCATATATCTACGTTGTTGTCCAGGATCTGTAAAGCGACGAGCGGATTACACCTCTCTCCCTCGCCCCCTTCTCACAATTGGTCTTCTTCGAGTCCGTCTCTGCCACCACCCATTTTCCTTCCTCCAAGTTCTCTCCCCAGTACCTCTTGTCTTTTTCTTTCTAATATTCTCGTCCCTTGTCTAGTCAGGTCGAGCTGACAGCATCACACTAACATCTACCTGAACGTGAATTATTGTTCTCCCTTGGCCTTGCATTCTCCTTCACCTCTCGTGCTTCTTTCATTGCTCATATCTGCACAAAGACAGCTATCTCCTGTTCAATGAGTGACCCCAGTTGAGCTATCATCTGCACCAGCTGCCTTGGTCACTTGCTGTCCTTCTCGAGAGCCTCTGTCAGTGTTTGGAGGCCATTGCCAATACCTGGAAGCTCTCTGTCAGCAGCTGGATTACAAGTGAGCCATCTCCAAGTGAGTTGTCCTCGAATGCATTGGGAAGGTGGGATGATTCCGATGAGGGTTCCTGGACCTGTGGTGCTTTTGGCCAAGCTGCCCTTGCATAACAGCCATTAGCTGGTACCAAGTCGCACTTGAGCTTGCACCTGCGGCACATTTGGCACACTCTTCTCCTGGTGTCTGGGATGGTACACAGTGTTCAGGAGTGTGGCTGGTTAACTTCAAATTCACATACTTGGATCCCTTTCACACACGGTAAGCCACTCGACGATACACATGCCCCCACCCCCTCCCCCCCACTGACTCTGTTGATGCTGCTGTCGCATCCCTCATTCTCAAGAGGGCTCGCATATCCAACAACGACCATGCTCTTGCTGAGCTCCACGGCATCCCTGCTGGCCTTTACACCCACTGGTCCCCTGAGGCTCGTGCAGCCCTCCCCTCTTCACCTGCTGGCCCCTACCCCCCCTCCAGTCCCCCTCTATGCCGCAGTCCTCCGCTCCGTCTGGTCTGTGTTTTTCTATTGCCCCCCCCCCCAGGGCAGTGAGACCACCCTCTGCAAGCAGTTCCTTGGCCTGGTCAAGGAACTTGCTGCCTCTGCTATCCCCCATGTGGACACCACATGCCCATTCCATGGAACTGCTGAGGTAAGCAGTCCCCCCAACCCTGCTCCTGTCCCGGCCCTGTAAGGGGACACCCCAAGTCCTCTGGTGCCTCCCCAACCTCACCCCCAGCCCCCACAATTTTATCCGGTCCTTCCACACCATGATCTATCTTCCTCCCTTCAAACGCTTGAACTTCCGGAACATCTAGAATGGTCAAAGCGTTTCCCAGACATCCCCCTCACTCCCCCATTCACTGTTTTCGAGTTTCCTTGGACACTCTTTCCATTTTAAATTACACAAGTCATTTAWCCRTTCACTATTCTACTCCTCATTCRTTTCATTCACCTCTGCCTTTGCTGTGTTTGTGTAGTGCTTAGATACTTCGGATAAACCTCCTACAAGTTCTATTGCTGATGTAATACATGTACTTAGGTAGTTTTCGCCTCCAGGGGTTTCCTCATCCTATTCTCTTAGGATTCCCCTGCAGGTATGTTTGTAGTATCTACTTACACTCATTTAATATACTTAGGATTCCCCTACAGGTTTGCTTTAGCTCACTGGGTGGTCAGAGCTTCCTCAGGTCGCCCTAACAGGCCCC
>JAECYV010000010.1:780485-917536 GCA_023014305.1 Lepiota subincarnata
TCCCCCTCTGCCAGCACTGCTGGCGCTGGGGCCACTCCTCCTCTGCTTGCCGTGCACGTGCGGTCAAGTGCCCCCGCTGCGCGGAGCCTCACTCTGAGGACCTCCACCACTCCACCGCCGGATGCTGCAAGGGCAACCCCAAGGCCAAGCCTGCTCCCATCCCCCCCACCTCCCCCGACACCCCGTGTCCCCATGCCGGTCGTTGCGTTAACTGCGGCAAATCGCATGCTGCCAACGACAGGCGGTGCCCATTCTGGTGGCACCGCTTCCAGCCTGAGTGGGTTAAGGCCTGCTATGCAAAGGACAAGGCCACCTAGTCTTCTCCCTCCATGCTTGGGGTCTGTGTCTCCGCTCCCCCTCCCATTCTTTCTTTCCACCTCTCTCTCTTCCCGCCTCTGGGCTCGCCCTTCGGGGCACTTTCTCTCCTTCTTCTGGGCTGCCTCTGGCTCTCTCCTCCTCTTCCTGACCTGGCTCTTGGGACCTAACTACCTTTATTTAATGGTTGTCATAGCCATGCCCTGCTCGCTCCTGTAGAGAGGCCCCTGAAGGGGGTCTAAGTATCGGACTGTTCATTCGCTTGTTCAATGGTGTAGTAGTAGTGTAGTTAGCCTCCTGTACTATGCTACCACGGACTGCTATCACGCACTGCATCCCTTAATAGACATTGATTAAAAAAAAAAAAAAAAAATCCCTTTCACACACTAGCCCTCTTGCTGCACATCTTCCACATGTCCTGTTGTCCATAGATTGAATGCAAGTTGGATTGTTATCATCATCACCACTGTTCTCCATAGAGAGAGCATTTGCCACCCTATACCCTGCTAATTCTTGGGGAGCTGGCTCATTCTTGCCATCAGAGACACCAACAAGATTGCTCTCATTCCCCAGCTTTGTCCCTCTACCATGAGTATCTTTCTATGAAATATGCATAATCAGTGATGCACCAGTTGTTTAGATTGTTGAACAGTTGATTGTTCCCACTTAAAAACAGTGTCCCCTTCTTGTGCTTTCTCCTCCTCAGTTTTTTGCCTTGCTGCTGCCATTTCCATCATCTTCAGCCTTGTTATCTTGTCAGGTTTCTGCTTCTGGCTGTCATATTCTGCTTTTTTAGATGACCTTTCCCCTATCCCTCTGTTGGCTGTCACAATCTTTGTTTCCCCACTCAGTGCCTGTTTCTTCTTGGGCCAGCCTAAGACTGCCACTGGGATGGCATTTGCACCTGAACCAAGTTGCTTTCGGACGACGGGTGTTGTCAAAGAAGTGGAATTGGCATCCAGCCTTGTCTGTTGCACTTATTGAGCTCTGAGGAGCTTTGCCAATAATGTGGAATTAGCTGTTGCGAGGCTGGTGTGGCCAATCTGGAGTGATTGCATAGGTTACAGTGCTCTGGGATTTCTTGGGGGGAAATTGCTGGTAGAAATTGCAGTTGGATATATATATGCTGGCAGAATACCACCAGGCCCTGGGGCAATGTTGTCTCTGAAGTATCGTTATCTGGGCCTTTTTTAAGCTTTGGAGTTTGGCTTTGGCTCTTTCAGCCACCTTAAGCTGCATAGGAATGCTTCTTTTTTGGTTTGACTTCTGTTTTAGAGCTCCCAACAAACTCTGAGAAGGATTCTGTCTCTAGAAAATGGAAATCATTACCCTTGACTAGACCATTGGTGTTTTTCTGGTTTCACAATTGTTGGTAAGCAATGGGCATATGCTGGTAGTTTAGTAAACTTTATGTGTGAAAGTACCAGTGATAACAGATAATCATTTGATCAGGGTACAAATCTTCGCAGATCTGATGCATGTGAATGAGTAAACTTTTATCGATAATTGGCATGGTCATTCGCCACACTCACCATCTTGTTACCTCTGAGCCCATGTCAATGTGGCTATTGTAGTTGGTGAACAAGAAATGCAGACCAAGAACATGCCTCCCCAACCACATCTGTTGGTGAGACGTGATGGCCAAAGCCTCGAACCAATCACAAATAACTTCAGACATTATTTTTCTCATTTATTTTTCTCACTACTACAAAAGGAAGAAAGTAACAATGCCCACTGGAACATTTCTCAACTTCCTTATTCCGGTGTTCCGCTCTTCTAACTATACAGTTTATACTTTTTCCACAACAGATAAAAATGTAAACAGAACAATAGCAAGCCTCAGTCGTTCACAATATTTGCGTGACGCTGAGGTGAGCTCTTATATTTTTTCTATTCAAAGAACATCATAGCTTACTGTAGATACTACAGTACGTTTGTCAATAGGTATGAAATAAAAGAGTCGTTCATGATATTTGCATGATGCTGAGTACATTTGTCAATAACATCACCAGCAAAGATAAAGTCCAGCCAGACGCAAGCCAAAGCCCAAGTGCAGATAGAGTCTGTGCATGTTAAGAACCTGGTTGTGAGAAGAGAGCTCATGTTACTCATATGTATTTGCTCTTTGTCCACCGTGCTTATGTTGGATGGACTCACAAAACGGGAAAACGATGTGTATTAGGAGGGGGGGTGGGAGGTAAATGAGCAGGCATACACACAGATACTATGAGTCACTAAAGGGGGGGGGTCACATGACACGGGGTAGTTTGTACATGCACTTCGAAATTCCAACAGCTTACCTTTCTTCTAAATCGATTCACTCTCTGACTAGACAAACTCGATCTTATTCTCAGACTTGGAAGTACCTCCCAGTCTCTCTTCCATCCACTGTGCTCTCACACCACCTCTGTACAAAAAACATCTACACTAATACCAACTTTGCAAGGAACTGGAGATTGATCTGGCGCTACAATTATGATGCCGGCCCAGCAATATATACAGATCGGCATAATGCAACTTCATCCTTGACATCAAGCACTACCAGGATTTAGCCGGCTGTCTTCATAGGAGATCACTTCAAAGTTGCCCTCATCGAATCAGAGCCCAGATTTCTTCTCTTTATCGAAGCTGCCAGAGTTGTGAACATCGTTCGTACCAACAAAGGACATGACAATAGGAGTCTCGTGTCTTGGGTGCGAAATAGGGATTAGTGTCAGGGCCCGTTCCGGTTGAGATCTTCATGCGACAAGTAGTGATAATGCCATGGCATAGGCATGTAGATGAAGGAGGTGCATAACATCCGTAGATTCTATTTGATATGCAGGCATTTCGCCTTGGACGCTTCATCTTTGAGTGGTGTATTCGTCCCTTCCACCGTGGTCATCGCCACGTCCGTGAAATCCCCACTGAACCTCAAGCGGAGTGTTTGCGTTTAAAGGACGTTTCGTATGCTTCCCCACCTGATCGTATTGATCATTTAGCCTCCACGCCAAGGTTTTCGGTTCAGCTCCTCTCTTTGGTAAAACTGACACATTCTGGTAGGTCGTGTGCCCGGCCGAGGGGTGTTAGTGGACAGAATGCCCGTAGCGTGGATCACCCCCATATATTCTCGACTTGAGCATATGCGGTATGGGTTGGGCAGCCACTTGCGATTGTCTGTTCTCCACTGATTTTTGGAAAATTTCGAGTTGTAAGATTATGACAGGTAAGGTAGAGGAGACGAAATGGACCAGAATGGTCGTGCCCGTTGGTGTCAAYTTTGGGTCTCGAYGAACAGTGCGTAATCCCTGTTTGCAAGAATGGAAGCCTCTCATCTCGTGCTTAAAAGCRGTGTCRTTGAAGTCAGGGACATGTATGTGGGGTTTACTCCATATAGTCTCGACTTTGAGCTTGGCGGTCACTCGAGATTAAGTGTTCTCTGCYGATTTCTGATATTGCAGGTTGTAAGTAAGATCATGACAGGTGAGGTAAAGACRACGAAATGCACCAGAATGGTCATGTCTGTGGTGTCGGCTTCAGGTTTCTACCTACAGTGTGCAGTTCGTAGGTTTAGCRAGAATAGTTTGTCTTTTCTCGTTTTTAAAAGCGCTGAGCGCACTAGTATGGTCGCAGCTTGCCGGTGCACTGCCAAAGCAYGCGGGTACAGGCACGTGGGGCTAAATAAAAGCGCCATGCAAAAAAAMTTTTTTGTCCTCCGGGGGTTTATATAGTGGAGCAGATCCCATAGACCGAACATTAACCAACCTATTTCCTCTTTCGGTGGACCTGTTAATGGCGGCTGTTCTGGATACCCTGTCTCGCCGCTTGAAGCGTTTACAGGCWCTTGCACCCGAATCTCGACTTTTAAGATGGTGGGCCCTCCCTGTTCAATAACATCTTATGTCTGATAGTCATCAATCTCATCAAGCATCCAAAGTTTTGTAATCTTAGCGCTTGATTTAGGAATCTCGATTGCCTCTTTTGGATTTCAGCCTTCTCAGCAGCGACCGCCGCGACGACTATGGTCGCCTCTAGCCTGGTACTACGGACTGAGGCTCGTCGCATTTTTCTCCATTCTCATGCTCCCGTACATTGCACTCCCATTATTTGAACCYGTGTAACGACTAATAATATCATAGATACACTTGGGCTCTTACCCTGGTTGAGATCTTGTGCTCCATGCCTGGAGAAGTTAATGGTCTCTATTTTCCCCGCCGCGCCAGGGGCTATCTCCTCGCGCAGTACTTGCTATGGTTCTTTACGGGCAGGCTAGCAAATCAATCTCTCAACAATTTATCTTGCATGGAGTATCTTGAATTGGAAGCACAGGTATGTCGTGTTCTCCGAGTCACGTCCCCAGTGTATCTGAACTACTTGGTAGACGGGTGGAAATTCGAATTTTGATAGGGTGCGCAAGAGCTTACACGAAGTGCTCTGCCAGGCCCCTTTCACTTCCTTTTCCCTCGCCTCCGTTCTCAGCGTGTATCTACTCTATGACGCCATCAACCTTTTCCGAAATCCTGACCCATCAAGAGCTCCGGAAACCGACTCCATCCTCGGATTGTTTCTGCCCCCCATATTCACCTTCTTACTTGGATTTCTCGTGCTACAGGTCCTCCCTATCAAGATCAAGTGTCCCCGGCAAACCCTCCCCAGTCATTCCCGTCTCTGACAGCCTTCTGCATATTTGTTTTGTTTTTGCATTTGCATTTTTTTTCTCAATCTAGATACCCGCGTCACCGATCAATTAGACTCATTCACATCTAGCTATCCRTTTGTATATTTTCCTCTCATCTCATCTGTTGCGCAAATCACTTCATGTTGTTATTAGTACAAGTACCGCCATCAAATCATCAGAAATGATATATCTATTCAGGGCATGGTCGACAAACGATTCTTCCTCAATATGCGGGCATAGATTGAGAAGTGACGTTTGCGTCGATTGTGCATCAAGTCTCTTCTACTCCTACTCGTCCATTTACTACTCCCACGATACGCCTTAATCCTCAAGCGTCCTTGTTTGAACACAGCGTGTTCCAGCTTCACTCCCTATATCTCTTCGAAACTTAGGTCATTCCCTGGCTCACAGCCTTACGGTGTARGATCTATCATACCACTAGAGCAGGACCGCGCTCTCAGACCACGTTCAATTTATCCCAACCTAGCTAAGTGCTAGCAAACTTGTAACTTATATCTGTCAAAGGGCCAGTCAGCGGCATCGACCCTTCCTCTTACCCCCCCCCACCCCTCTTTCATTGCCCAGCTCCTCCAGTCTCTCTACGCCTCTTCTCCCACTCCCTCATCAACTTGCCCCCTTTCTTGGTCGGGTCTATCTATGGTTGGCGTGTGAGACTTAACCCTAGGACTGTCGGTTGTCCTCGTTGACCGTTTGTAGACGCCTTCCACGGGATGAACCTAGGTGTTCAATCCCCCTCCTGATYYCGCAACCGTCAGCATACTTCCCCAAGAATAACGTGCCAGAATGGGCCGCATCCATGTATGCACATTTGTCCGCTGCTCCCCTCTGAGGAGCGCCATAGCCACAGCTTTTGCGCTAASCAAATGGTCTTTTTACATGATATGTTAAGTAGCGCATATAGGTACGCGAAGTAATTTGCGTTTACTTGAGTGTMTATACAAATAAATGACGAGCCCTCGTGCCATGTCCAAAAATAATCCAACACGCCGCTTTCCATGCCATGACAGGTCATGTACCTCCCCGTCCTCAGGCGTAGCCACATTCCTTTTGTGTCGATCATGTTCTAGACGAGGCTGTACAAACATACAACTTTGGCTATGCTCGGATTCATCGCGCCGTAGAACCATTCTCACACAAGTCACATATATCCTTTGCTTCTCTGCATACATACCCTTTCTACGTCGGCCATCACCCATTTTCGATGATCTTTCAAAGTGCTCTGGGAACCGACTCTATTCTCGGGCTGCTTCTTCCTGTCGAACCTGTATACTTGGGTTCCTCCTCATGCAACAGATAGACGCCATCAGAATCAAATATTACTCCAATAGACTCTCCGCAGCTACTTATACTAGGCTCTGACAATGCTCCGCATGTTCGTCCCAGATCAGCATATCTAGCGCTYGAGAGATACTATAGGGGCCATTCAACAATTCGGTACCTGACAATTTGAACACCCCTCTCCGGGCTTACAGACCGAAGCACCGAAAGCTTTTGCAATTCCACACCAAATAGAGCAAGACTGCGGCTTGAAAACGTGTTCAGGTTTATCCCGCTGCCAACCATCCCCATATATCAACGGACGTCATCAACCCAGCCAAACTGCTCGCAAATWTACAACCTACACAAATCCACAAAGAACTAGTCAAAGCCATCCGCCTCTTCCCTCCCCTTCCTCCCCCTCCCAGCTCTTCCAGCCTCCCTACACCTCTTCTTCCACTCCCTCGTCAACTCCCCCTTCTGCGCGTCCCACCGCTCTCTCACCTCATCTTCTGTCAGAGTCCGGTAAAACTCACCCGAGCGCCAGTCCCAACCCCGCGCYTTGAGTGTATCAAACAGGTCTTTGGGTCTGTTCTTCGCATTGGTGCTGATGTCGACGTTTTTGGCATGGGGATGGGATGAGAGCAGGGTGAGGGGGAAGAAGAGGGGTTGGGAAGGGTCGAKTTGGATTCGGGATGCGTATTCGTGTTTTTTTGGGAGGTTAGCGGTGGTGGTAGTTGTGTGAGTGACAATGGGAGCAGCGGGGTCAGGGATGGGAACTGTGTGTTCAAACTGAGTTTCCTCGTGCGTTGTTGGGAATGGGACGTCCTCGTCGAGTTCGAGTTCGAGATTGAGATGATCTATGAGAGAGAACCCGCCTATATTTAAGAAGGATCAGTGAACTTGGTGGACGAGACGTAGGCATGAGGGGGTAACGAACCCTCCTCTTCTCTTGRTGCGAACAAATCCTTGAGTTTGGTAGGCTGTGCTGGTGCCTGCGATTGGTTGTTAGTCTGRCTAGCCTTGATGTTCGTTGGTAACGCTGCTGGGGAATGCGCATCATTATCCTGCATATCCACATCCTCATTGACATCGTCGCTAGTCGAAACCCGCCGCCCATCTTCGCGAGGGACCACTTCAAACTGGCCTCCKTCTTCGGCATTACCGGTAAGAGCACCCGTACGCTGGCTACGCGTGATCTCTGCCTCGTCGATGTCTGAATCCAGGCTTTCCCGCCCTACCCAATCGTCAGCATCGTCGTTTACACCAGTATTGCCGAAGAGGGACGCAAGAATGTCGAGGGAGCGTTGTGCCTCGAGAGCAAGATCAGGATTGACATCAGCGGTGTTGATTTCGGTTGAGGTGTTCGTGAGGAGGGTGGTAAGAGATGAAGACGGGTGGGTAGATGAGGGTTGGGCAGGATGAATGGGGGACGGGTGTAGCGTCGGTATATGCGGCTTAGTATGTAGATCCTCGTCTTCAGTATGGTCCTCTTGAGCGATGTGTTCGTCGCTTTCGTCGTCGTCGTCGTCGTCGGCCGTATTGTCATTGCCATCACCGTCGCCAACGTCCACAGTGATCGCTCGCTGGACCTCGAGTGGAAGGTCTGTATCCAGAAAGCGCCCTTTGAGATGCACACTTCCCCATCTTGTCATATCAATCTTTTTCCGCCTCGCCCTCACATCAGTCTTTTTGACTCTTTTCCTCTCCTTGATAGCCTTCCCCTTTTCCTTCAACACCCGCCTGACAACAGTGGTGCTGGTACTAGGAGGGGGAAGCGGGCGCAAGGGGCGCATTTTCATAGGCCTGTACACCCTCCCGAGRGGGGTGATGACCCATGCCCCTTTGCGGGCAGCGGACTCGGGGGTGACGAGTGACATATCCGAGGCGTGGCTAGCCATATGCCACCTGCGTTTGAGCCTCCGTTGCGCGCGCTTGGCAGCCAATTCTTGATATTGCTTATCTTCGACTGGTATCCTAGCATTTTTTGATCAGTTCAAGGTTAAGATAGACAAGGCAAGGATGCCAAAAACAGAAACAAAAACGAACCGGCCAGCATAATCGGGCTTGGCTTCCCCTATGCGCAGCTTTGCGCCTTTCCACGTTGAACCACTGAGGGTGTTCATGCCTAGAATATCAAGTTTTTTTTTCATGATGACACGGTCTCAACAGGAGAAACCTGGATGGCGTACATTTGGCGAGTTTTGCGGGGGTAGCTTCGAGTGTCGCGTATGCAAATTTTCGTGGGCGGCCGACGCCGTCAAGTAGACCGATTCCATCGATGGTTTTTACTGTGCCAAATGTCGATAGTCTGTGCGCGAGATCGTCTTTTGTTATGGCTGGGGTGAGTCCAGAGATGTGCAGACGTCGGGTGTCCATGTAGCATCTCCGGTCACATCAACGCTTGCGGATCTCCACCTCAACGTGTGTGCTATTATTAGTCAGCCAGATTTACCCACTGCCATRCTACTATGCAGGCTCCTTCCCAGCCAACTCGCTGCACTCGGATGTTTCTGAGGAAACAACGCCAAACATGGAATCATAACAAAGGATCATTGATCTGATCCAATCGGRCGTTACCTCCTGCCTGGCTACTATGTAGTACTTAACTGGAAGATAGCAAGCTAACCTCCCTCCTAATTTCACTTCTTCGTCCGCACCCCTTCGCGTAGAGCACATCACAACTCTCCTCACTACAAGGTTTGCTCACACCCATGCAGACTGTTGTACCAATCCTATCCCACTGCTTACAACATTTGCAAACTTTTCTCCCTCAATCCCGACGACCTCTGAGCCGGTCAGTGCTGAAAATCGCCCTGAAAAATAGAACCACTGTTTAACCTATACAAAGGTTTGTAGTCCTGGCGCTTGATTTACTGATTTCTATTGCCTCTTTTGGATTCCAGCCCTCTCAACGGCGATCACCGAGACCCTCGTCATCTCTAACTTGGTACTATGGTCTGAAGTTCATCGTATTTTCTTCTGTTATAATGCTCCCGTATGCTATCCCCCCATATTTAAACCAGCATCGACTGACAACGTTGTAGCTACACCTGGGCTCTCACACTTGTCGAGACATTGTGTTCCGTGTCTGGGGGCCTTAATGGCCTCTATTTTCCTCGCCGCGTCAGGGGATATCTTCTTGCACAGTACCTGCTGTGGTTTTTTACGAAAAAGCTGGCTGATAAACTCCTTAACGAGTTGCCTTACATCGGGATTGCCGAGTTTGAAAGACATGTGTGTCCTCCACTCTCGTATTCCCCCTTCAGTTTGTTCATGGCCATCATTAGGTGGATGACRATGCCGATTTCGATAGGGCCCGTAAGGGCTTTCAAGGAGCACTTCAAAGGGCCCCGTTCACCTCATTTTCCCTTGCTTCCGTTCTCAGTATATACTTGCTCTGTGATGCTACCAACCATTTTCGGAATCCCAGCCCATCAAGCGCTGCTCTCGAKCCTGACTCCATTCTTGGACCGCTCCTCCCTCCGATATGCACTTTTGTGATTGGATTTCTTGTGTTGCAGGCCCTCTGTGCTCAAGTTGAATATTATCACCAGACCCTCCCCAGCCACACCCCGCCATGACAACCTTCCCTATCCCATCTACTTGCCTCATTTACACCGCCACACAACCCATATTTGATGTTCAAATTCATTTGGAAGGGCTCCAGGCGTAGAGGACCTGCCTCTCCCTTCCTATCTCATTTGTTTTGAATGTTTGCTCTGATATCTTCGTTATCGTTGATTTGTTGTAATACCCCAATGTTTCCCACGACGCGATGATAATTACCAATTGTACAGCAATAGATTCAAAGAAATGATGTTATTTGTGTGCATAAGTCTGGACCCACGGAGGCTATCCCAGTCTCCGAAATTTGAAGCTCTAAGTTCACARCATAAACGTCGTTCGAGAGTCGACGTACAGCTTGGAAATCTCAGCCTCGATGTGTGCAAACATAGGTATTTTTGAGTGAAGTTACTTTCGATCGCTGCTTGCCAACGGAGGAATGAAAAGCGGAAGGAAGTATGGATCGGCCAATGTAGCTAACACACGCGTTCCTACAAAACCTTTATTGCTCGCTGTTGTGTGTTCTGCCTCTGACATACATCGACACTGCAGAATTCTCGAACCAAGCAGACTTGTACGCTACGTTCTTCTGACCAAGTTAACGGGCATATCGGACACACCAAGCGTGATGACTATCTTCGCGTCCATCACTCGATCTTTCCACTGCTCCTTCGTCTCTCCAGCATCCAGCAATGGCTCCACTCGCCAATCTCTCAGGAGCATCACCAAAAACACAACAGMTTCTATCATCGCAAACTTCCTTCCTAGGCACGCTCTTGGGCCTGGCATCCACCCAAAAAGGTCAGCACCACTCTCATTTCATTCCAGACAGAACGTTGGCGCGCACCGATGCTAAAGGCAGAAAATGTTTCGGATTCAGCTTGCACCCCGTACCACTGAGAAGGCTTGAATTTCTCCGGCTCGTCGAAATAACGAGGATTATATTCTGAGAGGTAAGGGTCAAGCTTTGGCACCAAGGTAAATGTCAGCCAAACTCACGAACGCCGACCATATCCACCACAATCTTTGAGGCATTGGATTAACGTTATATATGACCAAAGAACTAGAACACCGTTCTCACCTGGGTTCCTTTGGCCACTGGAATAGTTCTCGTACCCTCCTGTCCTATTGCATTTGGTATTGTGAGGACCGTATCTTCAGATGCCTCCCGGATCAGCAAGTGCCCAGCGGCTATATAATAATTCCGTTAACTAAATTTATCATCGGAATTGAGTACGAGGTAACTCACGGAACAATCGCAGAGCTTCAAAAAACACGGCGATAACTTTATCCAATTTGTTATAATCTTCCAGTATCTGGCATCCGATTTATATTMTTTAGCTATCCTCGCCCAGGTCACAGCAATGGGACTTGAGCTCACCGGATCGCGCGTCTTACCAACGACAGACAAGATGTGTTCGTATACCTCAGTCTGAATATCCTGGTGGTACGCTAGGAATCCGAGGGTAGCGGCAAGGGTATGCGCAGTTGTTTCTATACGAAATATTTATGCGGTACGAGGGGAGGGAGAAATTCATGCATACCATGACCTGCAAAAAGCATGATGAAGACATTCCCGATCTAAAATGATCATTGAATCTCATCCCGCATCGCGCTCTGTGCACGTAAAACCAAATGAACCACAGACATACCAATTCCTCGTCATTTAATCTGTACTTGGCCGACTCGTCCTCGTTCGCTTGTACAAGCTTCGTAAAAGCATCGTCGCGTATGTCTGCTCTGATGCCATTGGACACATCTCTCCTCCTTTCCGCAACTTGCTCCTGCATGTAACCTCTCAATTGCAACTGGGCGTCTTTCGCCTTCCTTAGTCTGTCGATCAAGAAAAAAATGTATCAATTCTCCCGATTCGTACTGGCTATTAGAATACATACGCTGGGATGGGTAGCTTGAACGCCCAATCTGGCAACGAAGTCAGGACGAGGAAGCTATCCATAACCGTTCGCAGAGCCTCCTGAAGCGACATGGTGCCATTCGGTGCCGTAGGTGGTTCCGACCATCTGAACGGGAAGCCAAATGCACACTTTCCAATGATGAACAAAGCAAACTGAGAAAGGAGTCAGAAGAGCCAGAGCGTCTATTCTAAGGATAGTAAAGCTCGCACTATACCTTAAAGGTAAGTCGCTGAACGACCGGAATARTCACCGTCTTTCGACTCGTCCATCCCTCAGTCGAGGTCATGTCTCGGAAAGTTTGTATGCCTTGTTCCCATACGTACTCGTACCTATGAGGTGAGTATCACGATTGCGTTTTGCTTGTTCAGGGGAGGGCAGTCAAATCTCTTACAATTTATTGCTAAATGCAGGTCCCATGATCCGTCTGTGTTTTCTCCACATTTCTCCATCCGCCGCAACCAAATTCATACCCCAAAGCCTGACAGCTACCCTTTCAGATCTCACAGAGTTCTCTTGTGCAAATAATGGGACATACAACAGTGCCTGGCTCGCCTCTTCCGGCTTCAAAAAACTACTCTTGTGCCCACCGGCCGTAACTTGCCTTGCCACGTCCAGATTGGAGGTGTAGAGAGTTGGTTTACCAAATATGAGGGGGACAAGGGAAATGACTTCGCTCTGATAGCGCTTATAGACTGATGGGAGATACAGTAATCTTGTGTGTGAGTTTGACATTGACTCGGGCGARGACTCGTCGAATTAGCCTCGCCCGCCCGTCATATGCGAAACTCACGAGTGAATCTCTCATTCCACAACATTCGTAGTCCAGGATTCCACCATGTCGAAGGGAGGGCGGCACCGGGGAGAGCGAGGGGATGGAATAAAGGTCGAGGGCCGGGYCGGTAGTACACTATCTGCAAAAAGGGTTGGTCTGAACGATTTGTAGAAAATTTTCTGGACTTACTTTTAAGTTTTGAAAGTACCTTAAAACCTTCGCGGTGGTTAAAACAGCTAGGAATCCCAGGAGGGCCGTCGAGAGCGAGAAATCGGCATTGCGGCTGAGTTGCGATAAGTGGAGGCSGGATAGATTTTGGAACCACATATCAGTAAATATGATGGACYRCTATATGAGCAGTTACTGGAAGGTTTGGGCGAGAGGAGGAACGGACAAATCGATCAGYGTCAAAGGTGGTTTATAGGAGCGGGGAAGATGGGGTATGACTCTTCGCCTGATGTATAATCATCATCCGGAATCATCACCTCTTYTTGTTTGTCGCCTGAGGAACATGTTGATCCAACGCATCCTGCGGTACATTCTTCCCGGTCATATGCTATATTTAGCACCACTCCGAGGTAATTGAATTCAGGGTATTTAAACTGTTGATGAGGTCACTGGAACCGCTGGCCACGGTAGCCAATATCTCAGAAAATCAAAGGCCCTTGTACGAGCGGAAAAAAAAAGGATAAACCTCTTAACCAGCTGTTCACACTCGATACATTCACACACCGGGCCATGATGGCGTAATGCTGATTTGACGTTCTCTTTGAGCGCTGAAGTATACCCAAGGTTGCCCTGGTTGGGRCATGAACAGGTGATTTCCGCTRTCCCCGRWCGRCAGTCACTTCCGTCGTCAGCCCTATAAGTATGGTTCGATATAGTGATACAATTACAGAGTGGTCCGATAATCGAGCACGGGCCCGAGTTTTACGCTGGGCCTCGGATATATTAGTGTTCCAAAAAAGTTAGAGGACGCGGGGCGCCCGTATGCGTAAGCGCTAAAACGACGCTGAGGGCACGGATATCGCCCCCTCCATCAGCAAAAAAAAACTTGAAGAGATTGAATAGGCAAGTACAAAACTTCCAGATATTTATCRCTTCATCATGCCTTTATGATATGGTACAAGGATAAGCAACGAGAAGATCAAGAGGTGAATTAATCATAGAAAACCAAAAATCTCATCTCGACTGATTCTCTGAGAGGCGAATCTGGTGGAGTGCTCGGGTCATCGAAAGCTGCATGAGGAGCATACACAGAAGTTTTGCCATCCTGAATTGAGTCAAAGCTGTAAGCCATACAAACGTCAGCAGGACAAAACAATCTTATCACGGAGAGACAGACTTTTTAAGTATAACAAACTCATCCGGTCTCATCCCACGAAGGTACTTCCACTGTTGTTTGGGATTGTACTGGAGCCCAACCAACTCGCCGATNGACTTTTTAAGTATAACAAACTCATCCGGTCTCATCCCACGAAGGTACTTCCACTGTTGTTTGGGATTGTACTGGAGCCCAACCAACTCGCCGATRCGCTGRGGGTAGAGACGCAGCACCGGAAAGGTATCTTCCTTTTCGGAACTACCATAGGTACAGAATGCGAGAGGCCAGTCATAGGCTGGGTATCCAAACGGCCTCCACAGATTGACCACCTGGTAGCGCTTCTTAACGAGCTCGTGAGCTTCTTCGGGGAAATGACGCTTAATTCGGGCGACGCAGGTGTTTTCAGTCACATCGACGTGAGCTCGGGGAGCCGGCTGGCGACCTTGTTCAGTTTTGTCTAGGTCTGGCTGGCGCCGACGATGGGCTATCAGGGACATTAGCATAATCTCGCGGTAATGCAAGCGAGGAACAACACACTATGGGCGAAAAGGAACACGCGATTGCCACCACACAATTTCTTGACGAGCTCAGCGCTTTCGTCACAATACTCTTGGAATTTCTCTGGAATATCGAGCTCTGTGTTCTTCACTTTTGTTGGGATATTGTAAAACTGGAAACCATCCTTGTCAAGGGTGTAGAGGTGCTCCTTTCCCCGAACATTCTCGACGACGACATCATGCGGTATACGTATCATATTCGTCTCCCCTTCGCTTGAATTGTCCTTGACCATCCGGTACGCTTTCTCCCCATCTGGGGGAGGCAGGAAGAAGATGATTTTAGCAGTGACTGTTGCGGGCTCGGCCATAAGTGTTCAATGCTCTGTAAACGACCCATTCGGTCCATGGGCTATATATCTTTTTCTTGCGTCCGGGGTTATCAGTAAAGTGGCACATCAGTGCGGGGTCTTCACGGACGAACAACGCTAGGACAACGCGAAGCATTCCCATTCAAAATCTAATCTGGGGTGGTAGGACCCCCGAGAGCCCTCATAAAGGTGKTCTCGCACACACCGTTTGTGCCTTGCGTGTGAATACCTTCGGAGACGGATAGGGCTCTCCCCCACTCCTGCGGTGCGAATTGTTAAATTAACCAAGGGRCCTGACACCTGTGAGAAAATTRTCCACTACAAAGTTTATCAAGTGTGAGTTTGCCCTGCTTARCAARGGWTATTTTTACAGTTGGTTCTGTAGCGGTTCAGAGAAGGTCCGAACTGTGGGTTTTGACAGAGTGTGGGTTACAAGAGAGGTCTAAATAATGATGATAATAATAATAGATTAAAACTCTATTTAAATTCCTCCACTAATTTTGCTGGGTTCTTGCCATTCGCATGCTTGCATGACAGACTCAATATTTCTTGGTCTGTCACCTCACACATGATCATATGCTGTGAAAATAATGTTGTTATCCAGGTTAGCAAAATATCAATTATGTTTTTAGGAGGCATAACAAATGTAATGATTATTTTGTGAAAGCAACTAAATTAATATATTTTGCAGGGTGCCTGATGTCACCCCTATCCCTATCGTTAACTCTACAGATATGGTTTGATATAGTGACGGATTTAGGGAATGGTCTAATGATAGAGCACGGGTCCGAGCTTTTACATTGGCCTCAGATGTATTGGTGTTCTGGCCAGAACAAGTTAGATGATGCAGGGTGCCCATTTGTCTAAGCACTAGGAATGGTGTTGCAGCATTGATATCCCCCCTCCGTCAGCTAAGAAAATTGAAGAGGTTGAATAGGCAAGTACAAATCTTCCAGATATTTATCACCTCGCTATGATTTTATGACATAGTACAGGAGTATGTAACGAGAAGATAAAACCAATGAATTAATCATAGAAGACCAAGTATCTCATCTCAACTGATTCTCTGGGAGGCGAACCTGGTGGAGTGCTCGGGTCATCGAAAGCTGAGTGAGGAGAATGTAGAGCAGTGCTGCCATCCTGAAGCGTGTCGAAGCTGCAAGCCATACAAACGTCAGCGGGATAACACAATCTTTATCATAGAGAGACCGACTTTTTGATTAGGACAAATTCGTCCGGTCTCATCCCACGAAGATAYTTCCACTGTTGTTTKGGATTGTACTGGACCCCAACTAATTCGCCGGAACGCTGGGGATAGATWCGCAGTATAGTGAAGGCATCTTCCTTTTCAAAACTACCATAGGTGCAGAATGCGAGAGGCCAGTCGTAGGCTGGGTGTCCAAACGGCCTCCACAGGTTGACCACCTGGTACCGCTTCTTCAGGAGCTGGGGAGCTTCATCGGGGAGCTGACGTGTAATACGGGCAACACAGGTGTTTTCAGTCACATCTATGTGAGCTCGGGTAGCCGGCTGGCGACCCAGTTCAGATTTATCTACGCCTGGCTGGCGCCGACGATGGGCTATCAGGGACATTAGTATAATCTCGCGGTAATGCAAGYRAGGAACAACACACTATGGKCGAAAAGRWACACRCGAYTGSCACCACACARTTTCTTGACGAGCTCAGYGCTTTCGTCACAATACTCTTGGAATTTCTCTGGAATATCGAGCTCGGTGTTCTTCACTTTGGTGGGGATATTGTAAAACTGGAAACCATCCTTGTCAAGGGTGTAGAGGTGCTCCTTTCCCCGAACATTCTCGACGACGACATCATGCGGTATACGTATCATATTCGTTTCTCCTTCGCTCGAATTGTCCTTGACCATCCGGTACGCTTTCTCCCCATCTTGGGGAGGCAGGAAGAAGATGATTTTAGCAGTGACTGTCGCGGGCTCGGCCATAGGTGTTCAATGCTCTGTAAACGACCCATTCGATTCATGGGCTATATATCTTTTTCTTGCGTCCGGGGTTATCAGTAAAGTGGCACATCAGTGTGGGGTCTTCACGGACGAACAACGCTAGGACAACACGAAGCATTCCCATTCAAAATCTAATCTGGGATGGTAGGACCCCCGAGAGCCCTCATAAAGGTGKTCTCGCACACACCGTTTGTGCCTTGCGTGTGAATACCTTCGGAGACGGATAGGGCTCTCCCCCACTCCTGCGGTGCGAATTGTTAAATTAACCAAGGGACCTGACACCTGTGAGAAAATTGTCCACTACAAAGTTTATCAAGTGTGAGTTTGCCCTGCTTAGCAAAGGATATTTTTACAGTTGGTTCTGTAGCGGTTCAGAGAAGGTCCGAACTGTGGTTTTTGACAGAGTGTGGGTTACAAGATAGGTCTAAATAATGATAATAATAATAATAGATTAAAACTTTATTTAAATTCCTCCACTAATTTTGCTGGGTTCTTGCCATTTGCATGCTTGCATGACAGACTCAATATCTCTTGGTCTGTCACCTCACACATGATCATACCATGCCCCCCCCCCCTACTCGGGGACCACCGGGGTTTCGTGGATTCGTGAATATCTCCACTCCCATCCACTCTCATCTTCCCATTTTTTGTACACTCCTTAATGTTCTATTTATGCACACTTTGGTGGTAATTTGGAACGGTTAGCTGCAGTAGTTCGTAAGATATGTTTTTTCGCCCATGTCACGCCCGCCGGAAAAGTGCCGCGTCGGAGTAGAAAATACGATCAAAACCGTTAACCATCTTTGTCCAAATTACATCATAGCCAGTTGTTTCCCAGGATCACCTCGCATCAGCACCCATCACGTTCACCATCCGGCTCGCACCGGCACAGCGTGACAAATGTGTGACCCACGGAACCGTGGTGGTCCCCGAGTTGGGGGGGGGCAATGATATGCTGGGAAAATAATGTTGTTATCCAGGTTTGCAAAATATCAATTAGGCTTTTAGGAGGCATAGCAAATGTAGTGATTATTTTGTGAAAACAATCAAATTAACGTATTTTGCAGGGTGCCTGATGTCACCCCTATCCTATCGTCAACTCTATAGATATAGTTTGATATAGTGGCGGATTTAGGGAGTGGTCTAATGATAGAGCACGGGTCCGAGCTTTTACATTGGCCTCAGCTGTATTGGTGTCCCGGCCAGAACAAGTTAGAAGATACAGGGTGCCCATTTGTCTAAGCACTAGGAATGACGTTGCAGCATTGATATCCCCCCTCCGTCAGCTAAGAAGATTGAAGAGGTTGAATAGGCAAGTACCAATCTTCCAGATATTTATCACCTCGCTATGATTTTATGACATAGTACAGGAGTATGTAACGAGAAGATAAAACCAATGAATTAATCATAGAAGACCAAGTATCTCATCTCAACTGATTCTCTGGGAGGCGAACCTGGTGGAGTGCTCGGGTCATCGAAAGCTGAGTGAGGAGAATGTAGAGCAGTGCTGCCATCCTGAAGCGTGTCGAAGCTGCAAGCCATACAAACGTCAGCGGGATAACACAATCTTTATCATAGAGAGACCGACTTTTTGATTAGGACAAATTCGTCCGGTCTCATCCCACGAAGATATTTCCACTGTTGTTTGGGATTGTACTGGACCCCAACTAATTCGCCGGAACGCTGGGGATAGATACGCAGTATAGTGAAGGCATCTTCCTTTTCAAAACTACCATAGGTGCAGAATGCGAGAGGCCAGTCGTAGGCTGGGTGTCCAAACGGCCTCCACAGGTTGACCACCTGGTACCGCTTCTTCAGGAGCTGGGGAGCTTCATCGGGGAGCTGACGTGTAATACGGGCAACACAGGTGTTTTCAGTCACATCTATGTGAGCTCGGGTAGCCGGCTGGCGACCCAGTTCAGATTTATCTACGCCTGGCTGGCGCCGACGATGGGCTATCAGGGACATTAGTATAATCTCGCGGTAATGCAAGCGAGGAACAACACACTATGGTCGAAAAGATACACACGACTGGCACCACACAGTTTCTTGACGAGCTCAGCGCTTTCGTCACAATACTCTTGGAATTTCTCTGGAATATCGAGCTCGGTGTTCTTCACTTTGGTGGGGATATTGTAAAACTGGAAACCATCCTTGTCAATGGTGTAGAGGTGCTCCTTTCCCCGAACATTCTCGATGACGACCTCATGCGCCCTACGTATCATATTCGTATCCCCCTCGCTCGTATTATCCGTGACCATCCGGTACGCTTTCCCCCCATCCGRGGGAGGTAGAACGAAGTTGACTTTAGCAGTGATTGTCGCGGGCTCGGCCATAGGTGTTCAATACTCTGTAAACGACCCATTCGGTTCATGGACTATATATTTCTATCTTGCGTCCGGGGTTATCAGCAAAGTTGCACATTAGTGTGGTGTCTTGGACGGGCAACGTCAGGGCAACGCAAAACATTCCCATTCAAAGKCTAATCTGGGGTGGCAGGACCCCCGAAAGCCCTCATAAAGGTTTTCTCGCACCCACCGTTTGTTCCTTGCGTGTGAATACYTTCGGAGACGGATAGGGCTCTCCCCCACTCCTGCGGTGCGAATTGTTAAAATAACCAAAGGYCTAAGCGCCTGTGAGAAATTCGCTCACTACAAAGCCYACMAAGTGCTTGGCAACRTTTATTTTTAGAACACACCACTCACTCAAATACCTTACAATCATCACCTGAGAGTCAAGGCCACCTTGCGTATCGGAGTCTTGGCGTGGTGCGAAATCACTTGCGCATCCAATACCCAACACCCGTTTGAAAATATCCAYGCACGAAAWTACAAAATGTATTCTTCGAATTTCTGTTGCAACTGAGACGGCGACTTCTCGGATCTGCTCTGAATCGGTTATTAATTCAATAGATGTTCAAATAAGGTTTSAAACGTGCGATGAACATGTATGCATTTATGTGTTCTGCTTTTTACTCTCCCGTACCCCCTGAGAGGTCATCAGTGCATTCAAATGGGATCGCTCCTCACACGTAGTATGTGAAATGATGGCTCTTGATTGGTGTAAGTGAGAAAAACTCACAGGGCGTAACCTGGTAGCAGGTTTCGCTCATCAGTATGTGGAGCCCACTTGGTTGACTCCGATTCTTGGGGCCGCTTCGCTGGGAGCGTTCAAACGTCGCGATATGCTGGCTTTGATTCGGCAGCTTTGCCGTCTACGTCATCGCGAAATCCAAGATTCTGGCCATCAGTGCGATCAATTCTCACCTCACTGGGCGTGTAAAACAACGTAAAAGGTACGAGAAGTCACCSCCTGCCAATAAYTAATGCAAGACTCRCAACCGGAACRCACGCTCTGGAACAAAGTCGYYTTCGACTTATGATCACGAGCTYCGCGCTTGTCGACACTGGCACTACTGCTGAGCGTCGCCACCGGTTCCTTGCGCTTYGAGAGGAGTCACTTTCACCGTCCAGATCAAACGGCCCCAAGACCCAAGACTTCTTCCTCCCGCCTTGTTCTTCGAGGATGATGGTGAACGGTGTGGTGGGAGGTGCAACATAACTCCACTGTGTGCGGTTATACTGCTGCCCGCTACTGGTATCCGCATGTTCGAGAATGGCGGGACTAATTACTTTTCGTCCCTGACATCTTTCAAAGTTACAATTGTGACGGGCTCAATGGAGGTCATGATCCCGATATTCTCCTGGAGAGGCTTGACAATGAATTTTCCTTCCCGATTTTCGGTGGATCGGACGAGATTGGACGTTGGGGGTGGAGGAGCCACGTGCAACCGATAGGRCGGGTTCAAGTTGAAGGCTGTGGACATATTTGGGAGGCAGACTTGTTACCATAWGATCATTCGCGATACGCTGTGCTCTATTAAGGCCTTATACTCATGCCGGAGTATTTTTGCCGGGGAGCGAGGTCAGGGTAGCAGGTCCAAGATCAGCATAGGCACTCCGAGTCGTTGTGGGGCTTGTAGGTCTTTGATACACCTGTTTACCAGGCCCCTTAGCAGGGGAGTGCAGRTCTTCCGTTCTAGAGTTGTGCCAGAGTAGGTCCTCAAATACAAAAAAAAAAAAGAATCACGCGGGACCGGGGCTATTATCTTGAGTTCTAATATGTATCCATTTCGTACGACCATCTTRGACACGACGAGACGAAATAGCACACCACCCTGAACCTCGGTGTTCAGACGACCAAAGTTGACCTTTCACCTATCTTGTGGGCTTCGATACCGACTCGTACTAGCGCGGCTGCGGGGAAGGATCCCTATCCACGGAACTTAGCACTGTGATCTCGCCGATAGCACCATGCGGCTCGTTCTGCTGCGGTGATGGAATCCCAGGCGCAGACCCCGCTCGGGAGGTTCTAGCGCATATTTATGCCGAATAACATTGAGGGAAGGCCTGGCCATCCCCTCTCAGTGTTGCCAGTGCACAGACAGAGGTGAGGGTCCCATTGTAATTGTCCAAGCGGGCTAGCGCCCATTAAGTAAGGCACAGTGGAGCACAGCCATGAAGGGGCTTCATAAGCCTGCCTCCATATGCTCTTATCCCCTCCTCTGCACCTCCCTCCTGTCCCTGCGCCTTAAATAGCAGAGATGTGGCCCAGTGCGCTGTGCTTTCTTACCGCCCTCGCTTCCCTCACAATGGCCAACTTCTTCAACCCATCCGCGTCCGACACCCCTCCTCTTGGAGCCCAGCTACAGCCATGGCGTCCCGAGTCCAAGTTCGAGGTCTGTCGGATACTTTCCCTCCAGATTGCATAGGACTGACCAGGAAATCTCGGGCAACCAGACGTTTGGCTCAGGCCAGGATGTTTCCACCCTCTCCTCAGAGCCCTTCGATCTTAACAAGACCACTATCGCTTTCCTCGCATCCCACTACACCATCGATCCCTCCCACCTCCTCTACAAGAATGGTTACGAGGATGATGTCACCAAGCATGCGTTCGTCAACCAAGCTATTGTTAGTCAGCTTTGGATCGTGCTCTATCTTTTTACATGACAGCTCACAAGAAGAACTAGAACGGCACTCCATTCATCAACGCAGATGCACATGTTGTTTATAACAAGCTCAACAAGGTCGTATCTGTCAGCTCAACCCTCGTCAACCTCAGTACGCTCCCCTCCACTTACACGCCACCTAACCTGTGACTCACAATGAGAATAGCATCGCCCTCCATAGCTTCCTCGACCGCAACAATTCCCGTCGAAGACGCCATTAAAACTGCCGAATCACAACTACACGGCACCTATAATAACCACCCCACAAGTCTCGACTATCTCGCCAACCAAGATGGTTCCGCCGTCCTTGTCTATGCTATCCAGGTTCAGAATGATACCCAGAGCACTTGGTTCGAAGGTTATGTTGATGCCCACTCGGGAGCCTTGGTCGCTGCCACCAATTTTGTCGTCTCCTAGACGCGTACGTATGATTGTTTGTGAACATTATTAATAAAATAACTCTTTGCCTGTTATCCGAAACTCCACTTATCGCCTGTTCTCTCTGACCTCCTAAAATTAATCGTTGATATTGGCTTCCCCGATGATAACGYAGTGTCCAAACTATGGTCTTCCGTGCCYAGTTTCCGTATATATATCATAACGCGAGTGGTGATCACGCTCGTACCCACTCGAGGAACTCTGACATTTCGAATTCCAAATAATCAGCTACGCCATGAAATGAACCCGGGGAGATGGGACGCCTACGCGGAAGAAATCTCCTTCTGTGGACCCGAAAGCGAAAACCAGAGGATAATCTGCAGCAGATGCACCACTTGTGGCCATTAGCCAACTTCCATGAGGCTTCAGGCAAAAAGAGCATACCCAACTGAAAACTATAATAAAACGCCGCGTCACTAAAAATCCTTCTCACAGTCATTGTTTCGCGATCTTTGAATCGTCTCCGACGTGCAAGGAGTATTATCGCAATTAGAACTTTTCTTTCGACATTAGCGCTGTAAAATCTGCAGCCCATGGGTGTATAGGAGACTCACTCGCATCAACGACCAGAGAATATCCCGACGCGATGGGTGGATATATTGACATCCCTGCTGTTGTCTGGGTGATCAAGCAACCCTGCACGCCAGGCAAACTTGAAAAAGCATTTCGGGCTATCTCTGCGGCGTGAGCTGGATGCTGCAGCTTAACTGAGGGGACCGACGAACCTGAATGTGAAATGAGGACAGCGAGGGTAGTCCCCACTGCAACAGTGACCTATCGGTTGAGAYACAACTGCATTTAGTCCCTCGAATAATTCTCGATCGAAGTAGCGGTACGCACGAATCCTAGTCCTGAGAGGAGGATATATGATTCCTTCGTGGGACCCCATAATGCCAGAGCGCGGACGCAGAAAAACACTGCTTGCACAAGTCAGACAGGCCAATCACAGGTGCACAAATGTTTTGATACGAACACTCCGCGCTGACCATCCCAATCATAGCTACATCTGAGAGTCAGAGACTCTGACATGAGCACCGAATGAGGAAATTTAGACAAGAGAAGCAATGCACACATGTTTCGATGTCGAATAGAACACGACAGCTCTATCAATTCTTGGTTGAGTYCAACTTCAAAGAGGGGGCGGTAATGCGGTGGAGAGGAAGGGAACTGACTATTGGTGTGGGGTGCGGGATTGTTACAACTGGGCGTTCAGCATAAGTGGAAGGTTTATCCATCGGACATATGAATGCGCACTGAGTATCTTGAGCGTCAAATCGATGAAAGGGGTGTAATGAATGAGGAAAAACAAGATTTTGGTGAACGTCCATTTTTGGCGCCAGATATACTCGACCTGGGCAAGGGAGCATAGGGAGTAATCAGCGCTCAGARTGAAATTGCTCAAAACATTTTGCAAATGATAATTCACCTCTTGATCGAACATTTGGATATATTCGCACAGAAACCAAACCATGCACCCAACTACCCCTCGATCGTTTGAACGGTGACGTTTACGGAGAGACTCGGGACTACCCACCTTCGACATACTAGGTATCCCCCAGGAGAACAAACATGAGAACAAGTCGAATCACAGGAAATGTGAGTTACTCACATACGCAGACCTCAATTGAAATGCTATCTCGACAAGCTCTTCCATAGTGCTTGCCATAAAATAATCCTTTGTCTGTCTAGGCCCTCAAGTCCCCGACTCGCCTTCCTCCGAAGGAACGAGGAAAGTTCCTACTGCTAGCGTACAGATAGCTCTCCACCCTCGTTGCCGGGAGCTGAAACTTGAAGCGGTCGCACAGGAGGGGGAGGGGGAAGGGARGCACAGAACAAAACAGCGAACACAAGATCGCACAACGTAAGCCCAGAGATTGGTTCCTCTYCCATGATCTTGTATGTCCGAAGAATCCCAGGTCTCGGTCGGACTTAGGCGGGCGGCGGGCGGCGAACAATTCAGGAGTAAGTGGTCAGAGCCGCCCAGAAGGTACTCAAATCAGGGGCGGTGATAAGTTGGAGCCGCCCCCTAACTCTTTCATAGCCACCACTCTTATGATACTCCCTACGTAGGGCAAATATAAGTGTAAACAATCTTTAAGGTACATGGAGAATATTCAGTGATGAACTACGCTTAGGGGGTAATCCTGCCTTGTAATCATATTTCTCCTGCCTGTACCTCTGAGGCAAGGGGTGGCTGACTGGTATTCCCAGGATATTCTGGGATCAATACATCAGCCCGCGAGGGGCGCTCAGCTATCCGGGGTTTGTTGTTGACGGGGGATCCCGGCTTGTGAGCGACCGTACGAGACAGCCACGTGGGGTTCTTCGTCCCTTAATCCTTTAGTTGTCGTTGAGAGTCTCATACCCATGGAGTCGTGAGTTACGATGGCAGATTCTGCCAATGTTAAGGTTGAGAGCACGCATGGTCGGAAATAGTTTTTAGCACAGTGAAAAGGAGGGTGACTAAGTTAGTGACAAGGGTTGTGATCCAGGTGGAGGTTGTTATTTGGGGTGACGAGGTGGAAATGGGAGTGAAACGTACGGAAAGGCGGGATATTGTCCGAGATGCAGATGAGGACCTGGCAGGCAGTGGCTCGGATATCTAGCGCTCCTCTCTAGCATATCAGCGCGGTCATCCAAATTTACCCTGAGTCCTGTAGCCCACCCTGCAGCAGAGGGACTGCTATTCACCAGGTGGGCATTGTAGCGTTGTGTCTACTCTGAACACACGATGTGCGTGTACTGAAGTTGGTTTCTAAGCCTGGGGAGATATAGATGTCTCGCAAAAATCAGAAAACTTCGGTTTTCGATACCATACTCCGGTTCAACATTGTAGGCAGATTGATGAAATATATCACCGAGTGTCACACCATCCAGAAGGCACGGACTATCATAGATGAGGTCGTACATATCAACTACTTAGCGGCTGGGCTAGAAAAATACTGCTTCCCTGGAGAGGTACACATCAAATAACAAGATCATCTGGCCTGAGACCTTAGGAGGGGTTTGATTGCCTAATCCTCAGCTAATCTGAATTGAGTAGATTGAGGGCTTGACCATAAACATCCTTTGGCGAACTCAACCAAGCCCATTCCCAGTTCTTCTCGACGGCGTTCATGAGYTTCCGAAGTTCCTCGCGCAGCTCTTGTCCCTGGAGATCAGAGAAGTCTACGCCAGGATACATCAACGTCAAATATTTGCTGTTCAACTTCGACTTCTCTTGGACTTCCAGGGCGCGCGGTCGCCGAACAAGATCATATATCTTCAAGGCTCGTTGTATCGAGGCAATACTTCCATCTGTCTTGGGGTGCCCGAGGAGCGCGGATAGAATAAATGCATCCTATGATTAACGAGGTTTGCCATAGGGTCGGGCATGCTTGGTGTTAGCAAGAGCACACGGTTATAAACACAATTACATGCCTCTATGGCTTGCCCAGCACCTGCACCTTGGTGTGGAACCATTGCATGTGCCTGGTTAGCGCAAAAATTGAGTTGCTAACACACACAAGCACTTAATTCGAACATACAGCATCGCCCATTAGAGCAACACGTTCGTTAATAAATGTAGAGAGTGGCCGAACGGTGTGAATCGCCCATCGGAGAGGTTCATTAACGCACTTGGATAGATACAGAACGTCAATGAATACAGCAAAACCAAATGATCATGAGCTCACTTCCAAGAGGGCCTGGACTTCTGGCTCCCACCCCACAAAATTTCTGACCATCTCCTCCTTGCTTGCTTCGGTAAACCATTGTCCGTCAAAAATTACATTTTCTTGGTCATGCCGAGAGACAAGGGCAACAAAATTTATCACATTCCTGTGTGAAATAGGGAAGGCGATGACAATCTGTGGTAAAATCAGTATACCATGTACGCGTTCGCTACCAATTCAAGAAACGAGAACTCACACCATCCTTTCCGATGTACTGTCGAAATAAATCCTAAACAATCATTGTGTAAAAAGGAAAGGGAATGCAAACCTGAACTGGCTCGGTAAAGATACGATGGTTGGGATGCCGATCCCTTAGTAGATCGATTGATATGAGCGCACGATACGCGACATTCCCGCTCCATGTTGGCTCGATGCAAGCTAGGTAGTCCTCCGCACTTCGGYCTTCCGTTCGAGCAATATCTGCCTGTTCCCACATGAGCGTTTTTCGAACTGCAGATTTCAAGCCGTCGGCCCCAATGAGAATATCACATATGGCTGTTGATCCATCCTCGAAAAGAAGGTTTACAGGTCCTGAGGCTTGTTGGGTGTAGCTCTGGAGACGCTTCCCACAAAGTGTCTTGCACTCAGAAGCGAGGCATCTAAGAAGGGTTTGCTGAAAATCCGAGCGGTGGAAGAACATCGCGTTGCCTGTGCATGGGTTTAACTGAAATAGATTAAGTATTGGGACGAGTAGATTAATACCTTGTGTAATAAGCCGATAGAATTCAAATCCCTCCGAGCAATCTCCCCTTCGATATACCCACATACAGACTGGATAGTAAGCATGAATTTCAGGCAGCAGCTGGCGACCACTGTGACAGTCACCTGGCCCTTCCTGACGTTTTCTCTCAGCTACCTCAGTCAGCTTGTCCTCTAGCCCAAGCTCCCGGATAATTTCCCATGGACCTYGACCGACGTAGCACGGTATTAATTAACTGCTTTGGCATACTTGGGATGGCCAGTAACATACGTGGAAAAAGTCCTACACCCGCGCCGACCTCGGCAAGCTTCGATGCCGCCTCGTATATGGTCACCTCGATGTCTGGGTATTTCGATAAGGCAACTATAACATTCGTTAGCAGATGTGCTAGAACGCTGCASTTGTCGGCTAGCTCTTACTTGCTAGGATCAGTCCACCAATTCCACCACCACTACGCCATGTAAGAAGGCATGGGTTTGAGCCTGGCGGGCAGTATGTGTTACCTACTCACCAGATACCAACTTTAAATCGCTTGCACGGCCCTGAACCATTCATTCTTTCGGAGTATTGACACGGCGGGTGGAAATTCGAGACTTGTGGTAGAGGGCTAGGGTTACATTATATATATACTCTATCGTGGTGACCTTCTGGGATAAGCACGGCTGGACTCGGGTCGGCGTTGCGTTATTATGGGATTAGCTACAACTCTGGGAGTGTCCAATGGAGAGCCCTGTATGTGTTTTCATTGGTGGTGCCTCTCCTTCGTGATGTCAGTCGTGTCCAAGTGATGCCTTCTGACCCTAAATGGCTATCTACTCACGTATTTTCCTGACGTCGGTGGCCATGACCCCTCAACTTCTTGTCATTCGCTTTACCTCAGCTGCTGGAGTCGCTCGGCTCTTCTATTCCGAACATCCGCTCTTTCCGAAAGCTTCAAGATGACCAATGGTAGTGAGGGTCATGTTAAGGCCTCAGTCTCAAAGAACGGCGCTAGGGGGTTCCTATCGCATAGTTCATCCGGACTGCGCTTCATGAAACAATTAGGATGGAGCTAATGGGAAATTATGGTCAACATCCTAGCTTGGTTGAATTTCCTTGGCACATCCCCTTCGAATGGATAGYTTACTACGTGTTGGTCTACGACTCCACGAGTCGTGCGAGATACAATTCGATCATGATATTGGGACCTTCCCCTCACCATGGTTAGCACTGTTTGCGATGCCTGACACCCATCTTCTATGAGGATGACCAGCTGTTGCGCATGGAAACCGCACTGCCCAAGCCTCGGAAACAGTGTCTGGAGACGGAATCGATCCAAGATTACCAAAGTAGGAAACCGCTCACCTCGGTCATGTATACACACCTCTCTAAATTGACCATCTATGCTCTGGAACGACACTGAATACACAATGTTGTGGAACATACACACATAAAAACCATCGATTTCTCCTTGTCTATCTTACTTCACTATCCTACTGGATTAGGAGCCAAAAGTGACAGATAAACGTTGTCGCGTTCAGATCACTATTGCCGTAACAATCTCACCCCCACCTCCTCACTCGTATTCATGCCTTTGGTAAGCARCGGTTGCCGCAGTTCACTAAAAAATATTACTAGCTGTAGCATAATAACATCTCGTGTGCTCTTCATGCAGTATGACTATTTAAGCGAATGCAACAGTGTGATTGCCTCTTCGTACGAGTCCATCGGCGAGGTTAACCACGCTGACTCCCAGTTCTGCTTGGCGGTTTCTATGAGCTTCACAAGTTCCACGTGTAATTCTCGTCCCTGCAAAGCGGAGGGATCGATGCTGGGGTATGCTAGTGAAAAGTACCTTCCGTTCAATCTCGATCCCTCTTGAACTGCCAGGGCACGCGGTCGTCGGACGAGGTCATATACCTTCAAGGCGCGTTTGATTGAAGTAATACTCCCATCAGTTTTGGGATCTCCGAGAAGTGCTGCCAGCACAAATGCATCCTAAAAGGCTTGAAATGAACAAAGATGTCGGCAACGATAGATGTGATTATATCGACCTCAATGGCTTGTCCAGCTCCTGAACCCTGATATGGGGTCATTGCGTGGGCCTAGACGAAAGGTTGATGAGTTCACAACCAGAAACAAAAAGCTCCAGACACACAGCATCTCCAATGATAGCAGCACGCCCATGGACGAATGTCGAAAGTGGCTGCACAGTGTGAATAGCCCATCGTAGAGGTTTATCAATGGACTGGGATAGGCTTATGGGATCAGCGAGCGTTACCATATTAAAGGCCGCCAAGCTTACTTCGATAAGGGCCCGGAGCTCAGGTTCCCATTGTGTGAAATGTTTGATCACCTCGTCATTTGCCGCAGCTGCAACCCACTGCCCATCGAATTTCGTATTTTCTTGATCATGCCGTAAAATAAATGCAGCAAGATTGACTGACTTTCCCCTTGAAACGGGGTACCCCATGACAAACTGTAGGTTGGATCAACACACCCAGAATATTGGTTGGAAATCCAGAACTCACAGCACCCTTTCCAACATACTGTATGCACAATTGAAAAAAATCGGTCATCATGTTATTGCATCAAGTATGAGAGGGACAAACCAGAGTGGGCCGTGTAAGTATAGGATGGCTGGGGTACCGAGCCTCCAGTACCTCAGTGGATATGAGTGTGCGATACGCAACATCCCCACTCCACACCGGCTCGATTGAAGCGAGGTAGTTAGCCGCCTCGGCCCTTCGGCCCTCTAATTGAGCGAGATGGGCCTTCTCGCTCATGAGCGTTCTTCGAACTGCGGATTTCAAGCCGTCGGCCCCAACAAGTATATCGCAGATTGCGGTTGATCCATCCTCGAACAGAAGGCTGACGGCTTCAGATGGTGGTTGCACGTAGCTGCGAAGACGTTTCCCACAGTGAATCTTGCAAGTTGAGGCAACACGGTTTATGAGCACCTGCTGAAAATCCGGGCGGTGGAAAAACATTATGTTGCCTAATAACCAGGTGAAACAAGGATAAGTGGCAACCTTCCTACATGAACGACATTCTAGAGCATGCCTTGTGTCATAAGAGTATAGAATTCCATTCCCTCTGGACAATCGCTTTTCCGGAACAGGAACGTTGGAACTGAGAAATGAATCCCGAGTTCATGCGACCGGATGCAAAATGTTGAGGAACTCGCCTGGACCTTCTTGACGTTTTACTTCGGTTGCTTTCGTCAACTCTTCTTCGAGKTTTAGTTCTCGGATAACTTCCCATGGGCCTGCGGGGAATGCAGAGGAGCATTTATGAGCTGTTGCCGGATGTGCACCGGCAAAGAATAGCGCACGCGGAAAGAGCCCGACGCCCGCTCCGACTTCGGCGAGCCTCGATGCTGCTTCGTAGACCACTACCTCAATATCCGAATATTTCGACAGCGCAACTGGAGGACGATTCAATTGAGAACATAAGTACGCTAGACGCCTCTGACCTGCTAATATCAATCCACCAATGCCGCCACCACTATCTCATACATAAGAAAAAAGTCATCACCCAAGTGTAATTCATGTACCAGATTCCGACTCGCAATCTAGGCCCTAACTTGGAGTTATCCATTATCGATGGCTGTGGGTCGAGAGGGATGCAACAGGAGACAAGAGTCCGAGCTATAGCCTGAGGGAGACAGGTATCAAAGCATGCATTATATATACCCTCACCCTGGGGAATGACACGATTAGACCGGAGCTCTATACTGGAGGTAGTCAAAAGCGTTGCCCAGAGCGTTAGGCGCTTCGAATCTCAGAAACCAAGATCCCCGCCATCGTCAGATAAATGGGCTTTCCGCCGTATAGTGACATGAAGCTTGTGAGTCCGATTCGACCGTCAACTCTCGATCCCCTTTTTTGATAGAATCGTGTTCGACTCTAGCTCGGGGACTGTGAATGATTGCTTGAGACATGCTCACATGAACATCCTAAGGGAAGCAGAACACAAAATGGCGGAGCACGTTTTCTCTGACCTCGTGGAAATGGTAGAAAGGTGGGATTAGCTGACATGGTCCAATCCAGAACGGGGGTTGCATACCCAACTTCGTGTGCGAACCGAGATTCTGGGTACACATCCATTTCCGATACATCACCGTCTAATCTTGAGGAGATTGGTGGTCTCATATGTGCTTTTTGTGGCCGGTCACAAGTTCAAAAGATTCGGCGTGATATTCATAGACAAAATCATAGATCTCCCGATTGATCAAGATTTGGACTGCGTCATTGTACCTCAGCCGTGCAGACGTTAATACACGTGCGCTACTTGTCCGAAATTTCTTCTGATATCACAGTTTGTGGTCCCGAGTGTTGTCGGAGCGAGACGGTGGGTACGTGCTACGTAGAGCTACACCTTGGATAGGACTCTTCAGCTATAAAGACTCCAAATTTAGGACGGCGGCTCATTCTCCACGCGACCCTTGGCGAGACGGAAGCCGCTTGCTGGTCACTTGTCATCGAGGTGTGAGCGCATGAGGTTCAGAAGCAGACAACCTTTCCGGAGTGGCCGTAGGCGTCTTCTGCCGGTGCCGCTCGTGAGCCAGGGCCAAGATAATGCCGACCGCCATACAACACTTATAACACCAGACACCCGAGTGTAACCGGTGGAAGAGAGGTGGCGACTGGCTGAGACAGACTAGGATCTGGAAGAGGTGGAAAACCACGTGACCATCAATAATCCCTCTTGATGACGGGAATAGCCCGGACTGCGCTGTTTATTCCAGGTCTTTCACAGTAGGAAAGGCGGCAAAGGGCATGGCAGTACATCCAAATAGGCAATGAACAGGTATTTATACGTAGTAACTGTTCATTGGTGAACGAAATTCCCACAAAAGATTACATATATGTCGAGCACAAGGTCATGGACAATAGCACGAAGGAGAAATCGTCTAGCTCCTCCCGAAACCTAATAAATCGCTCGTGAGTCGAATTATTCTCGCTCACAGGGAAGGAGCTGAAATACCCAAACGTCTTCTCTCGTAGAATAAATCCGTTCTACTTGCTCCGAGATTAACAATCTTTGGACAACCGTCCCTGTCTTTCTCAAGGCGTGTGCATCCAGCGCAGTAGTATGCGTCCGATATGCCTATTACAAAGACCAACTCAGTCAGTCAGTAAATACCAGGGAAGCAGGTATCATGCTGCGCACCGGGAGCACTACAAACAACACATCGTCCACCATAGGTACCAAAGTTGCATTCGTCGCAAATCCTCACGAGCGTTTCTGGTCGTACAGATGAGTCACAAATCGGGCTGAGAAAATGAAGTGAATAAGTATGACTATTCAGCCAAAAACATAGAGTTAAACTTACCATAAACCATCATGTCTCTCACATAATCGTCCTATGGCTGAAATACAATGGTCAGGACGCGAACAATCGACAAAGGAATGAGCACGCACCAATGCCAGGTTGGCGTCTACACATTACTAAATCTACGTGGTCAGGTTAGCATTGAATAACGAGTAGCGGATCGGACGTGTAGGCATACCAGGATTGTGCTTGGACATGGTGGTGGTAAGTGGAAGGTATCCTGTTGGACAACTGAGTCAGCAAGGCAGGTTTTATTCTGCTGATCAGTAAAGTGACTCAGTGTTCGGAGGCGAGGGTGGAGTGCCGAGCGCCTATCAACAGATGAAGGTGGTGTTGCCGGAATGGGGCTTGTAACTGGATCTTTGAAGGGGACCATGGCGTTGGGGGCGAAACCATTTACCAACAAGGCAGAATAATTATCCATTTCACGGGGTTCGTATAGACGTCGGACTACATCTGACTTCGGCAAGACCGCATCCGTGGGTTGAATACGTCAGATTATACAGAAGGCGATAATGTATAACACCATACACGAAACCTATATCTACTAGGTTACTTGCCAAACTTTCGCTTGGGCTATTGGTGGCCCCAATAAATGGGACATAGATCATTCCATGAACCTGTGTCAATACATCATTAGAAAAGCACCCGCCCAATAATGGACAACAAAAAATACCTGGACGCCTAGAAACTGCGGCAGCAGTCCCTGGTATATCCTCAGCAAGTACGATAGCAAGCCCACTACAGAAGCGGTAAACGGACAGAGATCCAAATATCATGCAACTAGCGGACTTACCCCCCGCGATGCCAATCGATGTGGCTGGATAACAATGGTCATTTGAGTTAGTGAGAAGATCAGAGAAATTGTCGAGGAATTGCCATACCAGTGAAGTATCCACGGCCCGTGGTTATCAGTCACGAACCGTATCGACACTTGGTCATAGCCACCCCGAATCGTTGAAGTTGCAACTGTATCCCTTCGCACTGGGTTATCAAAATTGTACGATGTGTTTCCTGCGCTTCGGACCACAGAAAAGCTATGCTAGTTCAGCTAGTCATAAACGGGGTATTCTTGAACCTGGATTGAGTCATTTCTTACGCCGTGTAGGTAGAACGGGTGTGGCCCCCCTCGTTCATTGATTGATGAGTCCGTATGAACGGTGATTTGAACAGTTTTGTTCGATGGGAGGGAAAATACAGAACCTATTGGAAGTATTTTTTCTGGAATTCCACTTGTAAGCAAGCTCAGGCTAAGACAGGGATGCCTTACTCGGATCGACAATACCACTGAGAATCTGAGTGAGGATGGGTACGGTGGGAGACTGGAATGGGCGGCCATTGATCGTAAATTTCCCGTTCTGGGTGGGAAAGAAGATCAGGTACGCTCATCCTGAAGCATCGTATTAATTGCGTACTGTGAAACTCAGCTTCAAATCTAGATGAAGATCCGCCCCGTCAGGCGCTGGTTCTCCGGGCTACAGAATCTTTGAGTTGTCATCGCGGAATTAAGGAAGGTACAACGGACAGCTTTCTCTGGCTGCAAGGGCTGAAAATGCGGTGAAAATTTGGGTAAGTAACACAGCTGAGTTTTCATACGTTGAGGTCCGTCTCAGATAGTGGTCTATCAGTTTTTTGCCTGCTATATGGGAGCTCGACGGGTACCGGAAGATACCGTAAAATTGCCTGTCCTCCGATAGCGTCTGGATCATTTGCCACTGGAACTCGAATCCCTATGAGAAAATAGTGACAAGGTTGAGATTAAGTCGGGGGAAAATTATATTGCTGCACTACTCACAGTAGTTGGTCAGGTCCTGATCGGCTTGCAACTATCAAAGATACATCGTGTGCATGTTTATTGAGCCCTGACCGCAACACACTCACAACGAACGAATAACGTTGACCTGAAGATGAATTATTGAAGCACAGTTTTAGATGTGCACTTAGCGGCCTCAACTCACCAGTAAATATTTGAAGTTGGTTGACTGTAACCGGAACGACATTTACCCCATCAACCTCGATAATTTGAAGGTCGTGTTTATCGAYGGTGAAGTTGTATGGAGCGTGACAGGACATGTTAATTAGCCGGAAACGATATCTGGAGATTTGGGGGATCGAAGATGCTACAGAGCATGATATGAGTGCCAACAAATATGACATACCGTTTGCGGTAGAGGACATTGACTACGGCATATTTGGATGGTTGGGTCGAGCTCGGCCATTGACCGAAGCCGTTGATTAAGGTAGAATTCCATGCACTTCATCACAGTGAGCGAGTTACCATTATAGGAAGCGAGAGAGGTCACCGGACGTGCCTTTGACCTTGACTGGAAATTTGGTCTATGGTGCCAATGTTCTGAGAAAGAGGCACTACATGGTGTAATAAATCACTAACGGTACCTAATTACGAAAGCTCAGTGAGCCAACAAAATCAAGAGTTTAGTGGATTTCGCCCACCAGTCCGATAATGTTATTACTGTTCCATCTTGATTTCCTATGATTAGTCAAGAGGAACCTGGAGCAAGAATTTATTACCGTCATCAATGTCATACATCTGGCCGTGTGGATCATTTGGGTCCATGACAATGAGAGGTCCACGAATCCCATCACAGTATTGTGTTGCTGACGGGAACGATAAATCATCGATGATGGTTAGTGAAATAAGGCTTACAATAATGGGAATGATACCAGAAGGTACCTGCTTGATTCTCAACAGGAAATTGGTATGAAAAAGAGTTCCCGGAAACAATGGGGCATTGGGTGACAAATGCAACACCATCCGCCCAGTTCGTTCCAAGATCATGATGGATACCGTGCCAATGCTGGTAACAAGAGTAGGTATATGCTGGCAGTCACGGAAGCGGTGAATTACCTACAATTGTAGTCGCCGTCAACATATCTTCGCTGCTGAGCATGTTATTAACATTAATCCTGARGGTATCGCCCTGGAGGAACCATTCAACTTCTGAGATGCGCGTCGCCTCTTTTGACGTACCTTATACCCCCGGATGATTGGTCCGGGAAATGTGGGCCATCTCGGGCTCAAGCCTACCAGTGCGGCTTCACGCCTGAACCCATCTGTGTTGATTACTTTGTTTAAGATAAACAATTCTCCAACTGAGCCCATGGAATGTAAAGACTYGGCGAGCAGCGGCACAGTTTTCCAAAACCTGGAGGGCGGGAAATACATGGTTGCTGATTATGTAAAGTGCGAAGCGTCGTCGAGTCCTATACACCTCTCACTTGATGGGGGAAGTCGAAGTGATCGCAGTCAATCCTGACCCCGGGTAATCAGCCCGAGCAGCAGTTGGGAGAGGGGTCCAGAGCAACTCATTGAGTCTAGGCCCTCAGGGTGCGCCATTGCATTTCGGCATTGAAGGGCATGAGAATCTGGAACCCTCCGCGGGGACCTCGGTTAAACGTTTGAACCTTGAACCTTGCCCAATTTTAAGGGCAATTGGGTATTGCTTGCACTTCAAGAATCTGAGATAAGTATGTTGCGTTGGCTGACTCACACAATCTTCGTGTTTCCTTTGAAAGTGCGAGCAAGAAGATATAGATTGCACGCTCCCTCCGGAGGGTCAAAACTGGTTAATATGTATGAAACACAGAACAGACCAATGTTCTTCTCGCCAACCATAGAGTTAACCCTTTTTAACATTTTAATGCATTGGGAATTCCTATACAGATATCATCATTTCAATTCGGTTTGCCACAGAAACTTATTCCCCCGCTTTTGTTTATTGTGCTCACCCCTTCATGGATCACTTCCCACAGGAAATTTCTGGAAACCAAGGTTGTTTGGAAATTAGGTTCTGGGAAGATCTAAGAGAAGCTTTGTTTGGGGTGGCCCGAGAGGGCTGCGCCAGCAACTGCCCAGTTGACCTTTTAGCACAAAAACTCCATAAATAGTGTCTAACTCAATCGGTCGCAGTGGAGTGACACCGGAAAAAAATCAAAAGTAGTTGTCTTTGATCCGTGTAGAGATTGCGGAGCGCCTGGCCATGGATGGCAGGCGATCTCCGCATTCTCTCGTTAGCRGATCAGGGCACCGGAGTGCACACGACAAGGACGAGCCTCAAAGCGGTTGAAGGAAACGGACATTTCTGTCCTGGTAGGATACGCCCCATGCCACGCTAATCATGTAAACCCTCTCTTTRGTCAGATCCCYGCRCCACCATACTCTACTAAAATCCATAGTACCACTCTCTGCCTTTTGAGAGCCATTTCGAGCAGYGTCCGACAGAARTTTTTCTATATCTCATTTAATCAYGTTTTCGGTTTCAAGTTTTAATTCGGCTCATATCTCGTAGTAAATCATAGCTAGTCCGTAATTAGTAGTGGCACATTTGTTTTAAAAAGAGGCCTCCAGCTTTTGCGAGAGGCAGGCAAAAATTAGAGCCCAAATCTAATATCCATTCTTTCCTCTCATTCTTGTTTTCTCTCGCCATCGCTCTCATTCTCATTCTCGTGTCACCGACTCTCTTCACCCTCTCACCGTCTCTTATCGCACCCCTGGCCACTTGTAGCGCGGTCACGAAGCTCAGCGACTGTCGGAGACGGTCGCGCTCGTATTCACCCATTAAGYGTAGGAGGGACCACRTCTCTTCATCCGCATGGATGTTCGTCCAATGAGCTGTGGTTGATCATTATCGGGGCACTGAGTCACCTCTGAAAGAGTGACGGCGRCTCCTGTTCTGCTATTACTGTGATTATGCCCATCGGTGGCAGGTGGCGCACATGTGCTCTYGTTGAAAATCGGTCTAAATCGATCAGAAATTGGTCGATTCAGTGGTAATCGGTCTGGGGCACGTGCTTACATCAGATTTCCCTTGGAATGGAGAAGCTGCCGTGCAAACCAGTCACCAAAACCACGTGACTTAATGTAATTCACATAAATTATCGGGTTTTTTGCACTCCGCTGAGTTTTATTTCGTACCTTACCTACCTCTGTTTTTTTCCCATTTTGCGAGTCCGTCCAACAATCAACCAGTTTGGTAACGACAAACCGGGCAAGCTTCGTGTCTCACTATTGACATTGTGAGTGTTCTCTTTTCTTATTGAATTCTGACCTTCTAATGGGGCACAACTATCAGGCACCAATATTTTAGAAAATGGGGTCCCCCGTACGTGTTTAACAATAATATCAACCCCCGGCGGCCTGTGCTCATCATATATCTGCAGTCGGCTGTTCATGCATCCCCATCGCTGTGTAGACCACTACCACAAAAAAAGAAAAACCAACTCAATAAGAAAGAAGCTGCGCCTGGGAAACTCAGAGATTCAGGATGTGGTACACGCAAAATCAAACGAGCAGAGAATAGATATGCAACCGCCCAATACAGACTAGGTCTTGCTGGATATGATGTAAGATCAGGTTTTTGCTTAGCGATATGGATGGAATCTGCTCTAATCCACCTCACCAGATCTTGCACGTCTGAAGAGTACCTGTTAGGGCTGGGTTAGATATTCTCATGTTTGAACACACGACATGTTACCATATTAAGAATATTGCCTGCGTAGAGGGTCCTGCAGTGATTATCATCCTACCAGTGCGGCTTCATGCCTGAACTCATCTGTGTTGATTACTTTGTTTTAAGATAAACAATTCTCCAATTTTAATCCAAGATGGGGAACGCCGTTCCTCATCAAAGGATAAGAGGTCGTAGTGAGGATCTGTTCGGTCCTCTGATTCTCACAAGTACAAACAGAACACATCAATAGTTTGTTATCGTTATCGATAGACATCAACAATCTTTTGCATTTCCGCTCCTCTGCACTCGCTGCCCCTATACCGTTTGCTTGTGCTATTTTTGGTGCTTTGTAAGTRCGAGCAAGATATAGGTGGGAAGTAAGACGAAATATTCTTAATCGGCCTCAGTGGACTCACTTAATCTAGATGAAGTGGCACATCCTCCTCTGTATTGTTGAACTGACCGAATGCCTGGACTCTACTGTGGGCAACACCCACGCAAGCGTCCTGAGAGGGGGTTAGAACCCTTGTAATATTATCCAAGTTCCAACCAATTAAACAACTCTGCAAAGATTTTTTTCACCTTCTCCGCGGTCTTTATTTTAAATATACCTTACCTCCCTCCTCGGCCATATAACCTTTTCAGAGAAAAGGAGCATGGCAAACTCGCTCAAGTAGAGGCAACTCCGCGCCAGGATGTTGCTACTGTTGGAATAAGCAAATGTGCTCCCGTGACCTCAGGAGTCACGTGCACGCCGCCCAGATACTCACTGTATTGCTTTCGAGCACGGACACTTACCTTAAACCAGTAGACAAAATTTTCCTGTAGACATGTAGAGCAGTTAAATACCTCTAGTCCCTCCGGAGCCCGCTCTCCTCAGTTCTCGTGCGCATCATGAGTGCTGAGTCAATCACTTTTTCTTACAGCTACAAATCTGGCCAAGCTCTCTAAGCCTCCTTGGACATAATAGTAACAATAATCCGAGTCCTCCGTCCCATCCTCTGTAGTATCCACAAGTCTACGGAAGAAGTGCATTGCCAGCGGGGTGGTCTCCTTCTGGGGCCCTCCGCAATCAAAGCCGTCTGTAAGCTTGGGTACCTGTGATTTTGCAGGTAGGTGGTGTGGTAGGATATGTATGTACTTAGCCAAACTACGATACATGTTCAACATTTGAGGGCACGGAGGAGTCTTCCGCYAAGGGAAGTACCGAGCAACGAATCGATCGGAGAAAGGAACGTTGACGGTCACGTGGGGGAATGCTTATCATCACTTCCGTCATAATGAATGACTTGGACAATTCCCTCAGTGACTGACTCGACCTCTCTCAGTTTCGCATCTCCTGGTTTCTCGCAGGCCTTGCTGTCTACTAAAGACAGCCTATACTTGTGCTCCTGGGAGGCGGGCACAACACTTCCAGATAGTGCGACGAGACGGGGTTCCGGTACCTCGGCCAAGTCGTGCACCCCTGCTGAAAGTCCTGCATGAGCTTGCTGCATGACTACTTCAACACACGCAATCTTCAACTCTTTCAGCGTTTGCTGGAGAGCAGTGGTCATGACCGTGGCCAGTCGACAGGTCCGAGTACAAGTATCGGCAAGAAGCATGGTGTGCTCAACGTAGACATCAATGCCCGTGACTGGCTTGGGAGAACAGTGCTTCATCTTGCCTCTACCTCCGTTGATCACTTGGATTACGTTCGAGCTCTTCTCAAGCATCCGGCCATTAGCGTTAATCTGCCAGATGCAGAGAGCCATTGGACTCCCTTGCACCGTGCCTTGTACAGTGCGAACCTCCCCGCCACGTGAGCAATATATCTCTAAAGTTTATCTATGTGCCCTTATTGTCTGTACAGGTGTTTACTTTTGCAACGTCCGGACATCGACATCACTCTAAAGGATAATGAAGGATACACCGCATTTGACCTTTACAATTCTACCCTTACCGGAACAAAGCCGTCGGTAGAAGAGGGGGTGGCTCATGGGGATTTATTTACATGGGGAACCAATTCGTGCGTGTCAATGTCTATTTACTCCGGGAATCAGGATTTACTCTAGTCTCAGGAATGCCGTCCTAGGATCAGGGGACGGTAACGACAGAGTATGTCCGGAACAGGTCATACTCCAGCACAAAGAGAATATCGCAGATCTTGAGCAACAGGATCTATCAAAGCGCTTCCTGCCAGTGAGAGTGAAGTGCATCGAAATGTCGAAACTCCACACGGGTTGGTGTTCCTCGTTTTCGGCGCCTTAATCATCCATTGAGAATTTTTAGCTATTGTCACATCTGATAACGGGGGAAATCTACGCTTGTGCGGATTTGGGAGTGGTGGCCGGTATGTCTGTCATTTTGTGCCCTCGACATGCTTTATCCATCCACTCAATAGACTTGGTCCTAATTCCCATATACAATATCACCTGAAACCATTACCACAATTCTCTCAGACAGTTGTTTCCGTCGCTTTGGGCCAGGACCATACATTGGCACTTACAAAGAACGGAGAGGTTCTGAGCTGGGGCTTGAACCGCTTCTCTCAACTTGGATATCCCGTGGATCTTTGGACGGGTGGTCGTACAGAAGAACCAATTCAATTCACGCCAAGGAAGGTGCAAGGTTCACTTAGGAAAGAGGTTGTCAAAGGTGTTGCTGCGAGCAAGTGCGCGTCGGCCTGTTGGACTGAAGACAGCGTATACACTTGGGGAACAAACAATGGTCAATTAGGCATGTGTCATTTTGCAAGATCTTAAGGCGAGTTTCTCTGATCGTTTGTTCTTTTAGGGTATGACAGGGTGACGCAGCCGGTTCAGGTTTYGCCCCGCAAAGTATCGGGCTTAACTGCACCTGTCATTACTATCTCTATGACGGTCTGAAAACCCCTCTCTTCGGTTCTGAAATCCACCCTGATCTTGTTGCTGGTAGGAAAATGCAATGGCGTGCTTAATGCAGAGTCGACAAGTCGAGTGCTTTTACAATGGCGGACACCATCGTATCAAGTAGATACTATTATCTATTCTTTTCTGGTCATGTCGGCTCACTCAACTCATAGCTTCCCTACCCATGCTTTCCCCTCACCAATGCGGCCATATCGACCCCCTCAAGCTGCAAAGGACTCTCGCATGGCCAAGATTACAGGCTGTGGAGATACATTCGTTTCTCTGTCTCACCATGGCGAAGTATACCTTTTTTCTCCGTCGGGTGGAAATGACTTCGACTCATCCGGAAAAGGGACGCCGTTCAAGTGTCATCGGGTCTGGGCGTTGAAGAGGAAGTCGRGTGCAGTCAGGGATGTCGCGCTCGGCGTGGATGGTTCGATCATTATTTGCACCGAGTCTGGGCACGTCTTCTTGCGCAGTCGCAGCGTGAAACCAGCGCAGAGTGGGAAGACCTTCAAGTTTCAACGTGTGCCTTTCCTTCAACGAGTCACGCACGTATGCGCGAATTCGTCGGGTGCTTTTGGAGCGCTTCGAGTAGATTTCAAGCCCAAGCCCATGGAGATCAGAGGGAATATGATTTGGCAGGATATCGCCAAAATCCAGTCTTTCCTTCATGTCGGAAAGCACGAAGATCCGAAGTTTTCCTGGATGCATAGACAATCCAGAGGTGGGGGGGACGAGCTTGAATTTTGGACGAGGTCGGGATGGGACTCGGACGCAGAGGGCCTGGATGCGGAAACAGAGGATGGAGCAATCCAGAACGATATCAGGATACTCAGGGAGATGTTTGACGCACTCAAGTGGGAGGAGGCATTTCGGAAAGAAGGGAAGAAACTCGAAGAGTCGAAGTTACTGGATGGTACCGATGTGGCTGTCCAGCTCCCTTCGGGTGCCGCGTTTCCTGTGCACGCTGTCATTCTGGCTGCGCGTTCGGAGGTCTTCTGCAAGTTATTATCGGCATCCACAAAGAAGACATCCTTTGTCAAGGATGACCAACAAAATATCCGAGTCAGCCGCTTACCTTCCCTCCGTCGCGCTAAACCAGGCCTCGGCCCTGGCGAGAGGGAGTTGTCGCTGCTCTCCTTTACTGGATGTCAACCACTTTCTGTGCTGGCGCTCCTCAGTTATTGCTATTCGGACAACGTGATCGCTGTCTGGGACAGGAGAGTTTCCGCCGCGGCGGAGCTGTACGCTAAAAATCGCAGGCTAAAGTTTGACCCGGCGCTGATCAAAGCCGACTTACAAGGCTTGGCAAGGGTGCTAGAGTTACCTGAGTTGCTTCGTACCTTGGAGCGCCCGGTTAAAGTATCGCCAATTCCTACCATAGCACGAGACCTGGACAAGCTCTTCAACGCAGTGCAGTCGTCGCCTCGTATGAACCTCCCCCCGCCCCTCATCTTCGATGTCGTTCTTGAGCTTGAGGACAAGGAAGTCTATACCCATTCCGCGATCTTGCGTGCCAGGTCGGAGTTCTTCCAGAGTTTCTTTGACGAGCCCGACTGGACTAGGAACCGGTGGGACGAGGATGGTGTTGTGAAGATGAATTTACGACACCTGAAGTGGCGAGCCATGGAATATGTGCTCATTTTTATGTGTTGCGGGAAAGATGCGGAGCTATTCGAGAAACTCGAGTTTGCGCGGTCAGTGGATGATGTTTTGGAGTTCATGTTCGAAGTTATGGGTGCTGCGGTAGGTGTACTTTTACCGAATGGTCGCGCATAGACGCTTATAGACCGAATACTACACAGAACGAATTGCTCCTGGACCGTCTTGTTTTGCTCTGTTCGGATGTAGTTCTGACGTACTTGAATTTACACAACGCGTGCTACATTCTTGCGGATGCAACTTACTACGATGCAAAACAACTCATCGATCGGGTTCAGAGCTATATCACAGCCAATATGGAGCTCTTTTTAGAGGGGCACATGCTTGACGATATGTCTCCGGAACTTGTCCTCCAACTTGCACGGTTCGTGATGAAGAAGCAAAAGCAGAAGGCACTCGTCGTACGGGGGAATCAGCTTTTTGAGAGGGCGATGCAGAAGCACCAGGGATGGCTGGCGCTGCAGGATATACCTACCCCATTTATCAGATCGAATAAACCGCGCCCCATGAAGAAGATCGCGCCGCCGTTGCCAAGGTTTGGGAAACAAGGTGGTAGGACGAACGTGTTGAAGAGATTACCCTCGGCAGATGACGTTTTCGTCATGGATGATCCAGAGGGCCTCTCCCCTGCTGTCATTCCCTCTGTTACTTCGAGTATGCAACCACCCGCTAGTGGTATGGCTGTTGCTGGTGGGTCAGCCTGGAAGGTTTATGTTGCTCCAAAGTGCGTTGGTGTAGAATCAACAACATTGCTCCTCTCACGACATACCTTAGGGTTGACATGAAGACCGTCATGGCAGAAACGGCTGCAAGTCAGGTCAAGCCCTCATTTAATACTAGCGAAGGCCGATTGACCGAGGCCCCGAGAACACCTCCCAAGCGCCAGCAGGCACCTTGGTACGCGGCCGGAACACCTCAAGGCACGAAGGGCCCTTCGAAGTCTCCAGGTCCGCCACGGACACATTTGAAGCAGCCGCCCCAGCCCCCGTCGGCCACCTCAAGTTCTCCTATGGGCCCTACGATTACCCCAACGCGGCTACCGAGCTCCAGCTCGATGGGCGCCAAAATCGTGCGGAGTGTCTCGTACGTAGCTTGTTTTACTCGGCTCTCTTTTTGCCGTATGTATTTCTAATATTCGAACCAGGGGATCTGGTAGAGCATGGGCCAACCGTGCGATTGAGCCGGTCGTGCCTCGTCCGCTAAGCCAAGGTGGGAATCCTAGAGGCGTGTCGTTTGTAGCGATCCAGCATTCGCAGCAAGAAGCGCAATCGTTCATAGATCAGACAAAGGATAGACGGTCATTGTTGGAGATTCAGGAGGAGGAAGAGACAAGGAGACAGGAAGAGGAGTTCCTGAGATGGTGGGCAGAGGAGGAAGCGAGGGTGAAGATGGAGACGGAAGTGTTTGCACAATTTCACGCTGAAGTGCAGGATGTTGATAGGGCTGGGAGTGGGCGAGGAAAGCAGCAAGAGAGGAAGAGCGGAAAAGGGTCAAGAGGGGGCAGAAACCCAAGAGGGGGTAATAAAGGCAAGGGCCGTGGAAGAGCGAGTGAGTAGAAAGAGGGAAAGGATCGATTGGGACGAGGATCGGATTCAACTACATCTAGATGCTGATGGAATGGGGTGGTTACTATAGGACATGTTCCACGCAACCAATCTCAATGTCTTGAGGAAACAGTTGGAAAGCACAAAAAGTTGCATCCCTCTGATCTATTATGTGTGTAGAGTGTATACCTTTTCTTATTATGGTCATATTTATTACTCAGACTAATGAAAATGCTTTGCATATTGTTGATATCATATATATCCTATACATCCACATATTATCTATGAAATAACAAACAATGAACTGCATTAGATAATAGATGAAACAAAAAGCTTAATTAGGTTGGTGCAGCTACACTTTTCTGCACTTCCAAACCTCCTTGAGTAAATTCATGTCTGCAGCTTCATTAGCAGATGACTGGCATTGCTTGTGGAGTTCCATAGCTTTGGTGAGAGATTCTTCAGCTTGGTTCAGCTTGCCCTGCTGCAAGTACAGATCACCCAGCCTCTGGAGATCATTAGCTTCACCTAACACATCATGTGCTTGCTGGTGGAGCTCCATAGCTCTGGTAAAAGACTCCTCTGCTTTATCCAGCTCATCCCGTCGCAAGTACGCATCTCCCAGTCTCCCTATATCACCCGCTTCACCACGTACAGAATGTGTTTGCCGGTGGAGCTCTATAGCTTTGGTGAAAAACTCCTCTGCTTTATCCAGTTTATCCTGTCGCAAGTACACATCTCCCAGTTTCTGGACACAATTTGCCCTACCACGCACAGAAWGTGTTTGCTGGTGGAGCTCCATAGCTCTGGTGAAAAACTTCTCGGCTTCATCCAACTTATTCTGCTGCAAGTACACATCTCCTAGCCGCCAAGTATCAATTGCTTCATAAAGCACATTGGATGCCTGTTGGTGCAGCCTAATGGCCTCCCTCCAAGATGACTCGGCATCATCTAGCCTACCCTGATACCAACACACACTTGCCAAGGTTGAGATACACCGCGCATGGAGGCCCAACATCTCGGTGGTTTTCACTTTTGCCACAACCATTAGTTCCGAAGTAGGGTTGCCAAAGAATCTTGACCAGTGTGTATAATGGATAGAAGCCTTCACAACCTTTTCATCCACTTGTTTCTTGTTCAATGCCTTCAGGAGCAGCTGGTGCATGTTGAGAAGTTCGGGATGGATTATATCATAGCCTGCAGGATTTGAATAATCGGAAAATCGAATAAGCAATTTAGTGTAGGTGGCAATGAGACAGCTGTCGAGGGAAGGTTCCATCTGCAACCCCATCCCAAATTCTCGGATCGGTACAAGCATTCGGTATCTCGTACGCCCCCCTGTTCCATCCACGTACATGAGCGAAACGCGTCGCAGGATTGTCAATACCTCCGGGAGATCGAGAGTTCTCGGTAAGTGCATCTGCAGTTCGTCAACCACATCCGATCGGCATGGAAACCCATCCAGAAGGCTCGCCAGCATCGCAAAAACAGAAATTGCGTTTGTATCCGCYCGCATRCGTGGACTGTACACCGACAGATGGATGGATGTGTCAAGACTAGAGAGCCGGTGTTTGCCACCCGTCCCGATKGTTCTCGTCTGTGTCTGTTCCCATCGTGCCCACAACAATTCGGGCGTCTCGCCATCCTCTTGTAACTGAGAAATCATCAGTTTAATGGCCAAAGGAATCCCATCGGCGGCCTGAAGCAGTTTTTCGGTGAACTCATCCGCTGGCGCGTCAGCTTCTTCGAATATCAATCTCGAGTTGGCGTCGCTCAGCCGCGCCAGTGGCGGGAGTAATGGTTTCGACCAGGTGACGCGAGAGGGGCGCTGTGAGCCTCGCATGGTGATAATGATGGCCAGTTGACGCAGGACATKGAGATTAGACAGGAACTCCTCTATGCCCTGTCGGATTGCCTCTTCCTCCCACGTCGTTTCGAAATTGTCCAGGCAAAGAATACTGTTTCCATGAAACGAGGAGACAACAGTCTCGATCAGATTTTTGTCCTGTTCAGGATCTGGGATGCGTAGAGAATGTGCGATTCCCAAGATAAGACCACGTAAGGTTGTAATCGCCTCGCAAGACACAAAATAACGCGATGGGTATCGTTCGACCACTGCGGGATCACACAGGACGGTGAGAGCGAGTGTCGTCTTTCCTAATCCACCTGTTCCCAAGATGGCAATGCGTGGTAAGGTGTCGTTGAGCAACGTTTCGATGACATTGAACTTGTCTTCGTCTCTCCCGATCATCTGATCAGGGTGTGGGATGAGTTTATAGATCACACTGGATAGAAGGACGGTAGTCAGGGTTCTGTTCAAGAGACAAGAAAGAATTATTGAACCTGGCAGGGCCCGAAGGTTGGGATGGATTAACGAGCTTGAGGAGAATGTCGGTCTAAAGGGACGGAATGAGAGCGAGCAGTGGAGGTGGAGATTTTACGCATACAATGAGGTTGGTGTTAAACTCATCAACGAGACGATCGTACTTGGCTATCGTCTCGATCCTTGCCTTTCGATTCATAAATTGACCAAGTTTGGCACGCACGCCTTTTCGGCTCATTGTACTGAGCTCATCGCGAATTTTTTCAAGGAGACTGAACAGCGGATGCGTCAGACAAACAGGTATAAGTCATCGGATGTCGTAGCACCTATTATATTCTTCCAAGTTCTCTTTCGTGTCCTCCAGCTTGGCCTTGTTGGCCGATGCTCCTACCTCGCGCAATCGATTGAGGATGACCCTCGACCTGCGCAATATCTTATCAATCAGCTCCTGGCACCGGTCCTTGTCGGTTTGCATTTCCTGCTGTTGTGATCAGCCGGACGTTCAGAACCTAGCAGATTTGTGCGCACCTCTCGGATCTTGATGAAGTAGAGCAAAATTCCTGAAAAAGWCTCTACATACGGTACGTCCTTGAACAACTCGYAGACTTCCTTTGCGACTTGCAATGTCATTTCGACCACATTGGTGGCGGTGGAGTCGGTTTCAGAGCTTTTAATCAGCAGATTGCTGGTCGCTGGGGCAGATGCAAGAACGGGAGTAGTGTGTGGGTTCTGAGTGGCCATGGCCGTTCTTGTACAGATGGTGTCTGAATGGCGTATCATTGGTGATATAGAGTGCTGTTGATAGCTGTGCGTGAGCAAGGCTGTTGCAAAGCAGTTTACCGGGGGCAGCGAAGGGAAGTCCTCCGGAAGTCCCCTGAGAGAAGCTGTTAAGGGCCACTCGACGCTTATAAAGTGTTGCGAGCGTCTGCTACAAAGGCATTAATCCATTAATCCGCTAATAAGTTGGCACTTGTTGCACACTAAGCTAGTCCGAGCAATGTGGGAATACTCACCACCGCAATTCAAGAGGGAGGGATAACTACTGGGCATGAGCGATTGGTAGGGCCGATTGGGCCCTCCGAACCGATGCTGAGCGGCCGTACCACATCGCTAGGGTGTAGGTGTGAGGGAGCGARAARCTTTTTTCTTGTTTACAGGTTCTTGGGCGAGTGTTTGCGAGTTTACTTATAGGATGGACACGCTAGACAATATGCACTTATCAACAACTTATCTCTCGATGAGCWAACAACTCTCCTCATCATGCACTGGGTTTTGATATCTTTATGTCTATATATTATCGTGTTCCGTAATTATCCTACATTTGATACTTTTARTATGAGAGGGGTGAAGAATAGCTAGGAGTGGAGTGCTACAATACACAAACTAYAAATATATATGGTGGAGAATAAAAACGCCCATAACAGAACAAAGGCCCCCACCGACCAGCCCGAGCACATCAATCCTTCTCTTTATCCATCTCYGCATCCACCRCACCCAYAACRGACTCAACCTCAGCCCTAGTCCCRGTCCCACCAGTGCGCCCAATAGAATCATCCGGTAAATGATTATCCTCCACCTTAATCCCCCTCCTCTCCTTATCCACCTTCACCCTAACCACATCCCCATCCCTGATCGTCCCCCTTAACAATTTTTGCGCAAGGGGGAACAACACATCCGTCCTCACAATCCTCGCAATCGCCCTTGCACCATACACCTCCGAGTACCCCATCTCCGCCAACCACATCTTCGCCTCATCGGCCACGTCCACCGTRATCCGACGTGATTGAAGACGATGGGCAACATCTGCAAGACGGAGGTCGACAATGGATAGGATCGATTGTTTGGAAAGTTTGTTGAAGACAAGGATCGAGTCGAGGCGGTTGAGGAGCTCGGGTGGGAAGTATTCAGAGGTRCGGTCGAGGACTTGGTTTTTGGCGCTTTCCGTGATGAGTCCTTTCGAGTCCGKTGCGGAAGGATGAGCGAGGATATCACTGCCAAGATTGCTTGTTAGACAGATAATAGTGTTCTGGGTGGACATATACGTCAAAACCAAGTCGTGAACATGAATTAGGCATCTACCTTGAAGTCGACTTTGCGGCCCTGGCTGTCTGTAATAGTACCCTCGTCCAAAATTTGGAGGAGGATCATAGCTACGTCCTTGTGAGCCTTTTCAAGTTCGTCGAGCAACASKACAGCTGGGGTACGAAGTCGCAAGTCAATGACAGTYAAATTACGGCAAAGTTGGGGTATAGTACCATAAGGTTTTCGCCTAACGGCCTCTGTGAGCTGACCGCCCTCTTCAAACCCGACATATCCAGGCGCAGCACCAATCARTCGAGAAATCGTATGTCTATCATGATACTACAAGTACCCATCAGCGCCTTCCTTTCGCATCTCCGGCAACTGAAAGCGACGAAGGGCTCACCTCGGACATATTAATAGTGATCAATCCACGTTGTTCATCATTGAACAAAAAAGCCCCCAGCGCTTTGCATAGCTCCGTCTAKGTAAACRCCGCGGGCGAAAGATCGTCTGTCAGCAGCCACAAATAACACAGCGTGTGAGAACAATGACCCMACCTTGCCGACACCAGTGGGACCTAGGAACAAGAAAGAAGCAACAGGACGGTTGGGAGCTTGGAGGCCTGCACGGGAGATCCGAACTGCATCACTAATGGCTGCGACGACATGATCTTGTCCGACCACTCGCTTCCTCAAAGAGTCTTCCATCTAACGGAAATAGCTAAATATACTCGGGTGCGAGATAGAAAAAAGAAAAAGAAAACTCACATGGACAAGTTTATCCCTCTCGCCTTTGAGCAGATTTGTGACCGGTATCCCCGTGGCCTTGGCCACTACCCTCGAAATATCACCGCTGGTTACTCGATCATGGAACATTGCAAGAGGCGCTTCTTCGTCCACCTTGTCTTCTTCCTTGGGGAGCTGCTTCTCGAGGTCCGGAATCGTAGCGAATCGGAGCCGGGAGGCGAGTTCGTATTCACCTTGGCGTTGGGCAACTTCGAGCTGGTGCTTGGCATTTTCAAGTTTCTTCTTGAGATCCTTGATGTTGTCCAAACGAGCGCGTTCTATACGAGTAACACGCATCAGTATGTTGAGCGAACAGTGCATCAGACAGTGTCACAAGTGGCGTACCCTGTCTCCAGATTCTGGTCAGCTCATCCGCTTCCCTTTTCTTCTCTTCTAGGTCCGCCTCGACCTTTTGCCTCCTTTCCACGCTGAAAACGTCCGTTTCCTTTTTCAGACTCTCGAGTTCGATTTGCAACGTGACTATTTCTCGATCTAGATGTTCTAACTCGTCCGGCTTGCTCTCCTGTGCCAGCCTTAAAGCRGAGGCAGCTTCGTCGACCAAATCAATGGCCTTGTCAGGCAAAAAACGGTCTGAAATATAGCGAGCGCTATAGACTGCTGCTGTCACTAGTGCACTGTCAGATATCTCTACACCATGATGCACCTCATAACGAGGCTTGAGGCCGCGGAGAATAGAAATTGTGGACGCGACAGTGGGCTCATCAATGGTAACAGGCTGGAAACGACGTTCGAGAGCGGCATCCTTGCCGATCGTTTTCCGATATTCGTCAGCTGCCAAAAAGTTAGGTTAAGATGAGTCTAGTGTGAGAGTTCCAAGGTGGGACATACGTGTTGTGGCACCGACTAGTTGCAGGCCGCGAGCGAGGGCTGGTTTGATCATTTGGCCAGCATCAATGCTGCCTTCAGTTTTGCCCAGTTGGAAGAGGACATCTGGATGTGATGGTGATCAGGCGATGAGGAAACTGATCTCGGCGACCATTCTTACGAATTTCATCGATGAAACAGATGATTTTKCCCGACTAGAAAGGAAGAGTAATCAAGAAGAATTGTTGGCAGGTGGGAATATCAGGTGATTTACCTCATCCTCTATATCTCGCAACAAGGCCTTGAATTTCTCCTCAAATTGGCCCCTAATACCTGAACCGGCGAGAATGGATGAAAGGTCGATGGAAAGTACGCGTTTATCTTGCAGAGACTATGTGGCATCAACAATGCGGTACTGGCAGAAGGAGGTCTATGCCAGACATACCTCTGGAACCTCTTTCGAGACAATGCGACTAGCGAGACCCTCGATAATCGCGGTCTTTCCCACTCCTGGGGGCCCAATGAGGACTGGATTGGATTTGGTGCGGCGAGACAAAACTGCCGAGSGGTCAACACGCATACAACTAGAAGATGGTGCCACGCACTCTGAATGGTGCGACGAATCTCTRCAAGGCGCCSTTTAGAGACACATCCAAGTTGGTGGGTGWYTGAGGACACACCTTCRTCTCTGCCAATGGTAGGGTCGAGCTTGCCCGCCCTCGCGAGTGCGGTGAGGTCTGTGCTCTGTTACGGGTGAATGAATGCGTGTATTTTACTGGAGGGGCGCGCATACATATTGCTTGAGAGCCTCGCCCTTGCCCTGCGGTGCAAAGCTCAGCCCCGGAAAGCCCTGCTGGCCTCCGCCGGCTGGTGGGGGCGCATAGTGTCGGACCGACGCGGCAGAAGCGGCAAAGAGCAGCGGCAGGCGCTGGGAGGGCGCGGCACGTGGGTGGCCGGGACGGAAGCGGGGGCGGAAGAGGGTGAGCGGAGGACGAATGCGGAGCCAGACAGGCCTTGCAGCCGAGGAGGACGACATGGGCAAGAAGGGAGGGGCCACGGGAGAAACAAATAGAGGAGCGCCAAGATAATCAGGCTGGTTATCTTATCTGGGAGTCCTCGGAGGGCCGCGGCAGAGGGAAGGATAAATAGCGGAGGGGGGGGATTTGGAGAAGAAAGCACGAGATGCAGAGGACAAACGAGCAGTGGGCGACTGCGATCCAGGCAAAGATCGCCGCGGTCCTCAACGACCACGCCGGCGCCTGCCCGCCGGCGCCCCTTGCCGACATCACATCCCCCGACCACCCCCGTTTCCCCCAGATTATCGATCACACGCTCCTCGCCCCCGACGCCACTTCCGCCCAGATCGACCGCCTCTGCGACGAGGCCATCCGCTACAAGTTCAAGGTGTGCCACCCTCCGTTCTCTTCTCCTTCCGTCCCTCAATAACTTACCAGACCAGTCCTGCTGTGTCAACGGCTCCAATGTCAGACAGGTCTTTGAGCGTATGGCCCAGGTCAACTCAAACTGCCTGGTCTGCTGCGTCGTCGGCTTCCCCCTCGGCGCTGGCTCCATAAAGGCCAAGGCATACGAGGCAACTCAAGCCATCGCCGACGGCGCACGCGAAATTGACACCGTCATCTCCCTCGGCGCCCTCAAATCCTCCAACTTTGCTGCCGTGTACCTAGACATATATTCCACCGTCCAGGCATCCCATCCTTATCCCGTCAAAGTCATCATAGAAACTTCCTTCCTTACTACCGAAGAGAAAATCGCCGCATGCTTCATCGCTGCAGAGGCTGGCGCTGCCTTTGTCAAGACCTGCACCGGCTTTCAGGGAGGTCCCGGCGCAACCGCGGAGGATGTGAGCATTATGTGGAAGACGGTCGCCTATAGAGAAGGAGCAGTCAAGGTCAAGGCTTCTGCGGGTATCCGCACGTTCGAAAAGGCTTTGGAGATGCTCAAAGCCGGCGCTGAGCGCATCGGGACGTGAGCACCCCCTCCCTTTCTACCCCATCTATAACCAATACTGATTTCCTAAATTAAAATCCAGCTCGAACGGACCTGCTCTCATGCGCAGCCCTTCTCATGCTTCTGGGCAAGGCTACTGACCCACTCTTTGGCCATTTTAATCACATACCGATCCTGTATCAAACAGATTGATGTCACGATACCACAACCTACGTCCCAGCCCTTATACCTTATCTAGTCTTCTAACAACCCCTTGGTCACAAAGCCTTCCGGATGAGCAGTCTTTTGCTGCCCAAAGCCCTTCCACCAATGTCGAAACCCCCTGAAATTGCCTCGAGACAATCCATTGTATATTGTCTATTTTTGGCTATGTGTTATCCGCTTTAGGTCACCCCAGGGTCTTATGTACCGGAACCGCTTGAGAAAGAGATGTGGGCCATTTGAGGATAGCAAGGCCCATGGAGAACAGGGGAGTATCAGACTCTTTGCATCGGCAGCGCCGTCCTCCAAGGCCCCCGTCCCTTGACATTTCGTACATGTGGTGTGCCTTATCTTCTCCGTGGAGTTTAGCTCTCAGCAAAATCCGTATTTCCATTGTTAGAACCTTGGGAAAATAGTTTCATCTTGACATCTCGGCATTCGGTCATGGTCCAAACATACGCCCTCGTGTCCCACTATTACTGCGATTTTAAAAGCTGTTGAGTCTGCAGTGCTAGTGCAAGTGGTAAATACAAGATTTATGCTATTGGTACTTGGCACCTCGAACCATGCCCATGCCGCGCCACTGATTCATTCTCCCTCCCCCCTTCATCCATACCGGCGGTTCCCACCGACGGAAGCGTCCACGCCACTAGAACACTCATTCCGACTGACATATTGCTTACACGCTGCTGACTCCGCGTTCTATTCCGGTCAGTGATCATTGATCGAAACAAAACAACGAACCCCTCCTAGTTCCGGGAGATCGTCACAACCTCGGAATTCCAGTACCTATTTCTAGCTCTGTCAACTGGCAGCATTCTCTTTGGAACGTCCTTTGCCGAGCGGACCTTCTGCGACCTTAAGAAACTGTCGGGGCGAGGGGAATAGGAGAGCGCGGAACAAGAAAAAAGCAGAAACGACAGTTGCAGAGAACTTTACTAGGACTATGTTGTACTTAAGCCCTTTGTACTTTTCTCGCATGTTCGTGCCACCAACATGTCGCATACATACCTCCTGTAGGCTGTTCCCACCGACGGAACTTCCAAACCCACCAAATACCAATACCCGAATAATTCACACTTACACGCTGCTATTCCCGCGCTGCCATTCCAGTCCAGGATCATTGACCAAAGGAAAAGAAAGTTAGATACTGAGGTCCGAAAGAGCTTCGCTACCTCGAAAATCCCCAAGATACTATTTCTAGTGTATGTCAGCGGACAATACTCTTGGGAACGTCCCTATCAAACGGATCTTCCCCTGTGAAAGACTTGGGCATTTTATGCCCCGAAAGTGAGGGTAGAACCCTTGAAGCTCATTCATTCGAGGTGTCTGTGACAACAATTGAATTGAATAGTGGCGTTAGGGTGTGAAAAGAGTTTTGAGATGAAACGAGAAACGCCGACTTGCATTCTCACATTTACCTTCATGATTAGGTGTTCTCGAGTGGCATCCTCGATAAGGGCTCATTACAACCTTCTTCCCATAGTTCCTCATCATATGATTCCCTTGGTTCTTCGGATCGACTAATAAATCCCTTGCTTTTTGTGATTAATCGAACGGAACAGAAGCGGTCGTGGTCGACAGCGACCAACAGGATTACCTGCTCGCTACAGAACACTGTACATCCCAACATTACCTCACGAGAAATTGGGTCGATAGAATCAAACGACGGCAATATGTGCGATAGAGTACTGGTTGCAAGTCCCGAAAAGTCGCCGAAAATATAGCCGAAAATCATGATTAGCCATATGTAATAGCGGCACACATCGTAGACCCCCAAATTTCCAGATGCGGTGGTGGTGTGTGAGGTCCACTGCGTCATTTCTGTACCAAGGGGCAAGGTATATTTACACACGACCTCTAACCCCAAGGAGCTTTTCCTATTTAGTCTGACGAGTTACGAGGTTCAGCACTGACGGAAATAGACTCGTGCACTGCGCTCATGTCCTTACTGTACGCACGTGGCAGGATATAGCCCGTCGCGCTCTAAATAGCTGACCTATCTATCTACATATCCATAACGGTTCCGACGAGTTAAGCTCTAGCATCGAATATTCACTAGATGTGCCCTAGAACCTGAAATCTCAATAAGGGCATGTCTGAACTTAATTACAAAAACCTACGCAACCTGGCCACATCTGTCTACTGCATATGGGAGTAGAGAGCAACGGCGAACGAGAGCGCCACATCTTTTGTTTTGTTTTTTTTTGTTCTCCCTCTCTCAAAATCGATCGCCCCCTGCCTGATCTTCGGTCTTCGATCGGGACTTCCTATATTTCGATAGGTACATACGATGTTCACGTGGACTCAGGCTCCACTCCTCACAGTTGTCTAGCAGCGTCTACATCAGATACACACCACTGATCGCTGATAGGTTGATTGTTGGAAGCTTCGATTGGCACTATCTAGCCAAGCCATCTCTTCAGGGCTTTAACCCAGTGACATCGCATGTCATGAGTAATAGCGGGCATGGAGCCAGACATACCATATCTGAACATCATGTGTTAACAGTTTGTACTGCACCACCAACCCTCAACCCTCTCTCGTAAGTGGGGTGCCATTTGGTGCTGGTTGGTACCCCCGGTGGAAGACTTTTTGAGGGGTTTAGAGTTTAGTTATATATCGCCATCCTGTCAGGGTGGATGCCCCTCCATCGGCTCCAGGTCCTAGAATATATTCTGAATCTTGTTGCGTTCGAGACTCCAACATTTTCTATCAAGTTTTCCAAACCGTAACTATTTGCTTCGCTAGATTTACTCAAAACACACACAGAAATCATTTGAGTATTCCTCCATCCATAGAGCCATGTTTTAGAGTTCATTAGCTCATTAATTGAACTGGGTGAAGTGTGTTTGGTTACTCTTCCAAGCACGATTGACACTGCGTGAGACTCACTTCGTATAGGTTTAGGCCTGCCATGAAACAGCGGCGTGGATACCCTAGGTCGTGATCTGGACATTTGAGACTTGGCCGAATTCCTGTTCTGTTATTCAAGAGGTGAAATGGCGAGCAGGGTTGAAGTCGCTTGGCTTTTCTTGGCTTTCTTGATGGCTCGATCATGTCGTCAGCCCGGACCGATTGAATCAGGGCGACTGCGTCTTGTGAGCGATGGCTCAGGGTATGTATGACATTAGCCTCGGCGATGAATATGAAGATTCCAATTCTCGACCTTCATGTTCTAGCCGACGACGATCATGATGACTTCTTCGCCCTCCAGCCTTCCTACACTGACAACCTCCCGCCAGAGCCACACCACATTTCCTATCAAATCAGTAGTCGTCACTACACAATCCATCACTGCCCCACCTCCCAATCACCGAATTGCCCCATTTCTTCCGTTGCCTTTCTTGTTACCATGGCCAGGCTAATCATTCGAGTTCGAACTCATGTATCAACTCCTGTAACTTAAAAACGGCTCAACAGTATTTTTGTACGCATTTTGAGCGATCTTCCAGTAAGGCATCTCTTCCGCTTCCTTGCCGTTTTCTAGTGTGTCTTGTGCTTGTCTGTGCGGGCAGTAGACGACTCAGGTGACACCACCTATAGCAGTTGGTTTATTGCGGCCCTTGATTGGTTGTAGAATTACTGTAGTGGATCCAAGGTCTCCATGCTCCAACTCCACTTCAGCCAACTTCAGCCCCCTTGCATCCCTTGTTGTTCTGAAATTTTTATTATCTATCAAAGATCCTGTTAACCAATAAAACGAAGTTATACTTAATAGAATCATCCAGCAACTGTGTGCAGTCGAGCTGGAGCTTCTGCTTCACAACACCGGTCTGGCTCGACCTCAACCGCGCACAGTCCAAGGATCAATCTCAAGGTACATCTGCGCCTACGCACGCCAACTCTTCCCTTCAATCAGAAAGAGAAGACCTCCGAAACCCTCTGGGGCATCTTCCGGCACGAATAACCGAGGGAATACTTTCTCATATATATACATGTATACGCTCGTGCCTACCGTGCGTGGCGCGACCGCCGATGTCCACTCAAAAAACGCCTTTGTTGGATTGATATCACGACAAGAATGCTTGATCCGCTTTCATAGAACAAAAAAGAATGTATGCAGTATGGGAAAAATGAGTGGTGGCGTCCGGGGTCCATGAATTTGCTCAGTACAGTAAACTAAAGATAATTAGTCAAAGCGAGGTGAATTAAATCGTCGGGTTAGAAAGCAGCACCAATAACTGCCTGCTCCCAATCATGCTGCGGTACCCCTAGAGACATCTGCTCGACATTGTATGTCACAGAACGTGATCCAGACGGCGACCGCGATGGTAATCTTGAGCGTAGCCTGGAAGTAGAACTCGAATTCTCACCCCGACTGGCAGAAGAAATCTGTACGTTGGAAAACTTGGTAGGCCCTGTCTGGGCATCCAGTGAAGAACCGGAGGGTCGGCTCTGAAAGTTGGTAGACGGATAAGAAAGCTCCGTTGGTCTACTTCGAATTGATTTTGAGCGGAGGACGTTGGGATAAGGAGCGATTTGAGGAGCCGAGCCCGAGCGGGGTAGAGTAGCATTAGGAGTAACTCGTCTATGAATAACCGTTGGGGGTGAGGGTGCCTTAGTGCTAGGCTCAGGGAGTGGGGGCGGGGGTGAGGACGGACGGCGGCTGGGAGCCCGGCTACCTGGGGTTGTCCGTGAAGGACTATGTTGGGATTTTGGATTTGAAGCTAAACGAAGATCGGGCATTGAAGGTGACTTTGTCGCAGCCTGCTTCATGGCCCTGGACCTCATCGTTAGACCGGGGTCGAGTGAGGTTGGCGCCTGTGAGTCTGGGAAGTTGTTCCGGCCAGGAAGTGGAGGCAAGTCCATAGATGCGTATGCAGAGTCACGGAGTATGGGCTTTCTTACTTCTGAAGAGACTGGAACTGTTGAAAGATTCTCAGGCGGCGGCAATTCTTTGCTCCTCGAAAAACTCCGTGCCCTCGTCCTAAGGAGTTTGGTAACAGAAGATGGCAAAGGCTCCGGGGCACCTTTGACTTCCGAGAATGTCGTAGGGGCTGAAGGGGACCGAACATGCATGCTCTCAACAGCTCCAGGCTTTTGCTTTGATTCCTCATAGTGCGACGCCGCCCTTGGGGTAAGAGGTAGTCGGAGGAGGTTAGTTCTGAGAGAAGGGAGCGAAGGAACCAGGCGAATACTTGAGCGGTGATCTAGTGGAGCAGGCGATTCACGGGGGGTCTGTGGGCGGGAGGGTGCTGGAGAAAATTCCCGTGATGATTGCCTGCTTCCAGCCCTACTGTGCGTGTGCCGTTCTGCAAGCCCTTCAATAATGGAAGGGGGTAGGGCCGCTGGTGTTACGCGTTTAGGCCCTTCGAGCTGTTTCTGCTGCCGCCGATTCCCTTCCCTTCGGGTGGTCTCATCACCCTCGTCGCCCTCGAATTTACGAAGAGCCCGCCTCGTGGGCGGCACCGCCACCCCCATCTGCTTACGCCCATCAACTTCGCCACTGCCACTTTTAGCGCGCACCAACGCTCCACCTTGTCGCACGTTGTCATGCCCTCGCTTAGGGTCGGGAGCGGTCGCAACATTTTTTGTCGTAGCCAGGTGTCCGGTGTCGCCTGATATGTTGTTCTGTCGCTGTTGAGACCGATTTTGTGTTGGCAACGCCTCAGTTGAAGAGGCCGCTTCGGATTTCCGGGACCGCCCGATTTCATACACGGATTTCGATCTGGGTCGTCGTATGAACCTGGGCATAGATGTAGTTAGGGGAGCCTGCGTTCCGGGGGGCTCAATTGGTGCTTTTCGGTCTGATCGAGAGGTCTTCGAAGAGGGCGTGGGGGGCCTGGGCATTGGAGGCCGAACTTGATTCCTGTTATCGTTTGAAGAGACAGACCCCTGTGAAACCGTCCGTTCCCTCTCCCTCTCCAACATCAGAGGCAACGACACTGAACTTGAGTTTTTGACTGGAAACGGCGAATCCCGCCCCCGAATACTCGACGCCTGTCCAACCCGTCCGTTCCGAGTCGACGAAGGAGAGGTCGGTACGCCTAAAGGCGAAGATACTGAAGATGATCTTTGCAAACTGGTCCGTACGTCAATAGACAGAGAATCGCGTCGTGTTTTAGTGGCATGATATGAGCCTCTTGAATCTCTGCGTACCGGAGCCAGCGGAGGCATGGGGGTTTGGACCGAAAAACCAAAAGAACTGCCTGTGGATGGAGCAGGCTGATCCCGACTACGACGGTCCTTGGCCTTACTCATAGGCGAGATGGAAACTGGAGGGGGTTTTATGGACGAGCGTTTCTTGACACCACCGTTCGGTGGTGAGCCCTTGGGAGTCGATGAACGGGAAAACAATCTCGCGAATGCTTTAGTCGACTTCGACGCTCGCTTATACAACATCTGCAGTTTCGCCTTTTTCTCTTTCTTCTTTTCGTCCAATCCAGTATTCTCGCCATCTTCAAATCCGGATCCAAATTCATACTGGAGGAAGGAGCTCTGATTCGATACAGCCGTGGCAGAAGAAGTACGCGTAGAGGAACCGAGAGCGGTGTGCGAGGAGTCAGAAGCCAGAGATGCTGTGGCTGAGGGGACGCGTGGAAGGACACTCGTAGAGATAGGGAAAGCAGTCTCTGGATCCTGGTACTCTTGTCCTTCAACAGAAGTCACTTTTTTCCTGCTCACGACCCCCAACAGATCTGGCGTTGAATGTGCCTGTGGCCATAATTTTGCTTCCACCCACGAGTGAGCCTGACTATTTCTGTTGACAGAACCCGCTGGTGTCCTGAGATTTTTCTAGTCCAGTGGACAAAGTATGTTTCGTCAGGGGTAAGCAATAAGCAAGACTCGGTCACACACTCACCCGATGAGAAACCCCAACCATCGGCATGTCGCTTGTTGGCATCAACGCAGAAGACAGTACCAGCCTGTGCGGTTCTGCGCTGTCAGCTCGTCTCCGGAATTCCATCGTCAGCGGTGAAGGTGAGGGAAGGGAGTCGGGTGGGGGCGAAAAGAGCAAGGGTGGAGAGCTGTCGCACAGCGGGGCCTTCACAGATCTGTCCCAGACTGCGGCACTACTATTTTATGCGGGTATACGGAGACTCTCCATCAAAAACATCAGAAAGATGCGGTTGGCGTTGGCGACTAAGTTTATGGCCGTGGGAGGCCAGACTGACCCCAGTCCCTTGCCATTCATCACACATCATGGTTGCCATTGGGAAACTTGACGTCTTTGACTGTATCAATTACTTTTCCGCATCCTGATCCGCTTTCGAGCCATGTCATGATGCAACACGCTGTGCCTCTCTCCACAGCAAGCCGCGGGACACACTGAACCAAATGGTGTCTCCCCGTCGCTCAAAAATTCTGGTAGGCTCGCTCTATCCGGCTCATTTCACAAACTAGCCCAAACAGCGTTATTTAGTCCCAGCCAGCCGGCTTTGGCGAGCGCAGCCTTAGTTTCTGGGGCCTAAGCAATGTGCTCGAGATACCCGGGGAGATTCTAATAATATCTATCCTATCTTTGCTTCCGGCAATATCATAAATGATGGAACATTGAAACGGAACTGAATTGAATATTGTAACGTCAGAACCATGACGAAATCAATAACCCCCAGGCTGCTGAGAGCTTGAGCCTCAAACGTTCAAACGCTCATCATACCCTTGCCTCCTATCTCTACCTTCATCTTCCCTCTCCTCTTCCTCTCTCCCTCAACCCACCCCACCATATGACACCACTCTACGCACGCCCGTTCGCTGCGGATGCATCGCCCAGCAATGTACATACCGCCATTTTGACATGTGACCGCGTCCACGGACCGTCCGCTCATGAGGCAAATTATAACCTGCACATGGTATAAACGTTACACAAAGATCCCTAGCTACCATCACCACGAAGTCACATCAAAGCACTTCTAGCCGACCGAGACGAGCTCGCGAGCTTCAGTGTCGGCTTTGATCCGACCTCCGGTATCATCAGGAACTGCCACGCTGTTGCTCTAACAACTTATATTCTTGATAATGGTTTCACAATTACGACCCTAGGCAGCAGCAGGGCTGATACCTGGCAGTGAAGGTTGGTGCATTGCACAACGGATTTCATTGTGACTCCATACCAGATACTGTTTACCTGGGTAGGACTCCAGCCTCCTTCAACGCCATGACATCAACGGCATGAGTCGAGCCTAGCGCYGTTGTGGCCTCTRCTCCGGATTTGTGTGCTCAATAGACCTAGCAAGGGCATATTATATGTGACACTGTCGGCAACCCTTACTTTGAAGCTTATGAAGTTGTATGTTAATACCATTGTAGTAGGGAGAGCCGTGGTAGGCGCGGCCGAAAATAACTTCATGTCTACCTATTTTTCACAAGTTAAGATACCGATGACTCCGATAACCACGTACSTTACATCCKGTGTAAGTTTCTCGGAAAAGCTTGCTTCTCCTCAACAAACGTTATTCCTCTCAGATCTAAGCAGGCATCCATTAGTAGAAGGTAGGCATTGCTTTTATTCGGCAGTGCACACTCCCTGGGACTCGGCAAACAGAACAGACAATAGGATTGGGATTCCTGGAAGGGTTGTTGATGAAAATTTCGAAGGTGTTATAGCGACCTACCATGTCAGCATCGYATAGCGCCATAAATAACAAGACAACGACGCAGTTGGTGCGATAGGACACTACTACACTACCAGTCCCTGCATGYAACATCAAAATCTAATGCTGGAATTGGGTTGCGGCTGACAAAAAGCGCACTACATCGGAAAGTATCGTGATACTTTCTGGCACAGACAGAGACCCTCCGAGGGATGAAGCACAGCAGGCGCAAGCCTTATTTCCACTAGGACCAAGGATGAAGGCCAAATATTCCCAGAACTGAAGCAGCAGATACCACTCATGGGGTTTGGTGTGGGCGCACCGAGCACATGGTACGCGGTTCGCTGCGGGACCTTTAGCACTCAAGACGTGGCAGGCCAAACGAAGTTACATTAGTAGGTATGAATTACAATGTGAGAGCGGCGGGCTGTGTTGGGGACATCGTTGGGAAATTGTACTTTGTTAATAAAAAAAACAGGGTTTTTACTGGGACCAATTAGAAGAGAATAGATTATACCTCCACTGAAATGTTCCGGTACCTTCAAACCCCTAATAAATAATCACCATGAGAGAGGCYAGCTAGTTGAGTAAAAGGAGTTATTTTATTTTTTACATAAAACGCAACTAGTGCAGCTATCAGCAAGTCCCTATATCTGATAAATGCCGGGAGGGTTCTGAAACGGAAGGATCCGTTGGATATTGTTGAGAGCCAACAAAAAGCCTATGTCGGCAAAATTATATTAGCACTTACAATCATGTATAAAGGTTTCAAATTCTTGAGAAGCATACTTAGCACGACAAGGAGGAAGAACTCCCGGGTTAAGGCACTCAGGTCTGCGATGCAAGGCCATGATATGGTGCTGCGGTCGTAAGACTCTCTTATGCTTAAACAGTGATATGATCCCTCCCCTACGYCCGGACCCACTGTAACTTTTGACCAGCAGTTACCACGGTTGCCAGTTGACTGGCCAGGTGTCGCTGATATRATTTTCTCCCTGCGACGTACTCCAGAAGGTCGGTGACCTCAATTGCACGAGATCAAAAAATCGCAGAGGACGCGACCCTCTGATCGGCGGAGGAGCATAGAGCCCCATAAGCCTTCGAAGAAAAGCACTAGGRRCAGTGAATTTGATCGGCTGACCAGCTCTTTCACATGCACYGAAGACTACTGAATCCGAGGGCCTCGGACATCAATGTCAGGGCCTCTACCAGTACGGGTGTAAGGGCGGCTGTGTAGGCCTTTGGATATGGCATAAGTTGACAAGTTGATCGGCGAATATATAGGGTCGACTCCAGTTTTTGACCATTCGAGTTAACTGAAAGTTAGTACATCTTGTGATTTCGCTGGCATTGAGTGTGCAACATTCCTGTGGACCGACTGAGAATCCACAAAATTACGCAGCCGGGTCTAAGCATCAGTTTGCCGACCACCCACCCGATTAGACGCGCTCAAGCAAGTTCCCCTCACACCATTTTAATCGGGCTTTTGGACTTTCTGTCTGCCATCTTTGAGCACAGCATCGAAGCCATTGTACTCCACGCTCAAAGTGCACAGGACATGGTATCCCACCTGTCCTTGATAACACTGCAACAACCCTTGCTATCTTCGACGACACCRACACAGGTGATCGCATCGTCGCCCCCGGCTTAGCGCATATCACAGCCCCTCTCGACTCCATTCTCGCAYACAGCAATAGCAGCGGCTTCGCGGGCCCCATCGACAGCTTCAGGAATTGAGGCCCGAGACACCTCAGTATCCGCATGTCGCAATAAGGCCCTTGGTCCAATCGCAAGAACAGARCTATTGCTCAGCATTTCATCCGCAGACCCACAGCTGTTTCTCGGTTTTGACGCRCTCCCCAGCCCATCCCACTCAGTCGYTCYATCCCCTCCGCACCCGCTATAGCCCCACTGCTAGCAGATCCCTCTGTTCATACAAATTCGGCAACTACACCCACACTCTTCGCTATCATCACTTCCACATCGGCCYCCCTCCCGAGCGCGGAAGCCCCTCCAGCCACAACTACATGCGAGCAGGGTCACGTTTCACATGCTTCCGTCTAACCCGCAACTACACCCTTACTCGCTATACCCACTGGTCCATCCGCTATCCCATCCACAATCACCATCACGAGCCCCATCTTGCGGCACCACATCACAGCATCTKGGCCTTGTGTGCTTGGTGGCGGTGCGAATACCGGAGGTGCGACAACGTCCTATTGGGGGGATGATGCATCTGGGTAAGAGGGACAGCATTGGGATATTAGGTGACGCAAGGTGGCGAATGGGAGAGCGAGGGATAGGGAGAGTATTGGAGGCACCCGGAGGCCTTAATTGCAGCGTCTGAGCTGTTTTGAAACCTGCTGGGGTTGTGATGAAGACTCAAAATTGCACAAGTAGTATCCTTCCCTCGTCTCGTTTTTTCGTATGCATAATGTCCCCTTTTGTTATTGGTATTTGTACGGGACTTGTTTTTAAGTATGTTTATTGCTATTGGTATGTATCACCCTATGCTTTTTGTTGGTGGGGGGTTTTTTTTCTCTCTTTAATATATCGGATTTTGCGCGGGTAAGAGTAATGAATGGTATCCAAAGTACATGCTGCGATGCTTATTGACTACTGCTTATCGAAACAAGGAATTTAGGCAGCCTGGAGTCCTTTGGACRACTTATCGCCCCCGCTATGGGGGGCAGTGCTCATTAGGAGGGAGGCCGCTGTAACGGCATTGGGCTCAGACCTGGCCATAAGCCTACAGCCGCGTAGGTCGCATATCAATTAACTGATATTTCTCGGAAAGCCCTGCGTTGATGAGATGTGTCCCACAGCAAACTCACGGCTTCACCAGACAGATACAGGGTTTCCTCACCTGCCCTCCCTTCGAAGGGCTCGCCGATACTTACCGCGAAGAAGCTGCGGCCCGTAGCCTTAATTGTGGTGGATACACCACACAGTGTCCTATCACACCGGAGAGATTGGGGTTTAGATCTAGCTGAAAACGCGAACAATTACTGTTTGCGGCCTGAAACTGTGCTTGTTCACGTTTCGGCAAGATATAAACCCAGCATCTTTGGTGTGTATGGCGTCCAGCCCAAACCCATTGGCGCTTTAGTGGGTTATCCCATCAGTATAGCCCATCCAAATCTGATAATTGGCTTCGATCAAGAGATACAATAGCGGGGGCCACACGCATGGTGTTGTGCTAAAAATAGATATACATTGTTCATCATTTAGAAGCCCTGGCGGAAGGTAGTAGTCGAGCTGGAGTATTAGCGCTAAATATGAAGGTATAAACTGACGAATTTTAGAGTTCGATCATCGTAATTCATCCTGTACTTGTTCACCGTTGCTGCACAATTGATCACTCACGATGGCCGATCAATTTGGATTCATGCCAGCGGACTACATTAATGATCTCATTATGACCCGAACTGCCCATTATTTCGGCGGTATGCCTCTGCGTTATGCTCATTGTTAACTGCTCACTGAACAAATGCTCTCGTGATGTAGTGATTGGCACCACCCTTCTTGCATACGATACCATTCAACTCATTCCTCGAGAGGTTTGTCCATGTTCTCGTTGAATGGTTCTGTGAAGTTGACTTTCATGTGACAGGTCAAATATATTTACGGGTCCGTAGTTGTTATTTGAATTAAGGACATTTCACTTATCCACCTTCTAGCGGCGCCTGGTCACGAATCCGTACGGTTTATCTTCTCATTCGGCTATCCCTGTGGCTTGATCTGATGTAAGTGTATTTGCAAGTCGTTCATTAAGTCTCATCAGTAACTCAAGTCCATTCATTTTACAGAACCACAATCTACAGTGAGTTGGGACATTGGACCTCAATCCAAGTTTATCCTGAACACAGATCGTAGTTGAGAGCAATCGTTTCCTGTCGAGAGCCGTATGTTTGGTCCACATACTCGATATTGCCCAGTTTCTGATGTTTCTCATGATTGCAGCAGTATGCTGGTTTATGAGCTGCCCAGACACACTCTCAATCGGACTCCTCTGGCAGGTGCATCATCGTTTACTACAGCATCGGACAATTGTGAGTCTTTACTCCATCTTCCCTCAAAAATCTAAATCATTATTGTTAGTAATGGCTCAGTAATCCTTCCGGTTGCACTCAAAGTACTAGTTGTCCTACGCCTTCAGGCAGCTTGGGGACACAACTGCATTGGTAAATGTCATTGATCTAGACCCGATTTTCTTCTGTGGATAATTAACTCTATGAGCAAGTCACAGCAGTGCTATATACTCTCTCGGCAGGTGAGTACTCTGTGCTAACGGTTCTAGGCAACTCGCTGATTAGACAATCACTGTAGCAGAATTACTGGTGATTGACCACCCAAATTAATGCCTTGTCAATAACCCATTATATTATCCAGGCTGGAATAGCCATTGCAGTAGCCACCATCTGCCTTGTGGTACCTGCCGCTTCAGGGGGCATCCCTCTTCATGGCTGCTGGCTGTCTTTTTCTGCATCTGCAGATATTGTAAATGCTGCAAGGTCAAGGATTGGAGCTGCCTTTGAGTATGTTCATAATAGTTTTTCTGAAATTCTTCAATAGATGATTGATGTCTGAGTACCAACCAGGATTATTCGGACAGTAGCCACTGTGATTGAAGCACTTCTGATCCTAATCAGATTTGTCACAACATACAGGGAGGCAGGAGTGATTGCATCGGCTGCGCATGAGAGGCTCTCATACATCCACACTTTTATGCCCTTGTGGTATGTGTTCTATCGTGATGGAACACTTCTTGTATTTCCGTGAGTTCTTATTGATTTAACCAATAAATCCCCACTAAATCTCTGCGACAGTATTCTGGGTGAGATCAATAGTCTCATCAATTCACTGAGTTGACTAACGTGCATTTGAAGTCCAATCAATTCTCATTACCCTTGCATACCTTTCGCCCATTGTTGCGCACCCACTTCAGGGTGTTGACTGGAGTGGGTATGTAAGCACTCAAACTACCGCAGCTGATGAACTATACTGATGTATTAAATTCACGTCCCAATCAGCATACGTGATGCTATTTATGCCATATTTGTAAGTCTTGATCGCACCTGTATGATCAAATGCTTAAGCATAAATCAGATTACTCGCCTAATACTCAATATCCGGGAGGAAGGTTGTGGTTTGACCGAAAGCTTGCTGTCCAGACAGATGCAGTCAATTGAATTCCATCATTCTGCACCACCGAATGGAGAGGAAATCACCGGCTTGGGAGATTCTGATGATATATGTGAAGAACGTAGGTCATGTGAGAGGGTCTGAACTGTGTTGGACTCTCAGCTGTGCTCCTAATTATTTCTCTCTTATCTATTCTTGTACTACGTCAGCATATATATTCTGATAGAAGCCTAAATATCAAGAAACCCTACAAAGGGAGCATGCTCGACATCTATCTAATGGCGCTACAAGCTCACTGTAGATGCACCTCACCAGCCCGTGGCTTTCGGAGAAGTATTGGCAACAATTGATTGATACGCTGCTACCTGCGCAGCTGCAGACTCATAAACCAGATCAGAGCTCAACGTCGTTACAGCGGACTTCACTAATAAGTAGCGCCCACTCCCCCCCAAAAAAAACCGAAGGTGATATTAGTTCGATAAACGAGATAGTTGAAGCTTCTATGGTTGTGCGCCGCCATCTGATCTTTGGATTATATTTACTATTCCTACCAAGTCAATTCCGATATAACAAAAAACCCGCCAAATTTTTCTTTCTTGTCAACGAAAAAAAGCATTGGGGCGAGGTTCAAGTGTCGAGAAGTCCGCCACACTCACGCTACCTTGTTCGGTTTTTATTTATCACTGTCAAGTGTACTGTACATACCGCGCGCGACTTCGCCGGTTCAAATACTCTTTAGAATTTTCACACCCTGCCGGGATCGGGACCGCGTTCAAGCGAGGTTTTCTATCACGTCCATTTCGGGTCAAACTCTGCGGTGACAAGAGGATGAGCCCATGCGAACCGGATTTTACGAGGCGTTTTGTGGGCGCTGTTCTAGAACGATTGCCTAGACGGTATCATCGACGCCCATGGGTATGCCTCTACGCTCCCCCCCTTTTCGAAGTGATACTATAGGCATTCCAAGGAACAATGTAGAGATGATTTCCCACTCCATCCTAGAAGCTTCGGGTACTCTGCCTAGTGCGGTCCAGTACATATGGTAACAGACATACACAATACAGGGGCTTTATTTGACCTTACAGACGCGATGTTTTGTTTTCAAGTGACCATCCATTGATCTTCGCCAGTTCCTGAGTCTTGGCCACGGGTACCTGCTATATATTATGTAATGATAAGCACAACCCCTAGAAGACCCTGAGCCGAGCCTGACGTGTTGGTAGCCTCATGAATGATTGCTGATGGTTAAATGACTGAAACTTCGGTGGCACTGACCAGCTCAGGGCTTAGCGACATATGACATGACGTCGAACACGGAGACAGACACATCACATCCGACCATCGTGTGTTAAAAATACGCATAAGCATGTGAGCCCAGCTTTCTTTCAGTAATCTGCTCAAACCTGAGTTATTGGGGACGAGCAATGATATTCCGCGATAGCGGTCCCTGTAGCCTAGTTGTCTATTACTCAGCCAAAAAAAAAAACAACAACAGGAAAGATGGCCCTATCGAATACCTGGGCTCGTTATGTGGCGGGCCGGTGGGAGTCGGAGAAACGAGTCGTCGGTATGCCTCGGAACTTCAAAGCAACCTTACGTTTACAGCCCCTCATCGCACTTCAGTGAAATTGTACAGGATCGGAGTCAAAGTGGACCTAACGATTAAGCCGGACTGCCACATCCGCCTCGGCTTCCCAGAGCAGTGAGAGCTCGACGGAAAGCGAGGTTGCCGCCGAGGYGCGTCAGGCCACCGTCCACGCTRACCTGCCCSGTTTTCTGATGTACTGTGGGGCTGTTTAYGTTTTTCGATCTGCTACRCACGGTCTCTTACCACCTCCTCTTACCTAAGGGGGTGAGATATTGATCTCACAGGGTTGCCTACCTTCGAACTATCTGATGTAGATTGTCAGATGGAATCGCATATTGGCTCATTTGCCCCTCGCCACGCGCAATTTTTATCATTCCTCAGAAAGATAAAATGAAATCTGTCACTTCTTGGCTTTGCGCGCGCCGGAAACTTGCCATAGCGTGCTRCAATGTCATTTTGATTCCTGGGCAAATGATGTGCGCTTGGCCATGTCGGAGATTGAACCGATATGTGGCATGAGTCAGATGAGATGATCGACTCTGGCGCCTAGCGAATGTCTGACAACAAGGATCAGTGGCCATCTCATCAACACACTCTCAGGGCTGTACTAGTGAGCCGCRTAGGTCTAAACTATTGGTAAACGATGGGGATATAAATTGTTTCCCTCTGCTTCGCCGCAGGAGGTATTTGTAGGGYGTCCCTAATWATTAAAGTGATGATTTTAAAATATCAAAAGCTTCAGACTGGCTTTCTCTGAGGGGGCTTATGGGTCTGGTGGCGAATTTGTGCGAAACCCAGCCTGTCATCCCGAGATCACTAAGCCCAAGTACTAAAACGGTATCAAGAAGATATTAATCATTTAAGCTGCTCGGTTATGAAACACTTCTACAAGATATAGTGTCCTTTTCTTATGCTGTATTGGTGCTACTACTAGCAGACGCCGTGGTGGTGACACTATCGGTTGTTGTGGCACTAATACTGACAGGAGCTTCAGTGCCRATACTAGCAGGAATAGAGACTGTAATCCCCGAAGGTAGATCGGATGGCAGCTCTGTGGGTGCCGGCTGAGGCTCAGTAATACTTGGGCTTTGGCTACAATTTTTGAAGTTGATGAGCGAGAGGTCCTGTGTCAAGGAGAAGGAGCACTCACGTCCAGATGACGGTGCTCGTGCCTTCAACGAGGAAAGGAGATTGCTCGATGATTGTGTGGTACACTCGCACTGCTGTAAGAACTTCCGGAGCTCGTGCTTCGTGTTCAGTCTGAACGAGAGCGCAACCWTTAGTAGTAGCTCAGGTAGCAGGGACGCCTCTTGTGAACTTACTGCAGAGGCTAGTAGAGCGACTCCAAGGAGGAACAAATATGACTTCATATTGCGGTGTGGGTTGGCGGGAGGCAAGGAACACAAGCTATGGGCCTCTAGCTTTTGATCAGCACTGGCTAGATTATAAGTTGCCGCAACTTCTTATGATTGACTGGGGCAATCATCGTGGCCAGATCTTACGTGCGCTTTRTGCCTCACTACCTCCATATTGCTCACGCCGCGTAAAGTCGGCATGGTACTCATCTAATATCCCAAAAAGTTCCATGAAGGCCGCTCCCTTCTCCTGGGACCTTGAACAGCGTCGCACCGTTGTTTCTAATTTGCTCCATCAATTTATTCGTATCACTGTCATTTGTGGTCAGTATCTTCACGACCTCTCAACCCGCATGATGCATCACGTATGTAGGTAGGTTCAAATGAATATGCAATTACGGCCTCAATTCAATTTCGGGGCAACTTGTCGGTTAGAGAACACCGTGAAAAGCAGAGGCACTTCGGCGGCAGTGACATCAAATCTTAAATAGAATGAAAGGCCCGTACAACTCTCCGTTCTCAGGTGTGTACCTTGATCTGCCTTACTGTGGCGAGCCCTGGCCTCCGCAGYTTTTCGTTTCACTTGCACCTTTCTGGCGTGTGCATGAGTTGTCGCGGCGATTGGTCGGTTTTCTCTTTATTCTGTCAGTGAGTTATCCCCGGTACTGGTGTTTTTAATTTGATTGGCTAGTTTAGGTAGTCCTTATAAGAAGGTTGGGGGTTATATTGGTATATGCTCCAAAATTCAGTCATACGCTGAACAGTGCGGGACGCGGAAATGTTTTTACGTGTCACCACTGTCGCTCTTGCGGTCGCGACCTTTTTCTTCGCTCAAGCTTATGCGGCCATTGGGCCAACCGCAAATATTCACATAGTCAACAAGAATATTGCCCCTGATGGTTTCACTCGTTCGTAGGTGTTAAGCACGGACGTCCCCCTATAACATATGCTGATACAGTAGTCGTTGATAGTGGTGTGTTAGCTGGGAGTACGGCCGCTAGCGCCAGTTTCCCCGGACCACTCATTCGGGGAATCAAGGTAAGCTCTGGTATTCTTTGAACTAATTTATCCCTCTAACAATTTCGGTGCTATCTCTCTATAGGGAAACACCTTTCGCTTGAACGTTATTGACGAACTGACAGACACCACGATGCTGCGAAGCACTAGTATTGTAAGCCGAACCTCCTCCTCATGCTTATATGATTAACGTCTGACGAACACCACCATACCACGCACGTGCCATTTGTATGCCCACTATAGCATTGGCATGGTTTCTTCCAGGAAGGCTCAAGCTGGGCGGATGGGCCTGTTGGTGTTACACAATGTCCGATCTCCCCTGGACACTCGTTCTTGTATCAGTTCAAAGTGCCAGACCAGGCTGGAACCTTCTGGTACCACTCACATCACTGTTCGTGCAACAACCTACTTTTAMTACCAAAGTTATTAATCTATTGACTGTGACAACGTTGTAGCGACCCAGTATTGTGATGGCTTACGGGGTGCCTTTGTCGTATACGACTTGTTTGATCCTCATAGGCTAAAGTATGTCTTGTTCTGCACCTCATCTCGCCTGATRTATTCACAAGATTTCCTAGATATCATATCGATGATGGTAGGCATTAGCTGATTAAGTCTGAAAATATACGGTATCTTATTTCTGGCGCAGAGAGCACTGTCATCACATTGGCAGATTGGTAAGTTCGAAGTCGCAAACAAAATCACCACCAAGCAGAAATCTCACAGCGAACAGGTACCATGTTCCTGCACCCAAGGCTGGCTTTATTCCGACAGCAGATGCWACATTGATTAATGGCAAAGGCCGCTATGCTGGTGGTCCTACCAGTCCCCTCGCGGTARTCCGAGTAGTCAAAGGGCTCAAATATCGGTTCCGCCTTGTCTCCATGTCTTGCGATCCCAACTATGTTTTCTCTATCGATGGTCACACTATGGTAAGGACATCATTTTGACCACTCCTCCATGTATTTATTTGTTTATTTCTAGACAATTATCGAAGTGGATAGCATCAACGTTCAACCCCTGACGGTCGATTCTATTCAAATCTTCGCGGGCCAGCGCTATTCATTCGTTCTAAACGCTAATCAGCCAATCAGCAACTATTGGATCCGAGCAGAGCCAAACATCGGTACCCGAGGATTCGATAACGGCGTCAACTCTGCTATCCTACGATATGTGTTTGCGCCGAACCAGGATCCTACAACAACACAAACGCCTTCGGCTCAACCTCTACTCGAGACTAATCTCCATCCTTTGGCAAATCCCGGCGCTCCCGGTGGCCACGGACCTCCCGACGTCGCACTTAATCTTGCGATAGTCTTTGATTTCGCTTCTAGGAGGTTCCTTGTCAACGGTGCTACATTCCACCCCCCAGAGACACTTCCAGTCCTGCTCCAAATCTTGAGTAACGCCCAACCGGCGCAGAATTTGCTCCCAGCAGGGAGTGTCTACACTCTCCCTCGTGGTAAGGTCATTGAGATTTCGATGCCCGGAGGGGCCCCTGGCAGTCCCGTAAGCCCTATACACTCTCCACTGACATTAAATAATAATAATTCCTTGATATAGCATCCTATTCATCTTCATGGAGTAGGTTGATGCCGCCTGCCTAGGACCAGGAACTAAAGACTAACATACGTCTTTTTAGCATGCATTTGATGTCATCCGGAGCGCTGGTAGCACAACTTATAACTACGACAACCCTGTACGAAGGGACGTCGTTTCTATTGGTGGCGCAAGCGACAACGTGACAATTCGGTTCCGAACTGACAATCCCGGTCCCTGGATTATTCACTGGTATGTTTTGATCAATATTTCCGTGGAACATCTGTCTAAAGAGTTTATTCCACTAGTCACATTGACTGGCATCTTGATCTGTAAGTAGTTCACAAGATATTGAGTGGTTTCGACTGGTCTGACAAGGTTCACAGTGGTCTTGCCGTTGTCATGGCGGAAGATGTCCCTTCCCTTGGGCAGTCCAACCCTCCAGGTAAAGTACCAGTGGTGCACGGTAACTAAAGGTTTATAAGCTGACTAGTCTTCGGTCAGACGCATGGGATCAGTTATGTCCTATTTATTCGGAGCAGCCCCCTGAAACTTTTCCTTAAGTTTTGATCGCTTTAAAGGGTCAGATAGTGACGTATGGGGCTTAAGCCTCATTTACAGGTCGTTGTATGTATGCGAATAATATTTCTGCCAGCCAAATGTTGAGATAGAACAAAGTATTGGTTTGGACAGTTGAAGAATATAAAWTTTTTTATCCCCAGTCTGTGGTTATAGTTACATAGGCGTCATCAAATATCTGTAACGTCGATGGTGAAGTGGTTATCATGCTTGCCTTCCATTCACAGGGTAGCAAGCGGCACGGGTTCGATTCCCGTTCGACGTATTAAGCCAAAAATTCTCACTTTTTGAACTCCATTCGGCTTTCCATCTGATCGTACCATTGCAGTTATTATAAATCATCTTAGATCTCCATCAGTCCATTGTCAAAGTGCGTTCGGCACGCTAGATCTGTCCGTGTCAATGACAGTGCACCTTGCGTTTTCTTTCGCGCTCGTGAGGACGGCCTTTGACGGTGAAGCGGTAAAGCTCGCGACTAACAAAGAGTGTAGCGGACCGTGGAGCGCCAGACAATAGACGAAGCGAAATCCTGCTAAACCTCCAACCTCCGATCCTACGTATTCTGGTGATTTCAGGGTCCAATGAAGGACAGATGGCCGTTCAAGTATCCACGAAACAGATGGGTGTTCTTCTCACACACTGGCTGGTGTTTTGTTTAATCTCACGTTGAAAGCGGGAGGCATTTATCAAAGGAAGAGTAGTAAGATGAACGAACTAGTTAGCGTGCATACACTACGATGCAGGAGACCAGGTATTAATACCTGTATATTCTGTGTTCAGAGTTGCGAAGTTGTTTGATAGGGGGTGTGGTAACGTATAAACTGGTAGAAGTGCCGCAGGTTGTGATGCATGTGATCCCCGAGGCGCAATCTGATCACAGCATCATAATTCATTGTTTTAACTAAATTAACTGGCTGCATTCAAGGTGAAGAAGGTCGTTGAGTGTTGAGAAACCGTGAAACCGTGAAACCAATCACTATTTGCCATCTTCTAGGCAAATGCCTTGATTTGAAACATAGCGCACATACACGCAAGTCCATCGTAGCAGTCGTCCACTCATACTTAGGATAGGCAGATGGGATATTTCAACCGCCCTTGGTGATCATAACTTAAGCCTTCTATTAACCGTGGGGTTCAAATAAATTACATYAGCAGTTRTCTGAATGCGCAGGTAGAAATTTGGGTATGCGTAGCAATTGAACATCTAGTGAAAAAGGAGAGATATCRAATTTAATTGTGTAAAAGCACTCGCATCAGGAGAAACACTACTCACGATGATAATACAACATAGATAGACACATCTTACATTTAATATCCTCCCGGCCACTTAACCTAATAACCAGGAGGCTGAACCCACTAGAATGTTCTCCCGGATCCATCACAGATTGGACAGCGAAGAGAATTGATGATAATATTTATGGATCCCTTGCCGTTACAGCTCCAACACAGGTTTCCGCCAAGCCTTGGGTCACCGGGCGGACAATAAACGGCACCCAAAGGCGGTTGAAGCGTAGTGACTCCTTGTCCCTGTGCATAGTACCCTCCTGGGGGGCTCATTTGGGGAGCGGAGCGAGGCGGCAGGGGCGGTGGTGCTGAAGCCGGGGGAACGTGATGGGGAAGGGGTTTCTGGAGATTCGTGTTCTGTGTGTTGGAAATGGGCGAGGACGAGGAGTAGGAGTAGGCTATAGGCCCCGCAAAGGGCTTCCCGTACTTGGACCAGCATTTTTTGCACGGATTCAGAGGATCGTAGTATTTGTATCCCGTGTTGTGGCCTAGAAGAGTGCGTCGGTTCAGATTGTGACAGAATATATTGCCAGAGAAACCTACATTTTTCACAAGTGTGACCTTTGGGATATACGAGGAGTCTTCCTTCGTAGAGCAGTGGACGCCCGGGGACGGGAGTCGTGGTGGGACCCCGATCACCGTGGGGTTGCGATCCTTGATTACTTCCCAAAAGCTCCTCGGCAGCGCCAGCAGCATAGAAATCTTGGGCAAAGTCTGAGCCCCCTGCAGGCAAAGAAGGTGAAGATGAAGAATTGTGATGTGGGGGCTGGTGGGTAGAGTGCTGAGTCGGGGGCGGAGCCGAAGGGGGACTGGACGCTGATCGACTCGCTGCCGACGGGCCAGGGTATGAAGACCATGTCGCTGGGGGGTAGTGGTTAGAGTGATTGCTCAGTCCTGTTGCGTGTCTTTCGATCTGCGTTGCAATTTGGTCGATTTGATCAGATAATTGTCGCCAGAGCGAACCACCCCTTCCGCTGGGTCTGTGCGGGGATCCGGTTAGCTGGGGGGAGAAGAAAGTTGTAGTCGTCTGGGCAGTCTGTATGGATGATTGGGRGTGGTGAGGGGGTGTAGGAAGTTGAAGAGAGGCGGAAGGCGCATAATGAAAAGAAGGCTGAGAGGGAGGAATAGGAGGAGGCTGAAACGGTCTGGATGGGCCATATTCGATTGTTTCTTCGCCTTGGAAGACGTCGGGCTGCGGAGTATATGCAGGGGGTTCGTCCAGAGGGTCTGTCGGGGGCGACGCTGCATTCCTTGCAGTCCTCGCACTCATGGTGTCTGGGGCCAGTAAGAGCAGGATGAGAACTGAAAGGCAATCTCGCTGAGGCTGAGACCACACGTGACTGACCAGTGCTGATGTCTGATGTCACTTGCACAGCCGCCAGCAATTACACACCTCTGCCGGAACACCCGGAACCCGAGCGTCGGCCATACGTATGTGTCCACCAAACTCGTATCGTACGATCCTACTTCTCGGTAATCTGTTACTTCCACCACGCTGCCCGCAGCCGCATAGCTGTGCGACGCTGAACAAGCAATGGACTCGAGCGGGCCGTTTGCCGATGACGCATCGCACCACCTTATCCCTATAAACTATTCTTAGCTCTCGTCGCATACTGCACTGGAATCATGTGGACTATCGCCCCCTTATAGAGCTGTTTAGCAAAAGGGCAATGAAGTGTATCATTCTCGCGCCAGATGGCTCATCAGACTTTAGATCAAGAATCCAATTATTCCGAACATATTATCGGGATCTCTTGCTAACCCATCCCTCCAGATCAATATTAGCACCCTCAGTACTGACAGCCCATAACTAGAGTATAGGAGTAAATCCAGCTCAAGGCCGAGAGATTACTTTGAAGTGGAGACAAATTTAAAAATTTGATCAGGACTGCCACTCTGCTCGCGAAGGAAAATCTAAGTCGTCACCATGAACATCACGATACCCTTGCAAATCGCAACTTGATACCACGCACCGCATTGTCCCTGCCACCATCCCTGGCAACGTTGGTCCATGCAAGGTCRTAGACAGGGTCCTTAATCTAAGGCAATATAAGCAAGAGGAGCTGATGAAATCTCGAAGGTCAACATACGATATATTCATCTTCACTCCCTTCGGAGAGCTCAATATGCCAAATGGTTCCGTTGTAAATCGACACTATGACTTCCTGGGGTGTGTCAGATAAGATAGTCATAAGAGGGACTTCAATGAAAGAGGTAGCTTACCGAGTTGGGATCCTCGACAAAAGCGGAGACATTTCGATCGCTCTGGATATTCAAAAAGCTGACCCGGGTGGGGTCACCTTCACGGACAATATCCCACTAACAACAACCCACAAATCAGCGCATACACACAAGAAATAGATGCTGACCGCACCAGAGCATCCCCCTGAATATCATTGACGGGTTCCATGATAATTTCAGCCGTAGGGTTACCAAAAGCCAAAGTAGAGGCTGCCATTTCTCCGTTCTCAATCCGGAAATAGTCCTAAAAACCGGGGGGTSAACCGCATATCCCCTGTATTTGAGGAGTGCACGAAGCCTACCTGAGCCTGGGCCAAAGCTGCACTGATCAAGGCAGTCGCAATTAAGGAGAATTTGTTAGTGAACCGCATGATGATGGTGGTGTTGTGGGGGTCAAGTCCAGAAAATTTGAAGCGACGTGTCCGCTGGCTGTTCGACTTTTTATAATTTACATCACCCCGACTTTAGCCGGGCGGGGTCATTCATTCGGAAGAGCCGMATTCGGTTGCGCTCTGAGAGATGGAAAGAATTTACGATACCAATTAAACATAAATGTGGCTAGTCAAACACTGAGCCGAACAAGAGGCCTGGTCAAAACTCGTGTGTCCGACAAAAGAAACCCGTCAACGATCCATGAGTAGCGAATTGTTGTTCAGCTATCCGCTAGGATAATAAAATGTAAACATGATTCCTCAACCATGGGTAATGAAAGCGGGCGCTCACTAATTCCGAAAGGAATAAAATCTCATCCCGCTAGAAGCACTCCGTATACATGACCGCTGCCTTCCCACGATCATCAGCGCGTTTGGACCGATGCGCGCCGCCGGGTTACGACTTGCTACGTGGGGCTTGGAAGATCGGACCGTGCGTTTATATCCATTCAAAATTTCCCCTGTACAGTACATACACGTCCTCTTTCCGACCGGTCAAGTTTCCACTGGCCAGAGCTAACCAACGCGTCGCAGGATATATTGTCAGGCATGGATATCATGATCCCGCAAAGCGTGGTCCAACCTGTATCTACTGCCGATTCCGTGTCTCCCCATTACCCCCCCTGCAGGAATTCCAAAGCCTTGTTTCGTAAGGGAGTGACCAACGGCTCCGGGGAATTTCGGAGGCGCAGCCCTCCTCGAAACCAATACCCCCTACCTGTGTTCTGCCGGATACGGTTCACCCTTAGAACTGGACGTAGCTATACATAGCGTAAATMATTCTCGACCAGCTACGCAGYGAATYCTACGCTTCTAAARCCTTGATAACATTTTCTAAATCAAATGCCTGCATTTCGCTAGTCCGAGTGATAAAAACGATCGCAAYCAAAAGCACAATCAGAACRACRTCRAGAGAAACCACCGCAATCGTAAATGACAAACTACCCTTCAACGCCGGGTGGGTATCTGAATACACACTACCGCGAACATCAAACGAGTCCATTTCTGTAAAGAAGGCGTTGGTCTCTTTGGGGTGGACACCACTGAGATAGATTTTCGCAGCTGATTGAACCGCCCTATTTATGTTTTGTTGTATTCTGTCAGCTGTAAGGGGCTTGATTCCGTTGGGTTTGGGCGTAAGCGAAGGATCGGTGAAGAAAAGGAGACGGGCAATATTATCCGTCTCGGTAGAGAGATCATTGGTGTCCAATGCAGTAGGGCTCCGGACAAACATCTCCAAACTGCTGGAGAAGATTGAATTGACAGCCGGAGTAGGGAAATTGTTCATAGCATCAAGTTTTAGCTGCATGTCTGCTGTAAGCCCACCATTCGAATGCGTCACATTTGTGGAGTGCATCTGGTATGTGGCGTAGCAGGTGAGTGCCGTCGCGAGGATATTGGTGGTGGCCCTCGTTGGGAGGGGAGAAGGGAGTTCGGAAGATTGGGTGATATTGATCGAGATGGGAATAGTCGGAAGGGATTCAAGGTTGAGATAATTGGTTGAATCCGCCCCACTATATCCTATGAAAATATAGGCAAATGGATTGTCAAATGACCCAGCCATAATACTGGTTTGATTCAAGGTCTTAGCAAGAAGAATCTCTGCAATTTATGACTGCTTTAGCGGTTATCATTCGACACGGAATTGATGCCCACCCTTTTTTAGAAGGTTTTCTTCCAGATTAGGCGAAGAAAATTTAACTCCCGAGCGAACATCCCAAGATTTGTTTTGGAAACTCCATATCCAGCCTGATGAATCTTGTTGGACGACCGATGGCATTTCCCAGGTGCATTTGAAGTCGTAAGAAATGATGTCCGTATGATAAATGATAGGTGTTTTTTTCTGATAGATATCGATGGACGGCCAAGGGATAAGAACATTGTCGGTTGTCGATGCAAACCCGTATGGTGTCTGCTCGAACCACTCAAGCTTTGTAACGAGGCTACTACGCCAAGCTGTAGCATTGGGAGGTTCCTGMGAAGTGCCCAGCCATGTGAGATTGGCGACATTAAATGTTTGATCTTCTATGAAATTSGGGTAGGGTAAGGAGATTGTGGTTATGGTGAGTGCGCTTGGTCCGGTCCCAGTCAGGATCACAAAAAGGAGCATACACACAAACCCAACCGAAACGCCACTGAGGACCCATTCGAGCTGAAGTGTCCAATTCGCTCAATGTATCCAGAAGTCAATCGAGATACAATGTCTGTTTTCTTTGGGACCACGCTGCCTTTCTTGCGGATCATCTCCAYCCACTCTGCGCTGAAGACATGCAGAACAATATTCCTCACGATGAACACTGCGAGGGAGTGCCAGAAGATTGAAGCTGCAGTAACCATGCCTCTTGCTTCGGTCTCCGGATCAAATGGTCCACCGCTCGGGAGGGTAATTAGAATTGGATTTCTTGTGGCACAAAAAGCCAAAGAAATAAACCCGCCCTCTAAGAGGATGAAGGCAATGATACGGTAGAAGAWGGGGGATTTATAGATCCTTCGGAGGCTGGTGTGTTGATCTGGTATCTCGGGTGGATGGTAGGAGCCGTCGGCATCAGGTCGGAGAGTACCTGCAGACAGAGTACGGGATAAAGGCCGATAAGCAGCATCAATAGTGCTCGACGACATGTTGGGTGGTGTGGGAGTCACTTAACCTTGCCCAAACGCCATTTGTAGCAGCTCGCCGCTGCAGGTGCGGGGGCATTCACACCTGAGGCTGTCCGCTTGTCCAAATGTTGATTGTTACTAATGAAACAACTACTATTCATGGGTCGTACTTGGGCACTCTGGAGATCAGGAAGTGCTGTATTCATATGCTGTTACCACTCGTAATACTGACGGGCGTTGGTAGGGGAAAGGGAGTTAGGAGGCCCCAGGAGAATGCGCCTGATCCAAATGCTCCGTCCTTGCAGGGTATAAGAGACTACCCAGCCGTCTGATAGAACTCTGGTGAGCACTATCGYAGACCACCGCTTTTTCTATAAAAAGATTCGAACATGCCCACAACTTAACTGATGTGATGGTGGATGTTGCAACGGTGGGTTCCACTAGCGCGCCTATCCGCACGCCGAGATCGCATTTGAATATATTCGTTGCATGAGTCGATTTGCGGTGGCCCAGTCTGATTAGTTCCGGGCTTCAGTGTCCTTGGTGAGAGTCATCAAGAAAATGATCTGATTCCGCCACCACTATGTGATTATATCGCTGGCGTGGTGATGGGTTGATTAATTCGAGCAAGTAAAAAGTGACCGCGGCACGGCAAACCGCAGGCTTGCCAGAAGGATAACTCATGCCGATACCTTTTTATAGAAGCCAAGAAGCACGGTATGGATGTATTTATGGATCTATTGAGTAAAAGAACAATAAAGAACGTGGACCTATGCAAGCGTTAGTATTGACGGTCTAGATGATCCATATGATTTTCATTTAAGACTAACCTTCCAAGGGTAGCATATTACAATTTGAATGCGGCGTAGGTCGGCGACGCGAGGTGCACGAGGATTATAAAAGCCAGTTAGTTACTGGGGAGAGGGACACTCAACCCATCGATGCAACTGGCCACCTTTACCGCCCTCTTCCTCTCTCTCTTGGGCTCGTCCCTCGCCTACTTGGTTAACGTTCCCAACGATAATCAAGGCTGGAAGGCATTCGGACCACAGCCGTAAGCATTTCTACTTCGCAGGCCGTAAAAGTAAATAAATACATAAGCTGAGGGGGGTTCTCTACAGTGTCTCCTGGCAACGTGTTGACACCGATGCCAAAACGTTCGCAGTCGTCCTCACCAATCAGGTACGCTTTCCCACAATTTATCCCGCCTGGAAACCCGCTCGAAAAACGGGCGGGGTTTCGTCAGGGATATCAACATTTTACTTGTGTATGGAGAGAAAATAAATAAATAATGCTGATCACGCATTGGTTTCACAGGATCGTACGGTGTTGCCCCACGATATCATCATAGCGACCAATGTAGATGGCACACGTCTTTCGACCAAGATATCCCCCCCTCGTGGTGGATTCCCCACTGGAGCCCATTTCCGTGTCAATCTCGTCAAGAGCCAGCAAGAGCCTAACACTATCTTTGCGCAGTCGAATGAGTTCACGATCTCGAATTGATGTATGTAGGGCATCCGGTTTAGAGCTTGGTTTCACCTGTGTATTTGTCATCGGACTAGCTTAATTAGATTGAGATGTATGGGTGGGGCCGTATTATGATGATCGAGTATTGTTTGTAGCCCAGTCATATACTGAGGCGACTCGCGGAAGGGGTTTGCGTGTTCGACCAGGGCTGGCAGAGCTCGTGCTTGTATGCGGCCGAATACCAAGCTTTGATATGAGGTGATACGGCGATCCGGGCGAGCGTTGAAGCCGTTCATTCAAGGAAGCATTTTAGGCGTCCCTTTGGGTCCCAATTTCAAAGGAGGCGGAGCAAACGGCAACTGCCATCATCGCACCCACCACGAGTTGCCACACTCACCGTAGTTCGCTTCTCGAACATCAGAACAGGGTTGTATGCGTATGAGTCACTTGAGTTCTGGTACCTGTAGGTAGGAAAGGCATGGGCATATCAGTATGATTCACGAGGTCGGCAGTTATCAGGGGCTTCCACGGTGCCCTAGCTTCATAACAATAAGGATGTTGTTGGGGGAGGTTGGGGGGACGGGGGGCAGATGCACCCTGAAAATGAACCCTGAGGGCTGGGCTTCGTGACTTCATTATACTTTGTTAACACCCCTTGCAGCGCAACATTCTCTTGTATTCCTAATGGATTAACCATCATATTTATTATGGACGGCTATAAGTTACTACAAATTATTGCTAAAATTTTATAAGCCACGGTGTATTCGAGGCGGCGATAGTCAAATGTTGTCATGCCTGGCGCAAAGCTATAATCAAATGGCCCAAGCGCGCATGTATATTTTTATCATTTTTGGGGTGATATCTTCGTTGATGGTGGGTGGCGACAGATCAGGTGCCAGGTTCGAAGCCTTTAAGCTTTCCAAGTCTGGGTGAGTAGTTGAGAGGGTTGCTATGTATTCTGATTCCACGAGCYGCTCATCCTGCACACTATTGGGCCGCTGGCATCATTCAAGAAGCGGATGTAAGCGATGGAGAGGGTCACTTAGACGCCCAAGCCGAAGCCAAGGTTTGAATTCGAGAATTTATCTGACCTATGATTGGCTCTCGTGCTTTTTGTGCTGGCAATCCGGGGCCGCTGGTCGGYAGACAAGATACCCTTAGGGCCAAGGGATCACCRAGCCCCTGGGTACTTAGGGGTGATTGACATACGATAGCAAGTTAGTTTAATAGAACCACCCATCGGGAAAGGTGTTGTGGCGACATCGGTACACTGCGGATTGCTTTGTTTCGGCGAGCTAGAACAATCTCATTTGATAGATGAAGAGTCTATCATAAACCTCTCGGTCTACCTGGCAGGGGTCTCTGGGGCCAGAGCCAGGTCTCGAGTAGCAGTGGGAGAGGCGCTGCCGATGAGGTGGTACAAATTCGGTGTATTGAAATCCAACGGGAGCCCGTGACGTTATATAATGGAAGGTGGCATAGTAACGTGGTGCCGTCTCTCGTTCTTCGTGAAGTAACGATTGGGCCCGCGTCTCTAAAATCTGCAGGGAAGTGCCTTGGGGCAGAACTAAATGGGTTGTCAGCCATCGAGCAGAGAAGGTTCCATGGGTCAGGACAACCTTATAGGGTTCCCTTCCTCTCCTCGTGCAGGGCCTCGGCTAGCTTTTGGAGCTGGAGGGTGACGGCGGTGTTACTGGCCTGGGAGGAGGTGGATCTGTCCTGGAAGAGGAGGATGAAGGCGTGGATGGCCTTGTGTGCGGCTCTGGGGGACAGGGCGGTCGACGCAAGGGGCTGTATTCGCACAGGAGAATGGAGAGGTGAGTCCATGGGCGTCTGGGGAAAGGCAAAGGGAGTGGCCGAAAGGGGGGGGACGCTGGGTCACGTGGGCGGAGACGCGAGTCGTACGAGTGTCAAAAAAAACGTTATATCTGGATCCGCCTGGCTCCAACCCTGCCTCGACACATTCTCCCTCTCCTCCCGCAACAGCACAATGGGTCTCACCCGCTGGCTCGCCCTCCTCCTCTTCCACCCCCTCGAGTTCAGAACCCTCCTCCAGTACTACCTCTACCATGAGCAGACCCGCGACATCAAGGCTCTCAGGGAGCACCCCACCTCTGGCTGGGACCGCGAGTCCATGCGCAGATGCTGGGAGTTTCTCGACAAGACAAGTCGGAGTTTCTCTGCTGTTATCAAGGAGCTAGACGGAGACCTCGCCCGCACCGTGAGCACCCTTTTTTTTGTTCTGGGGATGGGAATTGCCATCTTTGGGCTGTTGAGCGAAGCGGAGTAGCTGGATCCACTGGTCGTGCTCCTGCCTCCTCTTTAGCTGATCCACGCATTTTTCATTRAACAGCGCTGGACTCCCATCACCCCTTCTATTAAATGATGACCACTTTAGCTAATGCATTTGCCCTTTTTAGATATGCCTCTTTTATCTTGTCCTCAGAGGCCTTGACACGATAGAAGATGACATGACAATTCCAGATGCTGTCAAGCAGCCTATCCTACGGAAATTCCACATACACACTACCACGCCAGGTTGGAGCTTCAACGGAAATGGCCCTGAGGAAAAGGACCGCCAGCTTCTGGTCGAGTACAACACAGTTGTGGACGAGGTCAACCGTTTGACCCCAGGGTACGTACACCGCGTCCAACTCAACCCCCAGTGCCGCTAATCCAGGTCTCTGTATAYAGATACCGATCTGTCATCATTGATATWACACAAAAAATGGCCGCCGGCATGGCTGATTACGCGCACAAAGCAGCGACCACAGGTGTCATCTATCTAGAGACCATTGCGGAGTACGACCTCTATTGCCATTACGTGGCAGGTCTAGTCGGCGAGGGTCTCTCCCGTCTCTTTTCCGAGTCTGGAAAGGAGGCCGAGTGGCTCGGTCGAGAGCTRGAAATCTCCAACTCAATGGGTCTCCTTCTCCAAAAGACCAACATCATTCGTGATTACCGAGAAGACACCGACCAGTGCCGTTATTTCTGGCCCCGGGAAATCTGGGGCAAGTATGGCTTCAAGGAAATGAAGGAGATGTACGAGCCCGAATCCTCCGAAAGGGCACAATGGGCACAGAGCGGCATGATTGTTGACGCATTGAGACACGCGACGGATGCTCTGGACTATCTCCGATATCTACGGAATCAGACRATTTTYAACTTCTGCGCRATTCCCGCTACCATGGCTATTGCCACGCTGGAATTGTGYTTTATGAACCCGGCAATGTTCCAGAGAAATATCAAGATTCGTAAAGCTGCTGCTGCCCAGGTATGTTTCCAACTGCTGGCTGTTTCGGCTGTTCGCTAATTGATTTGATTTCCCCTTAGCTTATCATGCGCTCTACAAATCCTCGCGAAGTGGGTCTCATCTTCCGCGATTACGCACGCAGGATCCACGCAAAAGCAGTGCCTGCTGATCCCAACTTCATTCATATTTCCATTGCATGCGGCAAGGTCAGTATCATCCTTGACCTCCCACTGCCCTTATCTCACCTTTTTGTTTTCCTGTCTAGATCGAGCAGTGGTGCGAACAGAACTATCCCTCGTTCATTCAGATGCCAAGCGGTGGCATGGGCAACGAACCGACGCTTGACCCCTACGACRCYCGAACAAGGATTGTCAATATGGAAAACGAGTTCTCTACCGAGCTCTCAAGGCGGAAACGAGCTAAAGACTCGCCACAAAACGGTACTGCTGGGGTCAATGGCAAACCTCCAGGGCCGCAAGGGTCGACTGGAATGTTGATGCTTTATGTATCGGCAGTGTTTGCACTTGTGATGGCAGTCGGGTTAGGCGCGGCGTATGGAATCATTTGGTTTGTGGGCGAGCCGACTGCGTCTTCCGTGTAGGACGGGTATTGCTTTCCCCGATTATGTGGACCCGACGACGAGATGCCCCCGCCGCACCAGAGAGCAGGTGCCGCCCACTTGTGATTTTATATTCCTTATACTTGCATATATGCGCTCTCATAGATGAACTTATTTAATAGCGGGCATCTTGGACTAGGGTGGGTTGATTTGGTTGCTTTGTTGGCTTTATGTCTTGACCCGCCGTCTTGCATTCGTTCAATGTATAATATATGATTAGGTGCCCATCCAGAGATGGTGGCCTTTCGACATGACTATGTCGTGCTGGTTCCTCTCATAGACGTTTTTTTTTTCTCGTGACATTCTCGCGTAGGTAGCAGCTATTTACCCACATGCAACCATGGAATTCCCTTGTATTATTTTATCAAATCATATTATCTTACTTCTTTTCCCCAGGATTGAGACTTGGCGGATGATTTACCTCGGTTTTTACCCGCTGCTTTGCAGGGTGTGTGTACGAAGTCTAGATATGGACTGACAGCGGATGTTTGGATGTTACAAGGAGAAAATGCTTGACACGCTTAACATTTTTCTTGTGCCTGGGAAAAGGGAGGAGGGGTGGGTAGGTCGAGGCCCTGTCTACTCAACATGTACACGCAGCACAGAGTTCGGGCGGACAACAAACTCACGCGGTGGGGAGAGGTAAAAAGGATCTCGACTAAAGCTCAGTACATACAATTCAATTCTCCATTTTCCATTCCACGTACCCGCTTGTCAACCTTGGACCGTTTCATCATCCCCGGAGAGCATCTGTGGGGAATCACGTGATCCCTTCGAAAGCCCAATAGCAYACTTTTCTCCCCGAAACCGCTTGAGGGCTCCTGTAGTAACAATCGCCCACTGATGGCTTGAAATACCACCTGAAATCAGTAGYCATACCTCTTCCCGTCCTCATTAGATCATTGTGTGCAGGTACCCATTTATTTCAATGCTGTGTTCGGGATACACTACATYTTGTTCTCGCTTGGGGACTCGCGGCGCGTGAAACGCTATCCACGTTCTRGAGTTTGACCGTATTCAATAGAGATTGGTAAACCGCAATATCACCTAACCCCGCTGGGATGCGATTGATGTTCGAGTGCCCACATYTTCCCCCACAGTTGGATGGCTGTAATTTACAAGTTTTCCAACAARGTAAAGTAGAGTGGGGCGGGAGGGGGGAGAGGATGTCGTCTGCTTAGGCCCGTGGCCGTTATGGACTGCAATAGTTTGRGGTTGTGGAATTGTTTACCGTGGAACAAGAAAGCCGCGGTCAGGGTCGATTTTGCCGGAGTTTGCCCACATGGGCATGAGAGCAGGCATGGAGAAARGTGAAGCGGTTGCTTAGTATGTTTTTGTTTCTCATTTCCTATGAGGGGACTCTTGGYGGAGACCGTGAATCCGACACTTCAGTCAGATAGAATGACATATATCAAGGGTGTTTTTTTTGTTTCTGCGCCGTGCGGCGTTTTTAAACCCACTCTTGTTAAAAAAGATTCCCCCAAGGATAAAAATCTGCCATTGCACATCCATACCTCGGTATCGTCGTCAGGGTACGACACGCTTATCTTTCTTGATGCTCCTATTCAACCATTCAAACTTTTTACACCTTAYACTCTTACTCAGCCGCTTGGGATTTTCATGAATTCATTCACGGAGAGGACTTGCTGATGGGGTAGAAACTGTACGTTTCGCGGGAATCTACTTCCCCCCTCCCTCCCCCTTCTTTCCGGAGCAATCGCTGCATGCGGCTTCCATGCGACCGGGGCCCCTCTGCTCAGGATATAAATAGCTGTAACTCCCGAAGAGTATATAGCCGAAGGAGGGGAGGCCCAGAGAAGGATTACAGGCCGCTCTTTCTCTCTCCTTCTGTTTACTGTGTGTTGCTCCACCTTCCACGCTTTCTGATGATCTAACTTTGCAGTCTTTTTTTGCTGTTTTTGGACAGGACAGAGACTAGCTGAGAATGGGGCGATTCCCATATWTTGGTTTGTTGGGTGTCACGATCACAGCTGTGTTGGGTGTGCATGGTGCCCTTTTCGAGAGGCTACAGGATCTCCCGAGGAAAGAATATGATTTTATAGTCGTAGGAGGTGAGGAGYGGTGGCCATCATCTTCCTTTGTCAGATGTCTCGGGTTTTTGTTTTTGTTTTGCTAAAGTTTTCATGTCTCAGGTGGGACAGCCGGAAATGTTATTGCAAATCGTCTGACGGAGAATGCTCATGTCTCCGTGCTCGTTCTTGAAGCTGGTATCTCGTGAGTTTGTTTCTGGGATGATGGCGATTAGCTTGAATGATAACTGACCGAATATACAGGAATACAGACCTTGAGCCTTCCGTTCCAAGGCTCTGCACTACACTTACCCCTCATACAAAGTTTGACTGGAACTATACAACTGTAGCTCAAACGGGATTAGGCAACAGAGAACTCCCTTATGCCCGAGGATTTTTACTTGGTGGCAGTAGTTCCGTTAGTAAGTGTATTCAGTTCGCCAGAGCCTATCATAATGACCGCGTTTCGTATGACCGCTAGATTTTATGCTATACTCTCGTGGACCTAAAGACGATTGGGACCGTTTGGCTACAGTCACCGGTGACAACGGATGGTCTTGGGATGCATTACAGCCATACTTTGCCAAAGTGCGTCCACAGCAGCGTCTTTGCCCCCAGATCCATGAAAGACTAAGCCGTATTTTCTACAGAACGAGCGCTTTGTCCCACCCGTCGATGGACACGATACTACTGGCGAATTCGACCCCAGTGTCCACAGCACCACAGGTGTCAATTTCGCCAGCTTACCTGGATTTGCCTATCCCGGGATCGACAGCCGCATCATCCAGACGACCAAGGATTTTCCGGATGAGTTCCCTTTCAACTTGGACCCGAATGATGGAACTCCGCTTGGCATTGGTGCGTTCTTCACCGAAAGGTAGTAAATTACAGTCGTCCCGCTAATGGTGRTACTTTGTTAGGCCACCAAGTTTTCACGATCGGGAACGGCACACGTAGCAGCTCCGCCACATCTTATCTAGGATCGCAGTACATCAGCCGTCCAAATCTCGATGTCTTATTRCATGCACAGGTTGCCAGAGTTCTCCCAASTCATAATTCTACTTCTAGAAGGCCAAGCTTTGATACTGTCGAGTTTGCTACAGCAGGAACCGGTAGTCCGTCTTATTTTTCATGAGGCTTGATTGCGTTTTGCTCACCAATGTGACGCTTGTAGCTACTTTGAACAGGGTCACAGCGCGAAGGGAAATTATTCTTTCGGCAGGCTCCATTGGTACACCCCAAGTCCTGATGAAYTCGGGTGTCGGTGACCCAGAGGAGCTACAACAATTTAATATCCAGACTTTGGYTAATCTCCCGTCCGTCGGCCGTAATTTCAGCGACCACCCAATCGCCAGTGTACAATACGTAGCCAACTCGACGGACACATGGGATTCCCTGAACAACGAGACGTTCTTCCAAGAGCAGCTGCAGGTCTGGCAACAGACGCATACTGGCACTATGGCTGGAACCGTCGCGAATATAGTCGGGTTCTTGAGGTTGCCGGATAATTCTTCAATATTCCAGCAGGTGCATGATCCGGCTTCGGGACGCGGTGCCGCTCACTTTGAATTTGTGTTCCATGTAAGTCACAGTCGAGACTTGCAGTCGCCTAATGCTGACCCAATGCCGCACAAAGAATGGATATGTCGGGCCACCCCCTGCACCGGCAGGCAACTACTTCTCCATGAGCGTGGTCGTAATCGCACCTACTTCACGTGAGCACCTCATACTTCTTTTCTGCCTTTCCACCATTCAATAATGATTTCGTTCCAGGTGGCTCTGTTCAACTCAGCTCTTCGGACCCYTTCGCTCACCCGAYCATTAACCCCAATTTCTTCAGCACCGAATTTGACAGATTCGCGATGCGTGAAGCCTTCAAGACATCCCGTCACTTCCTCTCTGGACCAGCATGGTCTGACTGGGTTGTCAACCCCCTCCAGCTCGAAGGAGAACCCAGTGATGACGACATCGATGCCTACTTCAGCCAAGCCACTGGTTCYATTTTCCACGCTGTTGGAACCGCTGCGATGACACGTTCRGATGCTGGTTACGGAGTTGTGAATCCAGATTTGAGGGTGAAGGRGGTAGATGGGCTGAGGATCGTTGATGCATCTGTTTTCGTAAGTTCAACTGGCCTTGCCTGGTTTTCCAAAGGGTTGCTGAATTATCTGATATTTTTAGCCCTACATACCCAGTGGAATCACCCAGATTCCTGTTTATGTTGTTGCTGAGAGAGCAGCCGACATTATTAAATCTCAGAACCATATCTAATTTGCGGATTGCTGTCGTAATAATACCGGGCCGTTGTACATATCGACGTCTTTTATCTATTTACATATTTCTGTTTCATATTCTTCATATGATCCATGGTCACTATAGTTACACGATATGGACACATTTATTGTACGCCTGTAGTGACGACGATTGCTTCACATTATTTGGACATAGAAATCTCGTACCTAGGTAGCGGTCCAGCCACCCTAGGATCCCAGTTTCTCTTACTGGATCTTAGTGATCCTATATACATATGTATATTAAGTGTCTTGTGAGACATGGCTGCGCTGCTATTCTACTCTCGTTAAGCACTGCCAATGTTTACTGTGTGCTTATTGGGCCCTGGGGACCGATATTAATACCTAGCTATATTTTAAATGATTTAAACACCTTAGCAATGGGTGCGTTTCTTATTTGATCGAGTAGTCTGAACATTTGAGGTATTTGCTGTCACAGTTCCAAACTCCAGCTGCTATATTACATAATCGCAGCAGTTTTGATCCCGTAAAGTCGAGTCGAAAGGCAGGCTTGGTTGCATTTGTCGAGGTACTCAAGGTGTTTGGACCCTCAAGCTCTACAAGAAAGAAGCGGGTACCACGTAATAACGACGACCCGCTGTAATGCCAAAATAGACGGCCAGCTCATCTCCAGCCTCCCGTACCATTTTTGCCTTCCTCGGATACTGGCGCTTACAGAAGCCTTTCAAGAGCCGAGCACAAGCACCCTCGAAGTAGCTTCCGTTTTGCCCCCAACTATGGTGACCGCCACAGCCATCGAGCAAACATTAGGCCATGGCAAGGGGCCGTTAACGCTTCACACGTTTCTCGTGTCCTATGTACCGTTTCTGGTGTCGTTCCAGCTTCTCGCTATGTTTGTCGTTGCGCACAAGAGCCGACTCCTGCGGTCCATTGTTCTGCCCTTCACCTTATGGGCCGCCATTCGCTTGATAGCCACGACTGAGGCGAGGCCGGATGATCCTGAAATGGGCGCGTTGAGTCAGACTATTTCGGTAAGATCACTCTCTCACTTGACCTATTTATTTTGTTTCGCAGGTTCTTAAAGGGYTTCTAGATATATGTTGCTTCCTCAGCCATGCGTGCAATTGGCTGGACCTTCGATGGGGAGAGATACCAGAGGGGAACTGGCCACGCCCATACCGATTGCAYGACGAGCAAACTAGAGTCGCTGAAACATATAGTCATGGAGTCGTTTGCTCTATCAACTAATGTACGAGGCATCGGCTGGAATTGGGGGAAGGGAACTTACTCTGCTCGACCGCCGACATCGCGTATTACATATATTCGGGGGCGGATTGTCTCGGTCATACTCCACGCCATCGCACTCTACCTCGCTAAAACTAGTCTTGACTATCTGGTACCCTCACAAGCAGGCGGAACTATATACGACATGTCATTGCCATTTGTGTTACGCCACATGACTGCAAGCGTCACATCCCTCGTGCTTGGAACCATAATTTACCTCTCTTTGAATATGACCCACAGCATTATRGCTCTGACGATGGTCTTACTGTTTGGCCRGGATCCARCTTCATGGCCGCCATTATTTAACTCGCCTTGGCTATCAACATCATTGACAGAATTTTGGGGAAAACGGTGGCATCAGCTRTACAGACACGCCTTTGCCTCGGCCGGTGGACGACCCCTGTCACTGTTGTTCGGGCAARCTGGTTACGTGTTGGGTACATTYTTTATGTCTGGTGTAGCYCACGCCATCGAAGTGTGGGACGGAGAAGCCAATGATGATTTCTGGACCATAATTGGCTGCTTCCTTGCCATGGGCGGTGGGATGATTCTGGAATACATGTGGAGAGCTTTGACAGGGTATCGCGTTGAAGGGGTATTTGGAAGGATYTGGATGCTCGTATGGCTTGCTGGTTGGTCTAACATCATGTTTGACATTTGGGGTCGGAGGGGGACGATGGATACCACAGGCTTATCGTCAGGCCGCAACGTCTCACTACCCCTTAATGTACAGTAAGCGGCGTCGGGCGTAACTGTACTCACCGATCTGTTTCACTCCGCTCCTTTATTTCCAGTATGGATGTATATCCGGTAGAGCGTCCATCCATATTGTAGCTTTGGCATGTCTCAAGTCTAGTTTAGGTTGTATATGTCCAATTCCACCCCGCCACTCATCAGAAATTTGCTCACATCCGCTGCTTTAAATGGCTCTAATTTCAGGATGAATCATGCCGAATTTACCAACGAAAATCTATATAAATAACAATACAGATACTAGTAGCTACATTGTAGTTTCATGCCCCATGGTCTAAAAGTTGACCTTGGAGACCTGTTGATAGAAAGCCCTACCCTGTCTCTCAGCCATCTCAAGTTCCAAAGGAGAAGGATGGCGYGAATTATTTGAGCCCGAAACCGTTCCCGCTCCCCAAGGAGAACCTAGTGAATTTATCAGGAGCGATACTTGAGAGAAAGTGTAAGCACTTACCCCCGTGAACCTCTTCTACATTCCCAATCAAATCGAAGGCATGGGAATAACCGAAGGGTACGAAGATAATTCCATGATGGACAAGAGTCGTCATCAAGGTATATCCCGTTTCTTCTTGTCCGCCGCCCAAGCCACCAGTAGATACGAAGACCCCTGCGTACTTCCCGGCCAGYTTTCCYTGKACCCAAAGAGAGCCAGTTGTGTCCCAGAGTACCTTGGCGAGCGAMCAAGGAATTAGCAGTGCACTCTTGAAATTGGTATGTCCYATACCATACCTTGAAYTGAGCGGGCATATTACCGAAACGAGTGGGCACTCCGAACAGATACGCATCGTATTCTTCAAGAGTATTCTTGTTTGCCAACGTGAATCTCTTCCTGTCGTCGGGTTGATGCATCTTCTTTAGAACGTCGGGGTGAAGGGTTTCCTCCACCCTGGAAGGCATGAGTTTCCTATACCACGAAAAAATGGCTGCGATCTCACTCATAAATGGTYGCCTGTCCACCGGCTTGTTCGATTCCCTTCTTTTCTGCTAGCGCAACTGAAGGTAGATTGTTAAATGAGTGGCAAAAGAATTGCTACAAGATTTGGATGTGCTCACGCTCTGCAATATGACCATATAACGAGTAAATAATAATGGCGACACGAGGAGGCGTCATAGTAATCCAGATGGTGCGTCCGTGCAGGTGTGTTGGTACAAAAGGGCTCACGAGCCAGGTTTTCATACATAGCGTCCTAAACCATTGACGTCTATCCGAGACATCTCACTCCGGATGATTCAGTTCGTACAATCTCTGGGAGTGGGTGATTTGCTACAGTCAACTCCTAACTCGTGTCAAATTAAAATGTGTCAGCGTGTGCAGTTGGTACGGGGCACCTCAGCTGTATTACCGTTCAGAAGATGCGCGATGGTAAAGCAGAGCAAACTTCGACCCCCGTGAACAGGCTGCCCGGGATCTGCGACTGAGAAAGCCGTAGACACCCCTTCCAGGGCATGATCCAATTATACGGAGCATCCCCGTCAAAATTCAAACTGACGAAAGCACTGGCGGTATAACATGGAAAAYATCGGAGTGATAATCTATAAGCGATAGGAGAAGAGAAAAGGGACGGACGAAGATCTGTGGCACGTGAACTCCGTCRTCGTACATACAGTGTAGGTGACAGAAACATCTGATGACGAATTGGCATCTGCGTCAACCAACTGTTTCCTGGACTGTGCCTCTGCTGCCGGATGCTGCAGAGAGCCCAGAGAACCGTGCCCATCCATGGACCTCCGCACATGTGAAGAACGAAGGCCTTGAACGACTATTAAGGCCTGAAAACGGAGCTGGATCATCTATCACGCCATCTGTGGCACGGTGATGGTGCTCACATCTTGCTTTTCAGTCTGGCCATTCGTCGGAACTTCATTGAGTTCTGAAGCCTTTAGCTCGATGATACAACAGCAATCCTCTTGAGGGAGCTTTCAGGGTGCTCGGTGCTTAGGTGCTAAGCCACCAGGCTGACCACAAGTCGTTGAAACCTGAGGCTTGCCATATTCGGTCCTCCGACCTTAAGCTTGCGACTGTTATTATATCATTTATTGTACATAAGATCAATACAACGCCTCCGACAACTATCAAATCCTATTGACGGCTACCAAACCCAAAGCATAACTGTCAATATAGCACCTCATTTCTAGCTTACTAGTTCTTCGTACTTGGTGGAGTAGGCACAACCTAAATAATAGATTCCTTGTGTAGGAACCCGCCACCAACTACAACTCATTTGGCCCGAATATAGGCGCTCTATGTTTTTCTCTTATGTGCGCAGAACTAGTGAAATGAGGTTTCTACTCGTATAGTGGATGCTGCAAAGTCTACCTAACAAGAATGAGAGGGCAATRTGTATGTCGCCACACCCCTCGGGGTCTCCGCAGACTTTGTTTAGATCTTCCTTGGCTTCGTTGTATTGCCCAACCACATTATCTTCTCACTGTCTTTCCAGTGAGGGTGGGGAAGGCTTGACACCAAAGCTTCAAGTAGCATCTGCTATAGAACAAATCAATATCTGATTCCGTAGCAGAAGCTTATTAGTACACCGGCGAGCGAAATTCGACTGGAATAAAATAACTCTGAGATGGTATATAAATAGTGCTAGGAGCCTCTGGCGGCTCTTCCAGTACGTATGTGGAGATCTAAAATCTGACTCTTGAGACATGACCATAGAAAGCCTTTCCTTGGTTCTCAGCAAGGCTGAGCTCGAGTGCCGAGGGCTGACGAGAGCCATCAGCGCCAGCGAGTGTTCCACTGCCCCAAGGCGATCCTAAACAATGAAATCACGTCAATAAGTAAACGCCCATAGAGAGGTCAATATGAAAGGGCTCAGACCGCCGCGAGGCTCGTCAAGACTAGCCAATTCCTTAAAAGCGGTCGCGTACCCAAAGGGTACATATATAATACCGTGGTGAGCAAGCGTAGAAAGGAAGGTAAACGCGGTTGCCTCTTGGCCGCCTCCCATGCTAGCTGTCGAGACAAACAATCCAGCGTATTTGCCAGCAAGCGATCCCTCGGCCCAAAGTTGACCAGTAGCATCCCAGAAGGCCTGGTATATTATATCATTACCGGCGTAATATTTGAATAGGAGATATAAGCTGCACCTTCCATTGAGCCGGCATGTTCCCATAACGGGTGGGAATGCCGAAAAGGAAAGCATCATATTCCTTAAGCAAATCGACCGTTGCCACTGGATAGTCAGGCTTGGGAGGGGCCTTTAGCCAACCCAAGACCTCCTCCGGGAGGGTTTCTGGAACCCTATCAGGAAGAACATCAAGTCATTCTGGCCGGACTTGAAGATCAGAGGGGGCATACTGAAAGATGGTAACTTTTCCACCGGCACTTTCAACACCGGACTTAACAGCCTCTGTCACTATCTCGAGACCATGAGCAGGGTTCATGACTGGTAAGGTTATATGGTTGACTTACGCTTCGCAATGTGGCCGTACATAGAGTAAATGATAATAGCAATTCGAGGAGATGACATTTCGTACAAATTGGTGATCAAGGATTGGGGTGGAGAGATGTAGAACAACGCGAAAGGCTAGTGGTTATATACGGATGAGGAGCCCAGAGAATAATAGAGTTTTGGAAATACTAATTTTCCAACTCGGCGGCGGTTGGAGTTCGAGCCATGCGCATAGGGCAATTCGGTGGAACCAGATTCTCAGAGGTGCCATCATATCTGTGACTCTCAGCGAGTCTAAACGCATGTGCAGAATTGGGTCCTCGGCAGATGAGTCTGAGTGGGGTCGACTTTAAGCCGGGCGTGGCAATTTCGATGGATGCCGACGCTTGTCCAATTTACTCGCTCTTGGGACTACAATCCTTAGAAGAGTGATAAACTGTATCATTATCTGCCAAGGACAGGATCAGGAACAAGGTTCCCGAGAAATTCCTGCTGGTTATAGCAGCAGTGATAACACAATACTATACGTCATGCAAAATGACGTAACATGCTTAGCGGGTGATAAAATACTCCAAACCAGATTAGCAAAAACTTCACTTACCTTGAAGCGATTAGCGTTAGAAAAAGGTCAGCCGCCTCAGGGAAAGCAAGGATCGCGCCTATATCGAGTAAAAAAGTAACTCGACCAACGCACTATCGCACCTAGGCCGTATGCCCCAGGGTGCCCATTTAGGTATATTTATCCTTTAGAACATCAAGATTCAGGCAACAATGAACGTTCCTGCAACTGCTAACTCCGCCTCTTGTCACGGCGGTGATCGACTTTCTGAAGCAAGCAGAATGATTGCTCGAGTAAGGACATTCTTCCTGTACGCCAACTGGGCATCAGTTACTCCAGGCTTCTAGCTCGGCAGGGTTGTGGCTCAAGTACATCACTTAATCAGACCGATACGCTCCGAAATGTCCGTATAGACCATGTTCTACCGTGCTCCATGTGGCGTTGGCGTGGATACCTGGACGATAAGGTCAAAGCCACGATCTATTATTGGTAAACGTACTCAGCGCCACGCTGGCCTCGTTCGGCATGCAGAGTACGACTACATGCGGAGGGGTGTAGTCTGGGGCCACCTGTAGTGTTGGTAAGTAAAGAGAATCACAAAATAATGTGAAAGCACATAAAAGGTCCAAAACCTCTGGTAGCAGCCCCTCGGCAACATCTGTGAGTGTTCCCTCCCAATCAGGTTCTGTCAGGTCCGAGGCCCTCTGCGTACCATCAAGCGCGAGTAGAAGTGATTCCATTGAAAGTATCAAAGCGTTCGCACTTGGTCAATAATATAAATTACACGAGCATCCGARGTCCATTGAGGGGTGTTTTGCGACCGCGATCCAAGTGCGATGACTACATATCCTTCGTTGATCAATTAAAAATCAGCATACATATCTTTCTACGTTTAATATTTTACGTTCTGATGTTTTGACAAGGACCGGCAAACGRTGGATATCTCGTATTATTATATGATCGTGTAAGCAGCGAGGTTTTGARTAATTGGTGGCTATGTTGATAAAATTTTGGTCGGATAGTAACATAAAACGATGGGGGTTCGCATCCATATGTCGGCCAGGCAAAACTAGCGACAAAACTGGTCCTAGCATGGGGCTACCAATACCAAGTAAAGACAATATATCTGGAAGCTGTTGGACCTGTTGTCATATCGTATACCTGATACTCGGCGAAAACCCATACCCCTAGCAAGGCAWGACCACTAGACGCCCAGGCGCCAAAGGAATCACCAAAAATTGCATTTTTAATAACATATTATCAAAAGTCAAATCAAATGCATTGTACACTCTTCCGCTTCAAATTTCACCACATCTACCAAGAAAACTCATGCTCTCATACATCCATCTGGAGAGCCTGCGACGCCTTCCTCGCATTTGCACGCATAGCTTCAACCTGCAGCTCGAGATTTCTAATCTTCTCCCTCGCATCGCGTAGTTCGCCYGAGAGGCGGGAGTTTTCTTCCGTCAATGCGTTAATCTGCAGATTGTATACAGAGGCGAATATCGCAGAGATCAGGTGGGAAGCGGGCCAAAAGGAAATTAGTTACGCACGTTATCGTTTCCACCACCTGGACTTGCAGAGGCCGTCCTAGGTTCTACATTCCTTTGCACGACCGGGGACAAAGGCGAGGGTTCGGCGGCTGGAGGGGTAGTGGAAACAGTGACGGAGGGGGGTGGAGACATATACGAAGAGGCGGGGGTGCTGGAACTTGGTCGAGGTGCAGGAGGGGCAATGGATGATAGCGCAGGTGCTGCGGAAGGTTGTGACCCAGATACAGTGGATCCATCACCAAGGTTAATAAGGTTTGCTGGAGCGAGCTTGCCATTGAAGAATTCGGATGCAGAAAGGGAGGGTTCAAGAGAAGGGGCAGGCGGGAAAATGTCAGATTGGAAACTGTCGGCCTGAAGAGAAATGTAAGAGGTTGTACAATTATGTGAGAGATTGGGGTTCAACGGCACGTACTCTTCGGGGAACGATAAATGCAATGGGCTCTATGGCGGTGGGATGGACCTTGTAAGCGCGAGCGATCTCACAATCGGAGACGTTCAAAGCGCGGCGAGGCAAGAAACAAAGCCCTCGCTGGGGGTCAGTTGATTTGTGCTCTGCAAGAGCGAACAGATTGTCAGTCTCGTATTCATAGTAACGAATATTTCCGTCGCTATCGAAATCATTTAACAGATGCAGGGAGGCCGCCGGGAACTACTTACCCCTTTCCGGCTAGGAAAAGAATATTGTTGTCAGACCAGAAGGGCATCATAACACCAGCCGACTGGTCAATTGACATCATCTTTAGGTTACTGAGGTCTCCCATGTCCCAGATTCCGACTTGCCGGTCTGACATTTTACTGAATCCAGTTGTCGCAATCTTGTCATGCTCTCCCATCCAAACAACTCGCGAACCCTTGATACCACCATGACCATCAGCAATGCGAACGGGTTGGTCACCGGTTCGTGGATCAAAGATACGGATTTTACGATCGCGGCAGGTTGTGGCCAATAAGGTTCCAGTGGGATTAAAAGCTAGGTTTTGGATGGCATCGCCATGTCCAGTCAGTACAGATCGTGGATCCTCGGGGGCAGCAAGATCCCAAAGTTTGATCGTGTGCTCGCCGGATGCAGTGGCGAGGACCTGAGAAGCGGTCGGGTGGAACAAAACTTGACCAATCTTTCGCGGGGACGCATCGATACGGAGGACGGGGTCTAAATCTTGCGGGACCCATCCCTCTGCCCCCCACCCCTCAAAATCAGACGCTTCCACCTTCCAGATCATGCYTTTGCCGTCCTCACCACCCGAGGCGACGATGGAATCGTTGTGGGGCGACCAGTCGGTGTCGAGGACAGGGGCTGAATGGCTGCGCGCAAGGGGCAGCTGGTCMGGTAGCTTGTGCGGGAAACCATTGATACCATGGAATGGCGAAGGCAGAGGCAGAACACAGAACGCGCCTCCGCCGGACGCGTTCCAATTGATGCTAATATATCGCTAGGCTCGATAAGCGTTTGGTTGCATTGCAGAGTAAATGAGCATGCTCACACCAGATGCGGAGACAATGTTTGTGTCCCATGCACTGTTGGTTACTTTGACATTCTCGAAGCCGTGTTCCTTCTTCGCTGGTTGCCCAAACACATGTCTGCATCGAGATTAAGAACGACTGATCAAGAGAAGAGATCGTGCTGTCCGCACCGATATTTCGAAGGTCTAACAAAGCGYGACATGGCGTTGGAGGTTGTATGGGACTCTGGATTGCAACAAGGTATTACTGGGACACACAAAGGCCGCCCGCGTTGCGATGATCCATCGCGCTGGTGATCACAAGCTCGGGTTAGGGTCTGTTTATTATGTAATTAACCGTTTCCTTTTCCCGGCGCCGGCAATGATCACGAACCCCCTGTTCCGACCATGGTCCTCCTGCGCGTTGCCTCCCTCCTCAGAGGAAAMTATCCCTGTGGCTGGCACGGCACACGGAGTCTTGCCACGTTCACCAGCCCTGTAAGTCTCTCAGCTCGGACAGTCGGYGCAAATCTCACTGGCTTGATAGCTCCGACGCACTGGGCTCTATGACTTCCATGTTGAAAACGGCGCAAAGATGGTCCCGTTTGCGGGCTATTCCATGCCTCTCTCATATGCAGATGTCGGCCAGCGTAAGCCAAATCTTGGAAATAAGTCGCCCTACCATTGCACTTAGACTACTTAGTTGCCAGTCACAATTATGTGCGAACTAACGTGGGCCTCTTCGACGTTGGACACATGGTACAGTCCAAGTGCGTTTGCTGCCCTTGCACACAGCCCATGCAGAAATGGACTGACAGTACCCAGCTTCCGTGGCAAAACAGCCACCGAATTTCTTGAGTGGCTTACGCCTTCCTCCCTGYCTTCGTTGGGCCCCTACACCTCCACACTTTCCGTTCTCCTCAACGACAGGGGTGGTATTATCGACGACACTGTAATCACAAAACATGCCGCAGACGCATTTTATGCTGTCACCAACGCAGGCCGTAGAGACGYGGATCTTGCATGGTTCGAGAACAAACTTCAGGAGTGGAATGCCGGYGAGAAAGGCCAGGCAGGACCAGTTGAGATGGAAGTTTTGGAGAATTGGGGTCTTCTCGCACTGCAAGGTATGCTCCTACYYCTTTCATCCTACCCGTATGCACCTGATCATCTCTACCCCACAAGGTCCCGGAGCAGCCTCCTACCTACAAGGCCTGACATCATACGATCTRCGYGGTCTGACGTTTGGCAAGTCYGCCTTTGTTCCGATTGAAGGCTTCAATTTGCATGTCGCCAGAGGTGGATACACAGGCGAAGACGGCTTTGAAGTCAGTGGCTGCGTTGACAATTGTCAACTCTCTACCCCCACAAACCAAAAACATCTTCTCACTCCACAACATTTTGACAGATTTCGGTTCCACCCTCACAAACTGTCGAAGTTGCCAAACTTCTCTCCAAGCCACCAGTTCAATTGACGGGTCTTGGCGCCCGTRATAGCYTGCGCTTGGAGGCCGGAATGTGCCTCTATGGGAACGATCTTGACGAGAATACCACCCCAGTGGAAGCGGGTTTGACTTGGGTTATTGGCAAAGATAGAAGGGAAAGTGGCAACTTCATTGGAGCGGAAGGTGTACGAAAAYATATCAAAGATGGTCCTCCTCGGCGCCGCGTAGGCCTGGTTGTAGAAGGTGCCCCAGCAAGGCGTGCGTTTCATCAAATTCTTGCCGTGATCCCGTTATTTTCAAGCCTGACCTTATTTTTGTCCACAGAGGGTGCAAAGATATTTGCTCCAGCCAGTGACGAGCTACTCGGTAAGCCCTTCCAGCCTTGCCTGAGAGAAACTTTCAAACCGGATACGTTYGCATCTCTAATCGTTCAGGTTCCGTGACATCCGGCATCCCAAGTCCAACACTGGGAAAAAACATTGCTATGGGGTACGTGAAGAATGGATGGCATAAGAAGGGCACAGAGGTAGATGTGGAGGTTAGGAACAAGAAGCAGAAGGCAGTGTTGACACCCATGCCCTTCGTGAAAACAAACTACTGGAGAGGGTAGAACGGATTTTTTTTTTTGGTTTCTGCTTGTCAGTATGTTTTTGAACCATGATCACAAYCCGGACGTTCTTTTCCATTCCAATTTGACGTTCCCAAGAAACAGGATTAGGATATGAGCGCCTCACATCCGATTTTACTCTTGCTTCAGACAGGCGGGTGACAGGAAGGACAAACGTGAGATTGAGGCGTATTAATGGAACCAGACAAAATCTTGACATGTGGTCTCATATGACTCTTACGACACTGCCCCGCTGCTCGTCCCGTCATTGATCGTGGGGAAATTCGACCGAACATGTCGAGGGTCTTCGAGGTTGYGCAAGCCGCTAATCAGGTGTCCCGATGATCCTTCAACCTGAACCGGTTAAGCACCAGAGCTCTGAGTCGCTGATGACAAGCATCCGATGTGAAAACTCGCTATATAAATACTCTCTCCGGCACGGTTCAATCGGCAGTTCGACGGTCGCGACCCTTAACCAAGAGTGAAATGTGGTCATTTTTTCTCAACCYTACTCCCGGCTCCTTGCCTGTCACCTTGTCGGTCATCGCGTTCCGAAAAAAACAACAAACAGAAGATACCCTTTGGAATCAAGACACCTATATGTCAACGTTGAAGGAGATAAGCGGCCATTGTGAACACCTATTTCGAATCACTGCCTTAAGGGAATCTGACCAAGATGTAATTGGTTGGCTGCGACATGGTGATTACATCAGGGATGACTCAATGCACTGGCAGCTGAGAGCTCTAATTGCTTATTGCCACAGGACCATGATATGGTTTTGCCGATCAAGAGATATGATCCCAGTGCAATAGATAATCGGTGTCCTCCGCGATCATCATCATCCCATCGCTTCGCATCGTCGGGGAAGCGGTCACTGTGGAGTCCTCTGTTTTAGCCGAGGTCATACATCATAGCCACGGTTCCTAATCACCCCTTTCGTCATGATGCAGACTTTGTCATTAGCCTGTACAAGGACAACCTCAGACAAACCCTCCGCAGGGGGCTCCACACTAGATCATAACTTCTCCACGCAGTCACAGTTTACCTAACAGGCTCTTCCTCACAATGATGAAAACATTCGGTCTGATGCCCGCCCTCCTAAAAAAAAAAGGCGAACGTAAGTTGAATTCTCAATCCCATCAAACCTCCAAATCCGCCATACTGACCTCCAGCACCCCAAAACGTGGTCCTACACATGTAGATCCGCTCAGCCGGTACAATGAGGCTATGTGTGCCGATTATCTCAACTCCCACTGTCAAGCGTCGCAAATCCGACACTCCGCTATGACGCCGGGCCAACTGAACTTTGTACAGTGCAAACCAGGGCGTCTATTTTTAGATGTAGTTCCCGAGAGCCGATATTGAAATTCAAAACACCGAAACAGGATCGGCCTTGAACATTGCAAGTGATAACAGGTTATTGACGTACTAATTAACCCACAAAAGGTGCGAATGCTCCGCATGCCCTCTGATAAATTTTCCGTAGAATTTTGGAGGCAGTGGTCGTGGCATACGGATGTGGTATGACGGTCAAACATGTTCTGACAGACCCACATGTTTCACAGGACCTCCATGGTTCCTGAGCCTCGCGACCCTTCGGTGAACCCTTTTTTTTTGTTCCAGCAGGTTCAGCTTTCGGACTCAATTGAATATACGAGTATGATGAACCTCGGAGTTGCGCGAACGTCGAAGTGGAGCGGGAAAGAAGATTGATGATAATATATGAGGGAAAGGCCAGGAACGAGGCTAACTCGTAAAGGTCCCTTGTTCGCGGGGTTTATGATAGTTTCACAAGGATCCAGAGTCGAACAGTCCGATCTCTCATGTTTGATTATTGCTATGCCCACATGATCTAGCTTTTCAACCGAACTGTGAGCGCGTCGATGGGGGCTAGATTCCACAAACGCCTGCATATTCAAATCGTTCTTGGAGGTTCTTCCTCAGCTCCATTTCCCCATCATAATTGAGGGATTCACCGAGGCGCATAGCTAAGCAATGCATTCGGTTAGAGCGAGTCGAGATCAGTAAGTCACCTGCCCAAACGGGACAAAGAAGTTCACACCGGCTATTCTTGCAACTTACGCGCCGAACACAGGTCCTTGTCGGCTTAGTTTCATAAAGTGATGCCTAGCGTTCTCCCGAGATAGAACGGAAATCAATCAAATGTTTTTTTGACGTTCGGCGATTCTACCAGGTGGGGATTGGAGGGACCATTCGGTTGGGGCCAAATTTCTGTGAACTGGCGATCGCTGGTTCTCCCGGAATCTTCGAATCCCACCTGAAGAACAGCATCTTGATGCGGAAATAGAGACATCATCATCAATGCGCAAAGTCCTCATGCCGTCAGCACGGACGCGAAACCGACGACAAGGACCAGAACATAGACAAACGTCATCAGTCTGGGAGGGTATAAAAGGCCTCCATGTTTTACCTCTAATCCTCAGCAAAGGAGTTCTACCATCACTCTTAAGCACCACCAACAAACCAACAAACCCCAGTAAAAATGTTCGCTCGTATCGCCACCGTCTTCACTTTCTTGTTCWTCGTCCTCCCCTTCCTCGCTTCTGCCACTGCCCTCCCCCGCACTGACAGCCCCGCCCCGATCCCAGCTAGCCAGTGCAACACTGGGGACATCAAGTGCTGTAAGGGCTGCTACTGCTCTACTCGTAGACCTGACTTTAATTTTTTTTCGCAGGCAACCAGGTTCAGGCTGCTGACAGCAGCGCTGTTACTCTCCTTGCGGGCCTCTTGGGCGTCGTTCTTGGCCCCGTTGAGGGTCTCGTTGGCATAAACTGCTCTCCTCTTAGCATCATCGGTATTGGTGGCAACTCCTGGTCAGTAACTTTCGYTACTGGAACGAAAACCCTTATTGACTTGGATTCGACGTTTCTAGCACTGCTCAACCCGTCTGCTGCACGGGCAACACCTTCGGCGGTCTCCTTGTCGTTGGCTGCTCCCCCATTAACGTCAACCTTTAAGGTTGCTCTGTCACTTTAAGAGCATTGTTAAATGCCTGCGCCTTCTGTAATGACTGAATAGTGTGCTGCTATGTCTGTGCCTGTGTATTGAGACGAAAAATCCAGATTGCATTCGAATTTTCGAGATGAGACCTTAGTGCCGCTTCATTGAGAGAAGATCAGAGAACGATCAGACCGTGTCGAATGATCTGATGAAGCAGCTACGCGTTGCTATGAACCAGAGACGCGTTTTTGCCGGTTTAATAGTCGCTTCGCCTGCATGCCTGAAAAATCGTAGGTGGCTGAATAGACTATCCCATATAAATACACTTGACGGGAACCTGAGGCCGAGAGAGATCATAACGGATGTCGAAGTGGAGTGATTGAGAAGAACAGGTATCTTCACCCTCGACATAGACCTTGTGGTTATACATAGCCTTGCTTTGCATCAGTGAACTCTGAGCTGAAAGGGCATTACAGGGAACCAAAGGGGGACCCATCGACTGAGGTTCATCTTCACACAATCGCCGCCGCGCGCATTTTTTTTATGTCCATCATCTTAAGGGATGCAATGGAAACAGTGATCACATGATCATAGTTCTTGTGGCGCTGTTGGTGAAGTACAATTGTCACTTCTGACTGATGATYGATTGCGGTCTGTTTTGTTGGGTTTACCCAGCCGAACACTAGTTTTTCGCTTCCGAGGCACGCAATTCGTTGATAGGAGTTCATTGGCGAAACGACAGCCTCCCATGTGTCAGCATGAACCTCTCCGCATGGTGATTTCCGATTAACCGATAGTCGACGACCGGACACAATGCCAAGTTTTGTCGGTTGAGGCTAGTTGGGTATCGTAGGGATCGATAAAATCAGTACGGAAATTAGCACTGTGTGCAAATTGTAACAGCAGAGGCTGTCAACAGTGAGAGCTATGTCCATCGATGGATACAAAAAAAGAGACTTGGGACTTTTCGAAACTTTGATAAATCAATCACCGGATAACGGTTTGGCATGTCCGAGAAACAGGTGAACGGCATAAGACAGGATAAGCGGCTTCTTCGAGCCTCTTTTCAGTTTTTGTTTCCCGCGTGCACATTGTGGTTCGAGGCAGCACCTGGGAGGCAACCGGTTTCCGGGTACTCCCCCAGACAGTAGCCAACTTATCGGTAACGAATTTCCGTAGACAGGCTTCTCAGACTTTGGTTCTCCTGCCTGCCCAAGGATACATACTGTTCGCTCATATCGCTCCCTTTCTATCCCTCGCTCTCCCGATGAGTCTCCCGCGCTAGGACTAAGCTTATGCGTCACCTGGGAACTTCGATGTTGTAATCTCTAGGCTCGGGGTACAAGCAAGGAATACAAAACCTTCGTATTCCTGGGTGATTCGATCATACGACCCCTTCAGACGGCACTGGTGCGAGAACACTCCTCGGGTTTGCTGTTAATGGTTTCAATATGCTAGTAGGCATAACTTGTACCACCATTCACTCGTGATAATCCATAGTTTGACGGTTTCGTTCGCAAGCAATTTTTTGCTTGATACCTGATACATATAGCAACGTTACCCGGACTACCTGCTGCCTGAACAATAGTTTTGTATATTAACTCCATTATTTTAATGAAATAAAGCTCAACTTGGTCACCTCAGAACGGCATTATCGCAATTAATTACACCCTTACTACCTTTACCTTTTAATGGATTTGTCCGTATGGTTCTGTACTGGCTTTTCAGGTATCCCCCAGCATTCGTGTCTGATATAAAGCTTAAAGTTGACGAAATAACAGTCTCCGTGCTCCAGAGGGCTATCCACCATAACACATAGAAAGTGACGGGCGATGGCTCAGCTACAATTAAACATTGAATGAAACTTCGTTGGTTAAGCTCAAGGGCAGAGTAAACAAACTGGTATAAAATACCGCACTCACGCTGGTTCATGAGCTAGTGCTATAGACTTGGATAGCGGTGTGCAAAGAAAAGCTGACACCACATGTAAGTTGATGTTAATGGTGGGAACCATGTCTATCTGTGGTGGGAAAGGGGCTGAGGGGACTCATCAAAAACTTTGATTAATCAATCACGGGGGCAAGATCTTGACACGTCTAAGAAAAGCGTATTCAATATCGAAGCGCTTCTTTCAAGCTTCTTTTGGTTTTTTATTTCCCATATGCGCATTGTAGCTTTAAATATCAGCAGGGTTTCCCAGCACTCCTTAGTGAACCGTTTATCGAGGGCCAGATATCTACTAGTTGATTGGCTCCTAAATYTTCAGTCCCTCTGCCTACTCGTTTACATGAAGTTTGCTCGTTTCGCTACCCTTTACGCTTTCTCATCTCTATCACATCACCCTAATCACCCGCACAGGTGATGGCTCCTGGCCTATCCGAATCTTCTCATGCATCACCAGAGAACTTTCCATGCTGTACCTCCTAAACCTTCGAAGCTCTAAGTAAAGGAACTAAACACCGTGCCCGCCTGGGACCGCTCGCACCGTTCGGGGAGTAGTCTGTTAACATTTCTCGGGTTCATCCGCCCCGGTGTATAGCACAATCAGTGCAAGTTATCCTGATGGCTGCTGCTCCTACGAATCAGCCTGAGAGAGATCCAACATGATGCCCATTTGCGCGTCCACATTTTTCCACAGTTTCTGCTGTCTAATTGGTCAGAAAATGACGTCGAGCAATGTGCATCCAGCTATCGACATCGAAAGCAAACTCAGTTGAACCTAACCTTCCGAGTCTAATCCTACCTGGCCCCCACCAAATATTCGGGTATCATAGGTATACTGTGGCCAGAGAGACTTTATGTATATGCGGGTAGAACAACACTGAAATGCACAGGAAAGAAAAAGCACAGGTCTGGAGAAACAGGCAGGGAAGACTAAACAAAAGTCATTTGTACAGCAATAAATCCACAAGGGCAGCCAGAAGAAAACGAAAGCAATTAAAATGCATACGCATCCGATTGCGAATCCGCGCACTTAAGGGCAGGAAGCACAACTCGCTGTCCTTCCAAAATCGCAGAGCGCACCGCATCAGCTAAATCCCGGCTCCTCTCCCAGTCCATATCCTTATCATCGTCATCCACCTCGTCAAACAATAGTAAAGACTCTTGGCCGCATAAAGGACTGCGCCCAGCCAAAGTGTCTATCTTGGTAATAGTAGTCGCCTCGCCTATCTCGGCTAGTGCAGAAAGATATTGAGCCTTCACTTCTTGCTTGGCATATCTCGCAAGCAGGTCCGCACGTTTCGCGGCATAAGAAGGTGCAACGGCGTCAGGCCGCGATCGAGCGAGACATTCTCCAATTCGTATCCTGCGTAATTTCTGCTTTAGCCACGACCGTTTCTGCAAATGGCCATGTGGGTATTGTGATGGATGACGTGACCCCGACTCCTGAGAATTGGAATTCGATCTGGGCGACTTAGGTCCTACGCGCTGATGATCGGGGCTAGGTGAAGGTTGATTCAACAGCTGAGGGACAACCGCGTGAAGGCCAGGCGATCCCGATTGGCGTTGGTTTTTGGTCCCAGTCGGGCCCGAAGAAGGCGCCTGTAGTCTGACAYCTTCCAAAGGAATGCGATTTATTCTTTCTGCCAACGGAGAGTTGAGAGCATAGAGATCCGAGACTTTCGATTTCGACTTTGACATGGGTGGCGAGAAGATCGTGCCAAGCGGGGAAGATGATGGTAGASAGATGGGCGATGCAAGGCTTTCGCCTTTGTACAAAGCGGGTTGCTTCGCCGTTCTGGGCGGATTGTGAGTCGGAGTAGATGTAGCCAATTGACGTTCTTGGTTCCTCCGAGACAGTAAAGCCGCACTCTGAACGCGGTGAAGTGGGCTGGTGACTGGTGTGAGAGGATGTTGGTTGCGAGGCCAGTCGTCTCGAGAGGGGTGAGAGTTGGAGGGTCCAAGGTCATTTACAGCAATTTGTGAATTTCTATTCCCGTTGCTGTCGGATGATGGCGATGATATCCACCAAGACCTGTTGCTTTCGTCGATCCCCGCCAGGCTTGCAAACAGCCTATGTGCAGTGTGACCACGCTCGTCGCCATCATTATCATCATCGTCAGTGGTATCATCATCACTCCCATAGCGATGAACCTGGGGCATTTTTCCCTTGCTCTTGTTCACGGTGGGTAACCTCGAAGAGGCGGAGGGCGTAATCCCCAAGAGTCTGTTAACCATTACGCTTTCTTGAGGCTTCAGAAAGTCTCTCGCAGCCTCCAACTTGCGCCGAATACGTCCAATATCGGCCCAGCGAGATGCAGCGTCTACTGCCCCACTTCCTATGAGATTTTTGGTGCTGACGTCCTCATCCTCATCAATAGGAATATTTCCAAGGTCCTGTAATCGGCGGCCTTGTCCRATCTTTGGAGCGCGCAGACAGTCCTCGAACATGCGGTCTATGCAGAGCCAATCTAGTCCTTGCAAACGTGGGTCAAGGGTATTGGGGACAATGCGTTTCGGTCGGAAGAGCGAGACAAAGGACCTGAGTTCGGGCAGTGTCGAATGGCGCGAGAGAGGGACCAGCTATCGCCCAATTTCAGAGTATGCACAAGATAAGCCGCATAAAACTTACTAAGTTGTTGATGGTCGCACCTGAAACYAGCTGTCGCTTGGTGTCTTGGAGGTATAACTCCCAGCTTGCTTTTCCCATTGTGACAGGATTAATGTAGACCACTCGCTTTCCTGAGCGACTTCTTGTGCTGGTGTAGTTGCCATCTTCATTCTCAACTAAAACATGATCACAGCGATGAAAACGTTCGCAAGCATGAAAACGGGTTGAGGAGGGGTCACGAGTCACAATAAGGTGCATATAGGGATCAGATATATGTTGGTATATGGTGTTCTTGTAACGGTCAACGTGAATCTGGGGAGTGAGTAGATATTCAGTGACGGCGAAAGGTATGGAGGCACGAATGCACCTTGGACTGAAATGCGCTGGCAACAGCTTTTAGGATATCCTCGTAGCCCCACGTCCATGAGTTGATATAGAAATAAACATCAGAAGGGAAGAGCTTCATGATCTCTATGAGACCTGTCGTGGCATGGTTCTACGGGGTATTTTGAGAAAGCTTCACGAGACAATGCAGGAGCCTGAGCTGACCTTTGTTGGTACATCGAGAGTCGAAAATGCTGATGCTGTGTCTAAATAGATGCAGTCAAGGACTTTATGCAAAGGTCCATTCGTCGAAGAATACAAATAGGGCTGGAGAAAGGGATTACGGCTAAGGGAGTCAAGAAACCAAGGCTCAGCCCGAAAATCACCGGTGTGCAGAATGGTGCCTTGAGGGCCTTCAATCAGGTAGCTTAAAGAACCAAAGATCTTGGGTGAATTCGAGCCACTATGACAGAGATGCACTAACATTACAGCACCAGGACAATGGTTAGCGTCCAAAGCTGTGATAACGACTCGCTCATCACTCGACAACTCAAAAGTGGTTGGTGTATGCAGGTGTATCGGTTTCTAGGTGCATGAGGGATGAGTCGAGGAAATCCACAACGGACAGGAGCAAGATACCAAGAGATCCCTTGAACCTTGATAATATGCCGAGGTAGGGTGGCGCACCGAATCAACCTTGAGATGTGCATATGTTCTCGTCCTCTCAGCTCGCAAGTCCAAGTCCTTCAGTTCCCGCTCAGCGTGAACCTCATGTCTCAAAAGCATCTCCTTCGCATCATGCGAGCACACGACAACATATCCGAAACTCTTTGCCGAAAGACCGTTGATATGATCAGAGTGGGTATGCGTGAGTAAATGAAGTGCTGGTGTTGTTTCCTGGCCTGAGGGAGTTGCAAAATCGTCGACTTTTATTCGGTATGGAAGTGCAAACGAGTTGTAAGGAGTTCCAGTCGGCATCTGGCACTGGCGTGGTGCTGTTCAGACCCGGTGTTATTGAGTCATGGGCAAGAGACAACACGTCCCACTGTAAGTCCCCGTCACAAGATGTTGCGATCACGTGCCCGTGACGTGCGCGCTCCTGGAAACAACCTTCCTAATCGAGTGTATCGCTCCTGCCTCTCTGTCACCATCATCATCATGTCCTCTGCCCAGGGACTCTCGCGCGACGATGTGCTGCATATTCTCCGGGGGATGAACATAGAACTTGCACCSAACACCAATCTCAGCTCGACCAAGTTGCGGCATCGGCTGTGGAAAGCACTCGACGCCGCGCAGCGCTTTTCAACAGCTATCGAAAACGCAGAAGGAGGCGTGAACCCTGCCAACTACCCCTTGTGGAAGAAGAAAGCTCCTGTCGTGGACGTATTTACCCGTCGCACCTGGGGTGCGATGTTCCAGGAGAGAGGATTCGAGGATCCACGTCAAATCGCCTTCGCCAGGATCACACAGCTCGTTCCCGACATCAGTAAAGAGATCGACAAGAAAAAGATCGGATTCGTTATCCTCAAAGACAAGAACATAGTCAGAGCATTAGTCGTCAAGGTGCGTGTTCTCTCCTTCCATTCAGAACTCCGGGTTAATGCTGTAACGCAGTTCTTCTCCATCTACGAGATCAGTGAAAAAACCCCTCTCCTTCTCGTCAACTATGCCACAGTCTCCGGAACGCCCGAACAATCTCTCGATGAAGTTCTGACACAATTTACCCCCGAAGACAAACGTGGCATGGAATATCAGATGACAGAAGTACAGCAGAACCTACTAGTCGAGCTACTCTCACAGAACGGGAAGCATCTCTCCCCTGACTTCCAAATTCCTGAAGAAGTCTGTGATGAGCGTTTCAAAATTGGCTTTATTATCCCGATCGGCGGTCTTAATATGAAGGACATTGCTCGTCTAAGCAAAAACAGCGGTTGTGTGCTCTGCGGTGAAAACACACACAGTACCTGTTCGGCTTGTCTCTCCGTTCAATACTGCGGTAAAGGTAGTAAATTCATAATATAGTGGTCTTACCTTGCATGGCTGACAAATTTAAGATTGCCAGAAGGAAGACTGGAAGGCGCATAAACCATTCTGTCGGGCAATCGCTTCTGGAAAATGGTAYMATGTCTCGTTGGACCCAAACCCGTTCTCCGCTTTGATGTCCAAAATGTACAAAACAAGTATCAATCGATATGACGATATCGACGACGCCCCCAATTCCAAGCCGACCGATACGGAAGATGTTCCCCCTAATTATTCCGGCAATGACCACTACCTCGTCAAGCTTCAGGTTCCCCTTGGTGGTCGACCCTCTCAGATGCTCGTCTATGACCGTTACAAGACATTTGAACTTCACCTTACAGAATCCAAGAACTCGGAAGCTTTTACTGCCGCTCTCGCCGAGTTGGACGGTCAGATGAAGATGTATCGGTGGGCGCGGCGCGTCGGAGATTGGGAGTGGTCGATCTGCTTTGACCGTGCTCCAGACCGCGATCCACCCTGGTAGGGAGATATTTGAGCTACCAAACAATTGACCTTGTAAAACTTGTGAAACGATTCAACTGGGTGATATTCCAAATCCAAACTAGAACTATACAACAACTGAATCAGTTAGCTTTGAGTTCTATGCTATCTCTCATCCCCCCAATCTCCCAATCCTCCTAACTATAGATCTCGCTTGGTTAACTGAAACCTCCGACGCTTCCATTTGGCCTTGGCGGCAGGGATACGATTATAGATGAATAATTGATACATCAAGCTCCCCACTGCCAAAGTACTCAAGTACTCCGCCTTCAAGCTTTCCCGGAAAATTGAATATAGGACATAGCTAGTTTTTTAGATTTGCAGGTTTATGACGGTCAGAAATGAATTGTCTACCTCACAGCCATCAAATTAAATACTGTAAACAGCAGGACTTGATTAAAATGTGAAAGTAAACATACCAAAGGCGCTTGGTAACCTAAAAAAAGGGGCGCATCACGTGGCGAGGTGGGCTGTCATACAATCAACCGCATAGACAGTGCTCTAGGGCGCTGCCACACGCCCGCGGYGAGTCCAAGGGACAACCATCAGCTGAGAGTCTTATTGACTAAGGGAAACTGACTCGATTAATGCGTGTCAGAGCCTTAGGATTCCCAGCCCCCTCCCCGATTTTTGATGGTACAGAAGAACTTCTTTGATGCTTATCGTGCACATGCATTCACAGCCGCCCGACCACGCCACAGATTAAGTAGATATGATGAGCTTTCTTACCTTGATCCTACCTTGATCTCTGTTCGCTCTGTAGAGATTGCGGAGCGCCTGGCCATGGATGGCAGGCGATCTCCGCATTCTCTCGTTAGCGGATCAGGGCACCGGAGTGCACACGACAAGGACGAGCCTCAAAGCGGCTGAAGGAAACGGACATTTCTGTCCTGGTAGGATACGCCCCCTGCCACGCTAATCATGTAAACCCTCTCTTTAGTCAGATCCCCGCGCCACCATACTCTACTAAAAGCCATAGTACCACCCTCTGCCTTTTGAGAGCCATTTCGAGCAGTGTCTGACAGAAATTTTTCTATATCTCATTTAATCACGTTTTCGGTTTCAAGTTTTAATTCGGCTCATATCTCGTAGTAAATCATAGCTAGTCCGTAATTAGTAGTGGCACATTTGCTTTAAAAAGAGGCCTCCAGCAAAAGCTGGAGGCAGGCAAAAATTAGAGCCCAAATCTAATATCCATTCTTTCCTCTCGTTCTTGTTCTCTCTCGCCATCGCTCTCTCTCTCATTCTCATTTCACCGACTCTCTTTACCCTCTCACCGTCTCTTATCGTACCTCTGGCCACTTGTAGCGCGGTCACGAAGCTCAGCGACTGTCGGAGACAGTCACGCTCGTATTCACCCATTAAGCGTAGGAGGGACCACGTCTCTTCAGCTCCCTATCAAGTTATCCTTTCTGGCCCATCAGACATAGGTACTCTAAACTTCCCTGGGGGTCTGCTTTACATCAAACTGATTGTCTCGTCCATCGCTAGCACCACTCAAATCGGAACACACTTATCGTTATGGATTATAATACCTCCACACTCCAGCACGATACGAGTAGTCAAGATTTGGAGAGAACAGATGGACTAGTGATGAGCGCGATGAGGTTCTGGGACCAGTTCCAGAACACAGGCGAGCTGAGTGACCTCGATGAAGTGGTCAGCAATCTCAAACAGGCCGTGTTGCTCACCCCCCATGGTCACGCCGACAGGCCAGGATTGCTCCTTGTCCTCGGGATTTTTTTGCACAGCCGGTTTGAGCACACAGGGTTGCTGAGCGCCATTGAAGAGGCCATCGAAAATCTCCACCAAGCCGTTCTGCTCATCCCCGACGATCATACCAAGAAGCCAGAGTGGCTCATCAATCTCAGTAATTCCTTCCAGAGCCGCTTCGAGCACACGGGAATGCTGGGCGACATCGAAGAGGCCATCAAACATCTCCAGCAAGCCGTTTTGCTCACCCCAGATGGTCATGCCAAAAAGCCAGCACGGCTCAATAATCTCGGGAGTTCCTTCCAGAAGCGGTTTGAGCGCACAGGAGTGCTGAGTGACGTCGAGGAAGCCATCAAGAATAAACGGCAGGCCGTGTTGCTCACCCCCGATGGTCATGCAGATAAACCAGCGTGGCTCAATAACCTTGGGAATTCCTTCCAGAGCCGGTTTGAGCGCACGGGAACCCTGAGCGACATCGAAGGGGCTATCGAATGTCTCCAGCAAGCCGTGTTGCTCACCTCTGATGATCATGTCCACAAATCAGCACAGCTCAGTAACCTAGGGTGTTCTTTCCAGAGCCGGTTTGAGCACACAGGGGTGCTGAGCGACATCGAAGCGGCCATCAAAAATCTCCAACAAGCCGTTTGCCTCACCCCCGATGATCATGCCGACAAGCCGGAGCAGCTCAGTAACCTAGGGATTTCCTTCAAGAGCCGGTTTGAGCTCACGGGAATACTGAGTGACATCGAAAACGCCATCAAACTTCTCCAGCAGGCTGTTTTACTCACCCCCGACGATCATCCCAACAAACAGGCAGAGCTCAATAACCTCGGGATTTCCTTCCAGAGCCGATTTGAGCGGACAGGAATGCTAAGTGATGTCGAGGAGGCCATCAAGTATCTCCAGCAGGCTGTTTTGCTCACCCCCGAAGGTCATACTAGCAAACCAGGGAGGCTCAACAACCTCGGAAATTCCTTCCAGAGCCGGTTCGAGCACACAGGAATGCTGAGCGATGTCGAGGAGGCCATCAATATTCACCACCGAGCCATTTTACTTACCCCTGATGGCCATGCCGACAAACCAGCGTGGCTCAGTAACCTCGGGAATTCCTTCCAGAGCCGGTTCGAGCGCACGGGAATCCTAAGCGACATCGAAGAGGCTATCAAACATCTCCAACAAGCCGTTTTGCTCACCCCCGATGGTCATGTGGACAAACCGAGATGGCTCAATAACCTCGGGATTTCCTTCCAGAGGCGGTTTGTGCATACGGGTAAGTTAAACGACATCGAGGAGGCTATCAAGAATAAACAACAGGCCGTGTTGCTTACCCCCGATGGCCGTGCGAGCAAACCAGGGTGGCTCAATAACCTCGGGGTTTCCTTCCACCGGCGATTCGAGCGTACGGGAGCGCTGGGGGACGTTGATGAGGCCATCAAAAATCTCCAGCAGGCCATTTTGCTTACCCCCGATGGTCATGCCACCAAACCAGCTCGACTCAATAACCTCGGGAATTTCTTTCGGAGTCGCTTTGAGCAAGCTGGGACGCCAAGCGATCTGAACGATGCAATTTTACATTTTCAATCGGCTGCCACCTCCAACATTGGTTTGGTGTTACCCCGATTCTGTGCATCCAGAGAGTGGGCTCGCCTCGAAGCCACACGCGACCCCCCTTCCAGCTTGGTCGCCTACTCTCGTGCTATCAGTCTCCTTTCACAAATTGCCTGGATTGGTGATCCCATTTCTACACGCCATTCACAACTCGCCGATGCTGGTGACGTCTCGAGGGAGGCCACTGCATTCGCCCTCGACGCTGGACATCCAGAGCTTGCGCTTGAGTGGCTTGAGTAAGGGCGTTCGGTCGTCTGGAATCAGCTACTCAACCTCCGAACCTCAGTCGATCACCTTCGTCAAGCACACCCAGATCTTTGGGCCGAATTCACACAAGTTTCACATGCACTCCGAGCGCAGCCACTCGGGAGCACTCCACGAACCTACTCGATAATGTCAAGATGTCGCTTGAGGAAGAAGCTCAGCGTCATCATCGCCTTGCGGAGAAGTGGGAGTCACTTGTAGAGACAATCCGATCGCTTCCAGGATTTGGAAACTTCCTTCTTCCGAAACGAGTCCCTGTCCTAAGGGAAGCCGCCAGATCAGGTCCTGTGGTTGTCATTAATGTCCATCAGCGTCGTTGCGACGCGCTGGTTCTCCAACATGGCAGGGATGGTGTGCTTCATATTCCATTGAATAAACTCTGTTACGATGACGTGGATAAGATGTGGAAATCACTCAAGGATGACCTCGTTGAGCATGGGTATCGTGGCACCGCCAGCAATAGACCAGTAGGAGGGATTTCACGTTTAGCAGGGATTCTTTCCAAGCTTTACTCGAGCGTCGTGCATCCCATTCTGAAAGGCTTGGACTTAGCGGTAAGAGCCACCCGCTGTAGCGCAAATCTCCCACTGACATCGGTCATAGCCGAGTGTCAAGCCAGACCCCTCGAAACTTCCGCGTGTCTGGTGGTGTCCAACTGGCCCCCTCACCTTCCTTCCACTCCATGCCGCCTGTCGCACAAATGGAGTCAAGATAGACGGGACGTTTAGCTACGTTGTCTCATCATACACACCGACAGTCAATGCCTTGCTCGAGACAAGGGAAACAAGGCAACAGAAACTCAACAGGTTTCTCGGTATCGCTATGACATACACACCTGGTGAATGCATGCTTCCCAGTGTTGAGACGGAAATGGAGACGATAAGAAAGCTTTTCTCCGGTGACTCCAAGCACAGCTTTGAGATACTTTGGAATGAGCAGGCAACGGGAGACCAGGTGTTGGCGGACATGGCTAACAGCAGCTGGATTCACCTCGCATGCCACGCTGTCCAGGACGAGCGCGAACCCACGCAGAGCGGTTTCTGTCTCCATGACCGACGCCTGACGATTACAAATCTCATTGCGAACCCTCTTGCGAATCCTGACTTTGCATTTTTGTCTGCTTGCCAAACGGCGACAGGAGACGAAAAAGCGTCGGACGAGGCCTTGCACATTACTGGCGCGATGCTTGGAGCAGGATATCGGAACGTGATTGGGACGATGTGGGCAATACCCGATGAGGCAGCTCCGAGGATTGCCGCAAATGTGTATGAGATTCTTCTTTCTGAAGGGGAGCCGAACAGCGATCGAGCGGCGTACGCGCTGCATGAAGCATTGGAAGAGGTAAGAATGTTGAGCCATAACTCGTTCGATTCTTGGGTACCTTTTGTACACTACGGTGCATGATATACATGTGGCGGGAGCGCGGGGGGACAAGTCACGACACACTGAACGTGGAACAGGAGGAGCATTTAGACCAGATGAGTCGACAGGTATATACTATCGAGTATCTACTGTATCTAATGTGCAACAGAGTGTCCCTTTCACTGTATGTGCTTTTCTTCATGCTCTAGTGGGTCTGTGGAGGGCGAAACAGGATAAGAAAGAGAGAGAAGGCGCTATATACATGTGATAACACTTCGTTGTACATTACTGTGCATCTCACAGAGTCTGGAATTGGTGGGCAGGTTGTGTACTACATACGATCCTAAATGGAATGCGGTTTGAGGACAAACGTGGGAGAGACCACGTGCCACCGGTCCTTTCGCATAGCTGGCCAAACCCAAAGCTCTCCACATCGCCATGGGATGGTTTTCCAGCAGCACCAAGCCTGAAGATAACGAACCCACCAGACAGAGCCGCGATAAATGCTGGGAAGCTCGAGATTCCTACTTTGGGTGCCTCGATCGCGTCAACGTCATCAAGGCGGGCGAGGAAGGTTCGGCATGTAAACAAGAGAAGAAGCTCTACCAGGGAAACTGTGCCAAGAGCTGGGTGCGCTGGCTCGTATGTGTCGTATTGAGATACCTGCTCACTAGCTGTCCCTAGATTGAATATTTTAACCAGCGTCGAATTATTGCCGATGCACAAAAAGAGCGTTTATCTCGGTCAAACGCGCAGGCTGAAAATACTAGGCGGTGATGTGTGTTAAGTTGGTGTGTAGTACCCCCTATTATGCTAAGATGGCTGTAATTACACTGGACGAACAGAGACATGCCGACTTTGATTCTCTCAGATCCTTCGAGCGGCAATCTTTTCCTCGCATTTCTCCCCATAAAGAGAACCCGTCCCGGGACTCCGCTAGTCTTATGAGTCAAGTGGCCACAATCCCCGCGCTTCATCTCGGCTGTCGACTAATGCTCCAACGCCAGCACGGAGTGTTTGAATATATTGTCGAGAATGATCTGGGAAATGATTGCACTACCGACTACCGACCTATTTCTGAACATTCAGACACAGAACTCGATTTCCTTCATTATTATACATCAAAATTGCTCAAAATTGCAGTTGATATTCCCCACCATAGTATGAAACAATCAGATGACCCAAACTAAGCAGTATCATACCCGAAGACACCGCGCTCATGTGTGGTTTCTCGCCAGCTTTAGTCAGAGTATGCGCGAAGTTTTGCCATCGATACGTCTCTACCAAGACTATCTCCCTCGCCTTTGACCTTAGCAACCTCTGATACCGACCTCAGCCCAATCTACCGCCGAAATTCGAACCAGTCGACCTTCCTCGACAGTCATCCTCATGTCTACCACCACCAGCCACGCCAAGGACAAGTAGAAACAGCACTGCTCACCCTTGATATCCCTTTCGTCCAGTCTATTCGGCAGACAGTCCCGGAGCATACTCAATGAAACATCAACTGGTCAAGAGTCTAGCAACCGGAAGCAGTTACTTAGGGACCTCCACTTGAAACCCAACGAGAGTCCATTGATGTATGGACCTGAATTAGCAAGATCTAGTTGTTCTCTTGATGGGGGCCCCATCTGTGCGTTCAATGTCAAGAGATCGTCCTTCCTCCTACTTCCCCTCTCGTGGTACAAATAATTCGAACCCACTTCCTTATTCCCCATCCCCCTTCTCAATGGTCATATCTGCTCCCTCCTACACCGGAGACGAAATCTCAACTGGTACCTCATCATTTTCATCAATGACTTCGTTCAAACAGAACATTCGTTGGTGTAACTACAAGCTTAACATGAATCACTTTAGTGATTACATTATTCCTTCAGGTGGAGGAGAGTTTGAGGTGTAGGAAGGGTAGAGAGTTTGCAGAATACACATTCATTGCCTGATATCATGAAATCCTCATCCCACTCATTCCATCACGCACTCTGCTGTCCTTCTCCGAATATGGGAAGAATGGCTCATGAAGAACGGCATTCAACAGGCCTTCGCCACACCACCCCCGAGGCAAACATTACTGACAGTCCACATAGCACGACCGCCTCCTGCGTTCTGGCCGTTGATGTCTGAATGGAACGCCATGTTGACGAACTGGTCCAGGACGTTGATCACGGTTGCACCACCAGGGCCCGCCGTACCGTCGGTGCCGCTGGTCAGGAACGGTGCGTTGGGAGCATGTACCTTGGCGAAGGGACCAGTAACACTCTGAGAGACGGCATACGAGATGTCGTAGGATAGGCTATTGAAGCTGTTGGATGAGAAAAAGAGGTAATACCCTGCGTATTCGAATAGTCGATTCCGTGAGTCCACACGCAACGCACGAATACCACAAAAGATACTCACAGCCGTCCCAAAAGACCATAGATGGGGCCTCAACGATGCCACCGTCGACAGGCTCGTCAGTAATCAACGTCGTTGGCGAGCCGACGAGATCAAAGCCATTCGCGCCAACGTGCTGGATCTTGATGGGAGTATGCCTGCCAATGGAATTACCGTCGACCTTCCAGAGTATGTAGAGGGCGCCTCCGGGCGCCTCAAAACCGGATGAGTCGATGGCACCACCGTTGGCGAGGTCGCAGATGAGAGGAGAGCTGTTGGGCGTGAAGGGGCCGTTAGGGTTCGTGGCAGTCGCGACGCCAATGCAATGATCGTTCGTCGGGCCACCCCTGCGGTGAGCGGTATCTGGGGAGCAAATGGGCGCCGGTTAGTGTTGAGGTCATTGTAGCAGTTTGGGAAGAGTATAATTGATCGAATCAATTGAATACTTACAGTACATGACGTAGTGACCAGCAGTAATCTCACGGACGTCGGGAGCCCATACGTCCAGTCTGCATCATCGGGAAGATGTACGAAACCGGTGGAGATAGTCAGCACCACGGATAGGAAATAATCACATCGTAACCGTTAAACTCACTCGTCAGCCCAAGGACCAACGCCGGTGAGGACATTGATAGGAGGAGTCCAAGTTACGAAGTCGACCGATTTCGACATGGGGACAAGGCCGGAACGTGAGGACGTTGAGTATGCGTACCAGGTTCCGTCTGAATTGCGCATGATGCCAGGGTCGGGGAAGTCCTGGTTGATGACGGGGCCATGGCTGACTGTGCGCTTCGTCGGCGCTGCAAGTGCGAGGGTCGATACGATGCCAGTGAGAGCAATGATAAGGAATTCAGTGGAGAACATGATGTTAGGAATTGTAAGGAGAAAGGCAGATCAACGCAAGGCAAGAGGAGCTAAGCTTCTAGGCGCCTTTGGACGATGGGGAGAGGCAGCTGCTTCAGTAGTAAGAACCGAATATTTATTGCATCAAGTTAATACCTCGCCCGTCTAAGCAATGGATTCCGTGAGATCACATGCAATGATGGAGGAATATTCACACTGTAGTTGTGCAACGTCGAGCTCATGTGATGTTTATTTTTGACTAGCTTACGCATGAACCTCAACGTTCTCAGTTCTTCTTTCCCCAGCGATGATGTGAGGAGACCCATATTGCGTTCTAYCCAATAGCTGCACGATATAGTGCTTCCCTTAGCATCCAGAAAAATAGGGGATGTCCATGTGCGGCACCATTTCATGGGAGTATCAGAGTAGAAGCAATTCAGATGCCTCCTCGACGGGAACCTGGCCGCAGGGGTGGGTCTGTTTACTGATCGGCGCTTGCTGTGGTTTATAAAGCGTCTTGATCTGACTTGGTTGACTCGTAACGGACAACCCGAGTTCTGTTGATGAGACCAAATGAACGCTTTTGATAGTGATGTCTTGTCGGTCCAAGAGGTAGTAACCAAACTCGGAAATCAGGGGACATCGATATTACGGCTGTTCGTACAAATAAAAAATCGCGTCACGCGGTCCTTTCTCTCTGATGTTCTGTTCTGTGCTTCCGCATCTCTCCCCTGCGCTTGGCGTGTGCCGGGTCAGGCAACTAGTTACCACGAATTGCGTATATGGGGAGGTGCTCCCATGAGAAGCTAATACAAGTGTGACCCAAGGAGGCACCAGACTCATAATTGGCATGAAATCATAGACTTGAGCGAACTGTATGAAATTAAATTTGACAATATCTGCTGAGCAATTGTGTACACTGCACAAACGTAGTACCGGAGGTACTAAGTCCGGCTCTGTTCGGGGAGTAGGGGGTGACATGTGGAGTCCTGACCCATCAGATCTAGGGTATGGTGGAGTCGAAATTAGGCTATGAGCTCCCCCTGCTCGAGCCATTCGAGCGCAAGCTCTGGATGGCCCGCCCCAAGGGCGAACGCAGCAGTCTCTCTCGGAATATCATCAATCTCTGAAGGTTGTGGATGTGTGCAGCGATGGGATCTCCAATCCAAGCAGCCCGAGGAAGGAGGTTGATAGCTTGGCGGTATGCAGTAAAGGTGGAAGGGGATCTCCTTCTAGCTTCTAAGCGAGCCCATCGTCGGGATGCACGGCATCGGGGTAATACTGGGGCGATGTTGGAAATCGCAGCTAACTGAAATTGCCTTGCGCACCTAAGCGGATTGCTGAAGGAAGTGCCAAGGCTATTGAGGCATACTGATATGATCGTCAGGAACAAGTAACATGACCTGCTGTTGATTCTTGATGGCCTCCTCGAGGCCATTCAGTGACCCCGTGTGCCCAAACCCGCTCAGGAAGGAAATTCCGAGGTTGTTGAGGTACCTCGGTTTGCAGACATGACTGTCAGGAGTGAGTCATACAGCTTGCTGTCTATTCTGATTAGCCTCCTCGAGGTCACTCAGCGACGCCGACGCAGGAAGACGTTCCCGAGGCTGTCGAGGTACATTGGTTTGTCAGCATGACTGTCAGGAGTGAGCGATACAGCCTGCTGGAAATACAGCTCTGCAGTACTGGCGAGTCCCAACGCCTTCTAAGGACAAGAACCTTTGTTCGTAGACTACTCAAACTGTTACATAAACATGATACTCTGTGACCCTCACCTAGACGGAGGTGTCAGTGGTGCAGGAATGGCGCTCGGACAGGGACAGCGGTCGAGGCCTTGTTAATAACCCCTTATCAGTCGATCTTATTCGGAACCGAAGTCATTGTTCACGTTTCTTGTCTACCCCGTTTTAAGGGCTCTCTCAAATTATATCGTAGCGGCCGATATACCGATACTGAATTCCCCTAATAGCGCTGCAGCATTGATTCACCCCCTCCGTTGGTAAAGAACCTCGCAGAAATCAAATAGGCAAGCACAAAACTTCCAGATATTTATCACTTCATCATGACTTTACGATATAGCACAGGAGTGCGTAACACGAAGATAAAACCGGTATGTTAATTGTAGAAGACCAAGTACCTCATCTCAACTGATTCTCTGGGAGGCGAACCTGGTGGAGTGCTTGGATCATCGAAAGCTGTGTGAGGAGAATATAGAGCAGTGCTGCCATCCTGAAGCGTGTCGAAGCTGCAAGCCATACAAACGTCAGCAGGATAACACAATCTTTGTCACGGTGAGACCGACTTTTTAAGTAGAACAAACTCGTCCAGTCCCATCCCACGAAGATATTTCCACTGTTGTTTGGGATTGTACTGCACCCCCAAAAACTCGCCAGAACGCTCGGGGTAAATACGCAGCACAGTGAATGTATCGCCCTTCTCAAAACTACCATAGGTGCAGAGTGCGAGAGGCCAGTCGTAAGCTGGGTGCCCAAACGGCCTCCACAGGTTGACCGCCTGATAGCGCTTCTTGAGGAGCTCGGGAGCTTCGTCCGGGAGGTGACGTTTAATACGGGCAACGCAGGTGTTTTCGGTCACATCGATGTGAACTCGGGCGGCCGGCTGGCGACCCTGTTCAGATTTGTCTACGCCTGGCTGGCGGTGACGATGAGCTGYARGGYAYRTTGAGTAATCTCCCGGTGAGGCAAGTGAGGAAAYGARGCACTATGGGCGAAAAGATACACGCGACTGGCACCACACAATTTCTTGACGAGCTCAGCGCTTTCGTCACAATACTCTTGGAATTTCTCTGGAATTCCGATTTCGGTGTTCTTCAATTTGGTGGGGATATTGAAAAATTGGAAACCGTCCTTGTCAAGGGTGTAGAGATGCTCCTTTCCCCGGACGTTCTCGATGACAACTTCATGCGGTATACGTGTCATATTCGTGTCTCCCTCGCTCGAATTGTCCTTGACCATCCGGTACGCTTTCTCCCCGTCTGGGGGAGGCAGGACGAAGGTGATTTTAGCAGTGACGGTCGCGGGCTCGGCTTCGGCTACATTGAGAGCGGTGGGGATGGGTTCAGAGCTTGTAATCGGTGAGTTGCCGATCGATGCGGCCAGGGCAGCTCTAGGAACGGGGGTAGTGGGTAAAATTTGGGTGCTCATGGTTGTTCTTGTGAGGATGGCGCTTGATTCGTTATCGTTGGTACGATAGCAAGGCTGTCGCAGGGTAGGTTGTCGGGACAGCGATTGAAAATCCTCCGGGAGTTGCCTGAGAGATGCCTGTCACGGGCTTCATAGCGCTTAGGAAGTGTTTTCAGCGTYTGCTAAGGTGGAGTCCATATCCAAGCGGRATRGTCAGCATCACATTAGATGGAGGGTTAAAGATTTTCAMATTTGAGGCACCTGYAACGAGTCAGACAAAGCAGCTAAGTGTGCAATGAGCAAGAAATCAAAGCAAGAGGGAGTTTGGCACTCACTTGAACGTTGGTGAATGAATAACTGCTGTGGTGTGGCTATTGGATGAACACGTTGATTGCAGATGACGGTGATGTACATAGGACACCCGTGCAGGGACCCACGCGTACTGAATAAAGTTGGTTACCGACAACGCAGAAGAACAACGCCACCGGCGGAACCCATCTCCAGCTCTGATGAGGGAATTCTCATTGGATGGGATGCACGGAGAGGCAGGTCTATCTCACCAACCGAAAGGAATGGTGTTTAAGAGGTATTTTCTACCAGTGTGAACGCCTAGGTGAYGGTGATGTTGGAGTCAAGAGGTGGGGGGATGCAGAAAGGGATCACAGCGATTATTTCAGAAGCAGGGGCTGTGCAACTAATCCTGGCCAGAACCTTGGTGAAAGTCGACCTGGGTGGGAGGGCGACGAGTCAGGTCCGTCTAGAGATGGATACTGCTGGTCTATAATAGTAACTGGTATATACAACTCAGTCGTGTGTTCTATGGTACTCACTGCCTCCCATCCTTTGCTAAAGACGCTCCAAAATATATATCTCGTATCCGCACAACCCGAGTTCATCATGTGCTGCTGAGGCTGCAACCACCAGTTCTTATCCTTCCACGGCCCGTTTCCAACTTCGGTCTGAGCTCCCTCATCCAGATTCTTTGCGTTGCGCCATTATCCTCCTCCGCTGCCAGAAAGAATTGGTAGGACAATCGCGGCACTCTACTTTATGGGCGCCAGATTCGAAGTAAGGGGCATTCTTGATCGGGCGTTGAGGGTAGTCTGATTCTGTTTTAACGAAACAAACTCTTTGTATGCACAGAATATCTTTTTGATAACCACGAAACACTCGACCGAGAAACCGTAATAGAAAGACCCTATCAGACCAGTTGGTTGTAGAGGAGTCGATGAAGGGCCAACACCAACTACACAGCGTTATTACTCTCAGCATCCACCGGCGCCCATTATCCTCACACCAATRTTATATTCAACCGTAAAAAAGACTGCGCATCATACGAGTTTCCGAGGTAAGAGTAGTCCACGTGGAGATTACAAGAGGTTAGGAACGAAATCATGTGCATAGACGCGCGAGGTCACGRGAAATTCAGTCGCAGAAACAAAAAACAGGATCAAATAAAATCTGTGATTGTAGAAGGGGCGCAGTGATGATCTGATCGCGCTGTTGGGCGGAACCCAATACCGTGGTACRCCCATGTCAGTGCACAGAAMTGAGGCGACCGAACTATATGAAAAGTACCGGGAGTTCGAATGTGTGAAGGCAAAATGACAGTATGGAATACACGCATTAATTACCATTCCCCCTCACCTATTCAACGCCCTACCCAAAGCGTGCTCGAAGTTGAAAGGACACCTAGACAGCAGCTAAACCCGATACCGAACTATTGGATTTCGAACAGCCTCCTACCCATCCTCGTCGTTCTCTTGGCGCGTTGAGATCCACGAGGTGAGGCCAATCTACCAGCTTCCGGTAAAGTACCAAATACCACGTTTCGCGCCCACTATAAGTCAGTTGAAGGCATAGGAACGGATATTCGATGGGGTTAGTCATACTAGTAGGGTATCCCAGAGCACCGGTAAGATGATGTACCAGAGACAAGGGTTAGGGTCCCATGCCCATGCGCCGACTCGACAATGGCAGACGTTCATCCATTGAGCTTAAGAGTTTCAACTTTCCGCCAAGGGCAGAATACAATATACAAGTTTCTCAGACATCTATTTGATACATACGTAGAGCTTAAGTAAAGTTCAGGAAATCATTTCATTCATGTTATATCGTTATCTGCGTTAGTACAGTACACACAGCTCAACCCCCCCCCCCTCCCCCCCCGCCCAGGCCTTACCCGCAGGCAAGCCCACCACACCACACCACACCATAAAATGGGGGGGGGGGGGGGTCCGTCGCACGGACAAATCAAAATGGTGGAATAAATGCCGGAGGTGGTTTCCGCGTAGGACTCCCAGGTCGGTGAACGACAGCCGGCGGTGGCGTCCGCAGTGGTGCCTGTGATGACAACGACGCCGATGAGGACGAATGYGACGACGACGACGATGATGGTGATGATGATACAGTTGGCGAGGGTTCAACCGGTGTATCACTACCGGATGGGACGAGACCTGGTGTAACCATAACCCAAGATTCGGTCTCCTTTCGTTTGGACTTTGTGGACAATGCAGGAGTTAGGGGGAGAGGAGGTCTAGTGAGGGTTGTGGTTGTGTGATTGGGGTGAATGTAAGAGTGGATAGATTGGGACGTACAGATGGGCTAGGGATGAGGCGGCGGTAGAGTTCGTAAAGTCCAGTCTCAACTCTTTAGCTCGGGAGTACCGTTTCGAGATCCGCCTAATAGATTTCCGAATGCTAGACATCGGAGTCTAGGTAAAAGTCAGAACACATAATAAACCTCTGCGCAATATCTCAAAAAAAAAAACCCCAAAAACTCACCAAAGAAGTAGGAGTAGCCTGCAGATAAAACTTCTTCTCATCCAACTCCTCTTGTTCCATCTCATCCAACTTCTTGTGCGTCCTCGCACAATACAAAACAAAGGCCACAATCACAAGGATCTCCACCGCAATCGCCAACGAACCGCCTACGAGTCCCGGACGATTCACCATCGAGGAGATAGTCATCGATTGGACTTGGGTCTTACTTGGGACACCGTCAATCGTCGGCGTCAACGTTTTACGAAGATGCTCAATGGCGACAGTCATACTCGACCCAAAGGCGATGACCCAAAGGGCGAAGAGGATGATACCAAAGCTGACGGTCGTCAATGGGTGGGATATTAACTTRAGGTTCCGGCGATTCGCCACGGTGTCCCTAAAAGGAGAATCGGAAACCCCAAGGTGTTCATGGTAGAGCTTGTAAAAGGCTGTGAGGTTGATTATGAGGTGGTACACCAGCGTCAAGAATCCTGGGATGAGGTCGATCCATACTAGGTGGAGATTGAGGAATGTGAGGATGACGATGATGATGGAGAGTGTGGATGAGAGGGCTGTAAGGACCATAACGGGGAGCGGCGTTGCGTGAGGCATTGCGTTGACCGTTTATCCTACTTTCGGTTTGGTTTTATTTTATTTTTATTCTCCTTGATGACAGAGGGAGAGGACGGCCTGCCAGAGGACCGGGGAGGGAAGAGAAWATTGAGCTGYGGGACCAGTAAAAAAAAAGGGGGGGGGGGCAGAGGAGTCTGCCAACTGGTACTTGAAGCTGACTAGAGCTGATAAAAGGGAGTGGGGGCTCAACCGAAGAAAAAAGAGAGAAAAAAGCTCGCGACACATGTAGGAGGTCCTGATATACTCCTGTTCCATCCATCGATGCCTGCGTGGTGAATTTCATACGGGGATAAGAACAACAAAAGAGCCAGGGGTTTGATATGGCGATATCCTATAGACCGGGAACTTAAGGAACTTGGAGGTAGCGCGAGGAAATGATGTGGGCATGGAGAGGGTGTGCTCATACACAACAACGAGGATGGTCGTCATGAGGCCCGAAGTGGATGGTGGAGCGTAAGCGATTTGATCCAGGAGCATCCAGGGCCCCGGCTGGCGAAGTAATTGTCTTGCTCGRTCCTATGCTCCTCCTCGTATCTTGAGATATGGGGACCACATATATTTTTTGAATTTCGAGGAAGATGGAGCAATGGCTCCCCGTCCGTAGGAGTATCGCGTCAACAAAAGATGTGAAGTCTTGGATGGGATACTGGCAACGSAATCGATGTCCACAACCATGGGGTTGGGTCGATGAGATCATGAAACAAGCGGCAGTACACACAGTGCACAGCCCGCCTCACACTTGCACAATTGACTCGCGGGAATTGTTTGACGACGGTTGATCCGACTCATTTTGAGCGCCTTTTTGTGTGTSGRATGAGCGGCTGAAAGCTGAAAGCTGGAGGKAGGTAGGCTAATAGTAAAWCATTYCAGTGTTGTGGCGCCTCTGCACCAGCTGCGRAGTATCCTGCAGTACWACTTTCAAGTATCTATCCAGCTGTTCTAGGGAGCTCGAGCTCTTCTGGACCAAAGCTATGCGGCAAAAGTTCACCGAGCGTCGTTTCCAGCACGCCATCTGCCGAATGTCCTGGTTTGGGCTCGCCGGTCTGTGGATAATCTCCCGGGACGAGAAATATTGGCATATCAAGTGCACAGAACTCTCGAATAAACTGGCGGCACATTCCACAAGGTGATATTGCCGAGGCCACATTGCTATACAGGGWTTAGAAGATCGGTTAGCGATCGCCGTGCTCATTGAAGGAATGGCTAAAACACACGTCACTACTGCCAAACCTATGAATTTGTTGATTCCGTCGCTCTTCGCATAACGAGGGGTCAAGAAGGGAGAAGACTATGCATAAGGTATCGCACACTCACAACAGCTTTGACTAACGCCGTTCGTTCAGCACAGATAGTCCCTCCTAGGAAGAGCATGTGCTCCGTTGGAGACGATCGATCACGCATAGCCCCAGGAGATTTACCCACCGTAGGATGCGTTCTCAATGTTGGCACCCTTGATGAYTGTTCCATCCACAGCGAGAAGGGCTGCGCCAACAGGGAAGTTGGAATACCGGCTATAAGCCCCTTTCTTTGCTATGGAGATCAGATGTAAGATTCATGGCTCCGCAGTGCGAGTGGTAAGTTACCTTCGAACGCTGCAGTGATCAACCTTTGTCGATCTTCCATCGACATGACCCATGCTCTAGCGCTCATGATCAGGCAGGGTTAATATATATCAAGAGCAGGAGGAAGAGGCACAGTCGTGGTCACGTGCGGGTACCCCGCGGGCTGAGCCAAATGCAAAGGCGGTGGGGAGCACACTGGTTTCGGACCACAGAATATTGTGGCAGCAGAGGAACCTTCAATCAGACAATCCCCTCGCCTTTTACTAGGGGATTCCGTGTGGGTTCCTCATCCAATGCTGCATCCCAATCTTTGGAATCCTCTTCTCCTCTGGAGAACACCCAGCTGAGCTGTGTTTCTTTTTTTCCCAGCCCGTGGTCGAGACTTGCCGCAAAAGGAAACTCTGATCGCTTTTTCATAATGGGACCACTTTGTGYTCTCCACCCTTCAACGCTCACCATGCCCCAGTACGACGTCCTCATCGTTGGCGCAGGCATCGCCGGTCCTGCGCTCGCGTATGGCCTCTCCACCCTGCCGCGAACCAAACATATCCGAGTCGCCCTTCTCGAACGGTCACTTGCAGAGCCTGACCGCATCGTCGGCGAACTCTTGCAGCCTGGAGGTGTCATTGCGCTACGGAAACTCGGACTAGAGGCCTGTTTGGACGGCATTGACGCAATCCCAACCAGGGGCTACTGTGTTCTCGATGGAGGCAAGTCGGTACACATTCCCTACCCGGGCGGATACGAAGGTCGGAGCTTCCACCATGGCCGATTCGTCATGTCACTTCGAGCAGCCGCCAAACGTGCAGAGGGTGTTGAYRTGATAGAGGCTACGGCTACACGTCTGRTTGAGGAGGGAGGACGTGTTGTAGGRGTTAGGGCGACGRGGAAAGAAGCGGGTAYTGAATCCAAAGAGGAGTATCGCGCAGATATTGTTATCATTGCAGACGGCTGTTCCTCGAATTTCCGGCGTAGCGTCATGGATCGCGCATTGGCTAAAACCGTCACCAAGAGCCATTTTATTGGGGCYGTCCTCGAGGATGTCACCTTACCCATACCAAACCATGGCACTGTTGCTCTCATCAAAGGTTCYGGACCAGTACTCATGTATCAAATCTCCAAACATGACACGCGAATTCTCATTGATATCAAAAATCCCCTACCCGCCGACCTTAAGGTATGAATAAATCACACTCCCCTCTTCTCATACYATTCTTACCCCCTTCCTCGCCCAGTCCCACATTCTTACCCATGTCGTCCCTCAACTTCCATCCTCACTCCACACCGCCATCCATACATCCTTTGAAAAACACCAACTACGACGCATGCCAAACTCTTTCCTCCCTCCCGTCGCACAAGGCACCTCCGCATCAAAGGCAGGCGTTATTCTCATCGGCGATGCCTGGAATATGCGCCATCCACTGACCGGCGGTGGCATGACGGTTGCRTTGGGTGATGCCGTGCTTCTTCGTTCCATGCTAGGTCAAGTCGACGACTGGAGTGATTGGAAGAGCATCCAGCAAATGCTCAATTCTTGGCAYTGGCAACGGAAACCTCTAGCGTCGACAGTGAACATTCTGAGCGTCGCCTTGTACGATCTTTTTGGTGCGGATGGTACGTATCACCCCTTTTATGATTTTGGCACCCCAACTCTACGATTAATCACGCATATTTCTTATCGCAGACGAGCAGTTGGCGGTACTCCGAACAGGATGCTTCAAATACTTCGAGCGAGGCGGTGAATGTGTCAATGGACCTGTTTCTTTGCTCTCCGGTATCGCTCCCTCCCCAGTCCTCCTTGCCAACCACTTTTTTTCCGTTGCTATTTATTCAATATGGGTTATGTTCACACATCCACATCTTGTCTCGACATCGAGCGGGAAACCGGTTTATGCCACTGCTCGTCCTGAGGAATGGCCTTGTCTTCTCATTAAGAGTGTTCGTGTGGTAAGTGGTTTTTTCACGTCTGACCTAGAGTTGTAATGTTGACTTCGCTTTGCGTGTTGTAACTTATGATCAGTTTTGGACGGCGTGCGTTGTATTTGGGCCCCTGGTGTGGTCGGAGATTCGCTGGTGGTCGCCTGATGATAGTAAAACACGGAATAGGGTGCTGGGACAGATGATGGTGCTCGCGAGTGTGGTGATTATGGGTGTTGCTTGGACTTTGCAGAGGGTGCTTTGATTGGACTGGATGCAATTCGCGTTGGGGGATCTACATACTCTGCTCTTTTTTAGATGTCATTTATAACTTATTAGCTATAATGTTAATTTTGGTTGGATCCTTGAGGGATGGGTGTGATCTTTGTTGCAGATCATCGATAGGGCTATTCGCTTGAGACACTAGGTTTTCAGCAGCAAGCGAGGCTCGAACTTTTTCAGCCGACCCCCCATCCGGCCCGAGATAGTATAAGTCCACACATCCTCATGCCTGCATGATTACTGGTCGTCTAGTGTGCTCCTGTATGTGTATGTACACTCCACTTAWTAGTCTACTTGGACTCCAGAGCCCACGGAAGATACATCAATGATGCACAATTTGAAAAGCTGTTACTCCTACGACGACATGGTTATCGCCATTCTTCATACATACAACGGACGGTACTGAATCGGGAAGGGGGGTGGGGTGTAGGTGCCAAGTCCGTCGATACGCAAGGTAACTGCGGGTCCATATTGGATACATACTTGGGCCTTGGCATCCTACATAAATCAAGTCTGATGATCTTTTTTTTTTGGCTTATTGTTAGCGCTTCGTTCTAATGTACTCTCTCTCTCTCTCTCTTATTGTTTTGTTTTATCAAAAAAGGCAGGCTGGGAATAGTGCTATGATATTACTGTACGGTAGGGGTGGTACCCATGGCGAACCGCCCGCCCGCGCCACAAGGTAAAGATCATGATCGAAATGGAAAAGATGTCGCGTACACTTCGTTGTTCTACAAGGACCTCCTTAAAATATTTGATTCGGACTGGTGGCTTTTTTTTTCTCACATCGCTTGCAAGCTTTTTTGATTTAAATCTAAAAGTTGAGGACAGATACATAGTCAGGCGAGGTCGATAGTGTGAGTACTTGTACCTGTACTTAGGGGTTACTTGATCATATTTGYTTCATATAGTCCATTTGCATCTTGGGCTTCACCCCCYTATTTCTGGATCGGATTTCTCGCGTGGCTTTCTCTCGCGTGGTATCAGGAGGACCGGGTTTTATACCCATCCAACTCCGCAAGTCTGTAGATGGGTAGTAAACGGTGCGATTTTTGCTCCGTTTTTTCTTTTTGTTTTTATAATATTTTATTGTCCTCTGGTAGTTGAACGTCGCGTGGTTATAATGTARTAGAGGCATCCCTGAGCCTCGCCTAATTGCCCTCTATCAGTTTGCCCTGGAAGAGGGCGTAGCTGTGCACCCCCAATTGCGCGCGCCCCCTCCGCCCCTTCCCCCACCTAGCCCGGTGCTGGAAATGCTGTTCAACAAGGCAACGCCGCCACCCATCCACCCCCCCCTGATGCTTGTCCTTTCACGTGAGTCTATATCATTTGATCGATCCGGCCAAATGGTATGCACATTCTTGAGGTTACTGGGGGCCTGTAGGCAACCCGCCCTCCGTCAGCTGCCTACACTTATTCCATGGTATGACGCGCAGGGCGCCTCCGCCCACAGGTGTTCGGAACTGGCGACTTGACATTCACAAAATGATCAATTACCTTTGAAACATTTCCCCCTCCTTTCCCCTGTCGCCTCGGGCGCTTACAATGCTTCTCTTTCCCGAATTGTACTAGACATGCTTCGGGGGCAGCATGTACTCATGTATCACGGCAGGTCAAAAGGAAGGATCCTTTCAGATGTGACATCACTGCCTCCAACAATGCGTTATTCTCTTCCCATCAAGGGAGAAATCTCTTCGTCTGCGATGCACCTGAGCTTCATCTGTCAGATTTTTTTTTCCCCTTCCGAGATGATTATTCAACTCGTCTAACCGGGTACCTCTGTAAAGCCAATGTGATCACATAGGAGGAGGAGAAGGCGGACAGTTAAAGGTGTGGGCTTGGTCCCCCTGACATGCACTCGTGAGCAACTCTATTTATTATTCAGGCGCGTCCACAGGGCTTAGACCCGTTTTTATATATTTGATTGTGATCTTCCGCCCCATGTTTGTCCAATATCACTCCATCCGACATCACGAACAATCACATCCGTGATCGCTCCCACACTCGCGGCCCAATTGCGTTTCAAGAAGCCTGAGGGCTAAAGGGCTCCTCCTATCGCATAAGGGTCTGAAACTCCGGGGGTTTATATGTTCACTGATGGACCTCGCAGGTGACATCAGGCGCTAGGAAGCAAAATGAGATGATATAAAACGGGAAGATGGTGGAACTTGTGGCCTGGTTTCTCTTTCGTTCCCTTCCCGTCCGGTGGCTGAGCCCCAGCTTCAAATTCCTGCTACCCTCCTTCCTTTTTTCTTCCTTCGGTTCAATCCGCGTTAATCGCTCTTTCGTTTGTTTACATATTTTCTTACAGCTGCTGTCCGAGAATGWCTCTAAAGCCGACTACGCTCTTCCACCTTCTTTCCATTATCATCAGCTCAGCGGTCCTGGGATTATCCACAGTCAACTTTGGCGTATTATGCATATGGATAAACTCGACCACCTCTTTTCTGATTGTTGTGTACCACATTACTGTTCTTATCCTAGGGCGGCGCAGGAATTGCCGTATCATCACATCTGGGTCCCCAGCGCCCATCGCTCCTAAAAGAAGCCATAGCATCACCGATCTTAAATTACCGGCATACCCATCCCCAACGTACTCACCACCACCCTACGAGAAAGCCAATCTTTCCCCGAACCGAGGCACCGTCCCCCCTATCCATATCCCGAATGCACCAGGGCTTGAAGTTGATGACGAGGGAGCACCACCCCGCGCTCTAGCGCTAGTCCCATCGGGACCATTCTACGAACTCCCTTCGCTCCTTTCCATCATTACCCTCACAATTCTCTCTATCGTCGGTTTCAGCATGACACTCGATCTAACGATTCGTGGGACAAAGAGTCTCCTTCCTGCGGAACGTACTTCAGACTTGACGCCCCTTTGGAATTTGGGTATTCAGAAGGCACAGTGCACGTTGTTGGGAGCACAGATAATATTATCCCTCGTTGTGATTGGTCTGTGCGCACATGGGAGGAGTAGGATTTTGAGGGTGGTTAATGATATGAGGGAAGAAATTGAATATGGCATGGCGTCTCCTCAGGTAATGCACTTTTGTTTCACCTGCAAAATCTCACAGGGGGCCTTTTTTTCCTTTTTTTTTTCTAATCTGAAATTCGTAGGAATCACACCCATCCAGTCGGTGGTATGAAGAAGGTGTATAAAAATGACACGGAATGCTCAAAAAGTGAAAAACTCAATCGAGCTCTTTCGAGCACCCCGCCTCCCACAAAAATTCAAAGTAGTTGGGCAAATCGGCGTCGACCTCCTACCCGGGACCGACCTCTCCTCCTACAGGGGTACGCCACATGCCCATTCAGAAGATCCCAAGTGCGCTAGATGCCACTTGTTCTCTGAATCGCATTTCCCCTCCCCTCCCCCCCATATTTGTGATTGAATTATTTAGCGGAAAATAACGCTGGCGAGCTACGGCAAAACTTCCGCACRCCCCTCCCCCCTCCTTTACCCCCTTCCTATCAGCCACCAGTTGGCYTAGGACATCCCCCACCCCGTGCGAGCACCGGGTCCTGCGTTCGAGTTATTAACCATTCATACARTAACAGCTGTGTTCACCTCCGAGAATTGAATTCTCGACACCCTCTCTAATCTGGGGCTGCTTTCAACTGCGATACACCGCTTAGGTAGCCGTTATTCAAGGGAAACCGTGATTATAACTTTACATAGTTTTCGCCCGTTGGTTGTACATATGTATGTGCGTCAAGAAAAAATAGTATTATTCTCTCTAGACCTCTCTTGCACTCTTCTGACAAAATATCAGATATGCAAATTGTGCCACTCARTTCATTAACAGCTATTCTACTGGTCTCTCCGGGCTTGAGGCCATTTGAGCAACGAAAAAATACCATGAACACCRTGTTTTACCACCAGATCTGGCAAAGGCCCTTTGACACAAGTTTAAAAATAGGCACCCAAAGTCTACCGGTACATTCCAATAATAGATACAAGCAATATCGCTTTTCAATCTTTCGGACTTGAAGATTTCGCCGTGTTTGGCGCTTATATCATGTAGGTGCTTGTTCCTAGCGACGCCTACCTAAATTCTGTKATAGGTACCAGAGGATGAAATGGTAACAAGAATGGATGAACTATGGTATAACTTTGTAGAGAAGTAGTAGATGTAAGGGTTCTCCCTTAATCACCAAATGCCTCTACTGTGTCCTTCTTCAATTTTGTCATGTTCCTGAACGCCTGCTGTAGTGATTCCTCTTTTGTAACCGATGCAATCAATGCGTTTTCGGCTTCTAGGACCTCGTTGACTGCTTTCCTTTGAGTGGCTAATGCTTTCTTCAACTCATTCTCTATTTCTTGCATTTGATTTGGGTCCRGTAGCGCACCCCCCTTCCCATSCTTCTTTATTGCGTCCTCTGCCCTTTTTTTGTTTTTTTCTAATCGTTCCACCACATCCTTTGCTTGTTTGGCCGCCTTGCATGCATCGCGGACCCTTTTCTTCGCATTTTCCTTSTCCTKTCCTGCCTGACGGAGGTCATATTCCTCTTCAAGGTAGTACTGGCGTACTCTAGTGAGATAAAATTCTGCATATGTCGAACAGCTCCCTGTCAGTCATTGTCTTGGAGGATTGATTGACCTAAGCACCCCCATCGGCTACCTGGCTCGGGGTCAATCTTTTTTTTTTGTGCGCCTTGACACAATGAGTGAAAAATGATAGAGAAGATTTTCGAGGGATGCCTACTTCAAGCAGTGGTACCAACKCTCCAAACAGTCCCTCTCGCGTGATGTCTCGCATCAATGAGGGATTCAAGAAATATCGATGGAACAGGGATGAGGAAAGGCCGCCAGACTTGCTTGGTATACTTAGTGAAAGGGTTTCGTGAGTCCAGATTGCTTAGTGTGGTGCTTTTTATTCGCTCGCTCGCATAAAATGATCTAAATACGAGATGATTATTCTACCGTGGCCAGTGGCAAGGCGGCTTTGGGTTCGGGGTTACCTCGCTTGGGGTTGATGGTGGTTGACGATTGTGGGGCCAAATACTGTAAATTGCCACCTACTGATCTTAGATAACTATATTTTTTGTTTGGGTGATGTTCTACGCCCTATGACATATTTGAATCATTCAGGTAATTAAATTAGCTTGCTGCTACAGGCTGTTACCCGTCCAAAAGGGTCAATTTGATTTTAGCTCTTGGAAGAYAACCCCTTTCTAAACCTTAATCTAGACAGGGCCTCTTGTACCTCTTTTACATGTAAATGTCTGTTCTAAACCTGATTTTCAAACTCTGCATCCCATTTGGAACCCGCAGGGTGGCTTTATGTATTACTCTCCTCCCCACTGCTGGTACGACTTGCTGCCACCACTCCTCCTTCCCCCCCCAATCTCACCTCGGCAATTAAGGATATCATGAAGGGGTCTGATGACGAGAATCTGTCAATATGGAGTGATGTATGCCTTGAGTGTATCATAGCTGGAGCATAAGCGACTCCTGTCCCCTGATGCTCTCAAAGTCAGTCTCCTTGTCTTAATTCCTCTATCTCTGCGGCACAATAGATGTGATAGGAATGCTGGTATTTTCTGATGTGATAATTTCGGCTGACTGGCAATGGGCTACGGTTTGAAATTCTAAATTGGCTTATTCTAAACACTTGATAAAATGAGGGAAAGAAAATGATCTTAAACGTTACGGGAAGTCATCCGCTACCATATGCTGCGTTTGATTGAAACCTTGGTCATCATTCACGATGATCGCACCATTGCCTTCGCTTCATCGTATCCAACGCCACAGTGGCGAATGGCCTGCCGGTGGAGCTGCGAAGATCAAATGGCACGGAGAGAGCCCTGATAATGGATGACTTCCCGTCGCGTTTAGAACTCTAGATTACCTTTCTAAATGTACGTGCCGAAGATGCCCCCGCCCAAAAAGGGTCAATTTGAACCCAGCCCTTGAAGACGACCCCCTTCCAAACCCTAACCTAGACGAGGCCTCTGGTACCCTCTTCTAGATGTCTGGAACCTGTAGGTGGCCTTATCGCTCCCCACCTCCCGACTGCTCGTGGGACTTGCTGCCGCCACTCCTCCTTCCTCCTCTCAATCTCACCTCAGCAATTAAGGATAGCATGAAGAGGGTCTGACAACAATCCTGTAAGATGTCAACTGCTTGAGTATACCATTGTTGGAGCATAAACAACTCCTGTTCCTCAATGCTCTCAACATCAGTCTCCATGTCTTGATACCTCTATCTTCACAGCACAATCAGTGTGATAAGCATGCCGGTATTTTCCGACGTGATATTTTTGGCTGACTGGTAACAGGCTACGGTTTGAAATTCTAAATCTAGTTTTTCTAAAYACTTGATAAAATAAGGTTTAGAAAGTGATCTAGAATTCCGAACGCGACGGGAAGTCATCCAGGCTACGGTTTGAAWTTCTAAATCTACTTATTYTAAACATTTGATAAAATAAGGTTTAGAAAGCGATCTAGAATTCTAAACGCGGCGGGAAGTCATCCCATTGGATGACTTCCCGTTCTCTGAATCGCATTCCCCCCCCATATTTGTGATTGAATTATTTAGCGGAAAAATAACGCTGGCGAGCTACGGGACAAACTCCGCACGCCCTCTCTCCCGTTGGCCGAGCACACCCCCTACCCTGTGCGAGCACTGGGTCCTGCGTTCGAGCTATTTAACCATTCATACAGTAACAGCTGTGTTCACCCCCGAGAATTGAGTTCTCGACACCCTCTCTTTTTTGGGGCTTCTTTCCCCTGTGATACACCCAATAAATAGCCATTATTCAAGGCAAACCATGATTATAACTTTACATAGTTATTGCCCGTTGGTTTGATATATGTACATCAAGTAAGAAAATAGTATATAGCCCGGGAATCGGTCCTAATGGTAAGTCATCGAGCAATCCGTCGCTCTCTGCTTCCGTATGATTGTATTACAGTCACACGATGCCAGTGCAAGGTGCCCCATTCGGCGCCAAAAGCAGAGCTTGTACAATAATATGCAATGCCAGTCGAAGTATAATTCTTGTAGTCAGTAGATGTTTGAAAAGAGTGAGTAGATAAGAAGCACCCTACAATAGTGGGGATAAACTACCTAATAGGTGTACATACGTGGTCTCCTCCATGTATCGAGAATCGCAGCAGAAAGCCTGCTCCGCTAGACAYGGTCYGAGCTTTCTCCAGATCACTAGCCTGACCAATACCCTTACTCGAAAACGGTGTAGGCACCGGCCCGTATTGATGAAACGTAGCAATTCTTACCACCTGGCTGATGATAGGACGCTGTTGACTCTGCCACCTGCGATCGTTGATGGCAAAGATCTCGGGTGGGAAGGGCATCAGTTCGATAGTGTACTTTGRTAGGGAAGCCAACAACAGTAAGACGACTATAGTGGAGATGAGTGTAGCAAAAAACTGACCTGGATTGTGAAAGGGAGGAAATTACAGGACGGTTGCARGTCCTTCGTGAGGTGGATTTCACCTTCTAACCAGCGGGTCTCCAAAGCTTCAGGTTCTTCGGATTTCGGCGGGTTCCACCATGTCGCTATTCCAGAACACGTTATCTCTTCTTCCCTCCCAATCTTTTGATGACCCATTTTTGGGAATAGGTTTCCATCGCCAAAATAGGTTACACGTCGCGATAGACGGACATCCATCATTTTAGGTGAGGCCAAATAATCGAGCAGTAGGAAATCGGGGCTTGAGAGGGCCACGTAGCATGGAAGGACGGTCCCACGAGTATAGCACAGCTGAGGGGGAAGCTTAGTTTCAAGGCGGGAAAGTTCAAGAATTTGAAGCACGGACAGGCTCTGCTAGGTACAACTAGCAACCGAATCCAGATTAGTGAGCTTGACATTTTTACCATGGGAATGTCTGAAACGTACCGTACAAGAAATCTCTGTATTCCTCCCTTGAAAAACCCCCGCTAGACTGACCGAAGAGGCGGATCTCCATCCGCCAGGATCGCTGCGTGGAGATGGAAGTGGCCTTCCTTCCAGATACGCATGTTGCCTTTTTTGGGAAGCTGGTGGAGCTATAATCCTAGGCACGCATACGATATTTGTWTTCACACTACAATTTCAGTGAGTAACTCAGCTTCATCACGGGGACATTCGAACTCTCACACCTGCTGCTCAGTTTCAATCTTCCATGGTCAATAGTCAACTCGAGACTGTACCGAACCGTTCCACCTGAATCTCTCTCTTGGAATGTTGGGGGAAGCTCGTAATTCAGAGTTGGGATCCCAGCTTGTCCATCTCCCCAGATCGCGGCGGTTGGAAACTGGAATAGAAATGGAAAGCGATAACCACCCTGCATTTTCCCATCAAATCTCCTGGATTTCGACACCTCGCACTGCCCGAAACCTCGAGGATCCCCTGTCACCATCTTGGAATAAACCACATGAGGGTGCTCTAGAAAGACAAAGTCCCGAGTCTCGTGTGTTGACCGTCCTAGATGGCACGTCGTAACACTGCCTCTCAGCTGATACATCATATGAGTAGTAGAATAAGGTGGATGCGAAAGTTCATACAATTATTGTTATGTTCTGCACGCTTGTTGGTTTATCTAGCTCGAGTTTCAAAACACCTTTCACGTCGTCACCGCTTATAAATCTCGGTGTCTGTGTATTGGATTTGGGCAACGGTTGTCGACCTATCAGCCTGAGCGTTGCCCATGGCTTCGTTGCACCACTCTTCTTGAGATACAAGTGGTGCTGCGTAAAGCCCGGGTGCCCTCGAGATCTTGGGTCTAGATTGCCTGGGACCTCCCTTTCCCTTCGGGACTGATCCACTGGTATTGATGGTAGCGGGGTTGTTGGAGTGTCGGGTGGAACAAGAATGGAGTACCGTGGGGGGTTGAGATCGGGTGGTAGATCAAGCATTGCAAGAGAACCTGTCCAACTATCATATGTAGCCAACCCTGGTCCACGGCCCTCACTACGAGCGTTATTGACTAGAGGGAGATCGATTGTTGAATAGCTGGGCAGGACGGTTTGTGTTGTATGAGCGGACTCGGCCACAGATGCAGTCGTTATGATGCTGCCTCGACGACGCAAGCTTGACACATGATGTTGGGGAGGTTTCTCCGGTGGCGGGTTATCTTGTAATGGTGTTGAGAATGGGATCGGTGGCAGGGGTCGAGTCCTTCGCCTTGGGGAAGGGGCCATGGTGCTGCTGTTGAAAGACCCTATTGTTCTTGGACCACGCAGTGACTGTCAGGATGGTTGGAGGCCTTTGATGATCATGAGAATAACGGTCATTCTTTAAAGGGCCGGGCGAAGTATACCGAGCTGGCGTGGATTCAAGGGTGTGATTTTGGGCGCCTGATGTTGGGAAACTGCTCATAAATGAGAATTCGACTTTCTTGGGTCTGATGTGAGTAATTATAGAGGATTAGATTGTGGCTATTCACATTCAGATGATCAAAGAGAGGCGCTCCAAGTGGCAGTGAGTGTTCGRCCCGCCGCCCTTTCGTAGGTCTTCCTGTTCAAAGTTACCCCAAGGCCATGCTTGTGATAGTCTGGTGAGAGGTTTYTTGTTTTAGGTATAGCCTCCCTCCCGGATTGCAATCGGGTACCGGTGAATTCGTAATGTAGATACTGCTCACGGTAAATGCATCGCCGTGCTSGCTCGGCCAGAACAATACAAGCTATAAAAACCAATATAAAAAGAGCCGTCTCGTGACCGCATCGGCTCTTCATCACGTGCGCGGGGGGGGGGGAAATTCTGTATTTCTATACCGCAACAAGCAAGCTGG